>JAQFVV010013181.1:0-219384 GCA_028023455.1 Epiperipatus broadwayi
GTATGCTTCGTTCAGTTACGTATTGCTTATCAGGACTAAAGCCTGTAGAAATTTAAGAGTTTATCTGCTATGGATTTGTTTATATGAAATGCATTAGATGCCCTTCAAGTGGAGATGTAATTGAGATGATGATCATGATATTCGGATTGAGTAATGTTCATTTTATTTGTTTATCTATTGAGCCGTGGATGGTAGTATATTTCTTTATTGGTAGTGTATTTCTTTACTTGATGGTATGCAATGCAATGATTATGCTTCTTTCAGGGAAGTGATAGATGCCCCATTTATTCAGGATAAGTCGGCTAAGCTCCGCACCAATTGTGTTAAAAGAGTTGATAGTTGTTATATTGATGAATTAAATTGATGTTTGAAGTTGTTGTTAACCCCACGCGCACGTATGTAAATATTTATTTGAAATTATTTTTGCTCTCCCTTTCCATTCCATGTATTCATCATCATGCAATATATATTGGTTTTTTCAGATAAATATTTCAGTGATTTCTGAAATATACTTGACGTTGGATTTAAGATTTAGAGATTAGCTCATCGTGCCATCCATATTGTGAAATTTATTCATTCTGCAAGTCAACCAATGGAATTATATTCAATAAAATGCACTGCGATTGTGAATTTATAAATGCGCACACATTCGGAGATATGATAAACCTAGAGATATAGAAGGAGACCATAGCTGGAATTGAAAGTTTTGAGTAATTTGTCAGATCATATCACATATTATTATTATTTCATTTATTATTATTATTGGTAATTCATCTTCCTGGTATGAGTATAATATTGTATTACAAAATTTTATTTTATTTAAGGTCAGTTTTAATCAAATGATTACTTAATTTCATATAACAGATATAGATTTGTAGGCATATGGAAATAATTTACATGACATTAATTGATTACTTGATATTGTTTTCTTAGTTTATTGAGAGCACAGGGTGGGAATAGATGATATAAACATTAATATGTGAACATATAGTTATTTTGAGTTGCTAATAATTTAACTAATTGAGTTGTAAATATTATTAAAACAACATATAAGAGGAAAAGCCTCCAAATATTCAGTGTTATTTTGTGTAATTTATATGCTATTTTATTTTCTCCAAGTGTTATTTAGTCAAATTTGTAATCAATGTAAATTACTGTTAAATCATCATCGATGTTTGTAAAGGAATGTGTCTTATAATAAATGTTTTGTTGAAGTAAGATTCCCTCTGAATTATTTTATCATATATGTTCAATTAACCATTTCCATCCACATATATGTTCAACATAATATAATTATAATATTTATCAATTTACTAGTATATGCAATCTATCTTGATAACACTAAATTAATAAATCCAAACATTGTAAATGCCAATAATAGATTATACCTTATTTAAAATTATATTACTTGTCAGTTTAATAGTTTATGCTATTTATTTAAATAATACAGAATTAATCGATTCAAACATTGTATAATGCCAAGATGTAGTTTTACCTTCTTTAGAATAGTGATGCGAGATAAAAATATACCTGATCCCTATCATTGTTTATCATTTAATACAGGCATGTCAAACTCATTCAAACAATGGGCCACTTTATGCTACTGATACTGCAAGATTCTACATTGAGCCACATCACACAAATTTTCTTTAAAATTGTATTTTGGAAGTGAAAATAGGGTATAGATAGGGTAATTAAAGCATATTATGTAGTTTAGTGAATTCACTTCAATAATATACAATTGATATAGTATTATTTTTATTTAAACATTTATTTTATCTGATTACATATTTATAAAACTACAATTTATTGTTTTTACTGAAACTTGCCAGCGTTTTCCTCTTACTAGTTTTTCAATATCTGGATTCAAAGACTGAGAACAAGCAATTTCATTATGGCAGATAGATGTTTATCAGTTAATCTTGATCTGTAAGCTTATTTTTATTTAATTTCATGCATGAAAATAATTTCTCACATAAGTATGTAATTCCAAAAAGTTTAAAATTTGTACATAAATTTTTTAATTTATCGGAGTATCTTTCACTAAATAGGAATAAATTTTCGGAGTTCTACTTCTCGGTGTTTGGTTTTAAAGTCGAATCATTCTGGAAATCAATTAATTCCAGTTGTATCGAAGTCGGAGCTTTTCGACTTCAAAAGGCCAAATGGTCTCGTGAAAAAGAAAAATTTCTTCGAACTCCTTGAAATCATCAAAACGTTTATCGAATTAGTCTTTTATTTTTCCAATTTTTGCAGAGTGATGTGAAAACGAGCAACTTTGATTTTTGTGCTTTTAACTGCTCACATGCTTAGAAACTCCTGCATTAAACGTTCTTTGAAAATGAATTTTTAAGCAATTCAGTTTTGGCCTACAAAGCTTGCAACTGCATCATACATATTAGTTATCAATTGATCTTTGCCTTGCAATGTAATATTAAGATTATTCAGATGGCCTGTGTTTATCTATTAAAAATGCTAGATGCCTTTCACCCTAATGGATCTTTTATAATTGATATATTTTTCGTTGTTTTTCATCTTTCATTTCAAAAAATAATATTATTTCCTCCAAAATCAGATAGAAGCTCTTTAAGACATTGTATGGGACAACCAACAAACTACAATGTAATAAGGAAGATCTTGAATTCGGATTCTAAATCTTTAAGGAAACGAAATAAATTGGCGATGGTTAAGTGCTCTTGATCGAATAAAGTTGACTATCTTTGTAACTGTTTTAAGTACTTGATCCATTTTTAATAATTTTAAACAGAGAACTTGTTGGTGAATGAGGCAATAAAAGCTTTGATTTTCGGTTTATCTGGATATTAGTCTTGCCATTTCCTTGCTAGTGGTGTCGCAAAACCTTTAGTTTCACCTGTCATCGATTTAGCACCATCAGTTGTAACAGAAACAAGCTTGTCAACAGGCAAGAGTTAAGTTTTTCTAAAATGCTCCATGGGGTCGAAAATATCTTCACCAGTTGTTGTTCCGTGAAGAGGGATGAATTTCAACAATTCTTGGTGATCCTCATGTTATTATACACTGCCAACCCACGAAAAAAGCAGCAACTTGTGCAACATCTCTTATATCCGTACTTTCATCAATGGCAATTGAAAAGAACTGGATTTTGGTAGATATTTTCTGTAATTGCGAAGTGATGTCATCTGCCATTTCAGTAATTCTATCTGCCACCGTATTTCTTGATAATAAGATGTCTCCAAGCTGACTTGTACTTTTTTCTGGACAGACAAGTCAATAGCATTTATTATACATTTCGCCCAGGTTAAAGAACCATCGGTGAATGCTTTTGAATGTTTTGCTAATAAATAGCTTATTTCATAACTAGCTCTTGTTACTGATTCATTACTTTTTATAAATTTTGTAAAGCACTCCTTGCTGGCTACTTAATGAATTAACATGCATTTATTTTAATTTTTCTTCTCTTATTTTAGCTTCAAAACATGAAAATTGTTTTTACGTGAGATTAGTCTATAATGTCGCTTAATATTGTATTCTTTAGCAACACTAATAGTTTCTTTGCAAATTAAGCACGTAATCTCCTTATTATTCACTTCCACACAAAAATAATTCAGTTCCCACCTTTCTTGAAATTTTTCTTCCCTCGTCATCAATCTTTCGTTTTTATTTAGCGTTGTAAGTGGCATTTCTGTAATAAAAATAAAACTTTAGATTTAAATTTTAAAATTTAAAAAATTAAACCTTCGTTTATGCAAAATAAACCGTGAAAGTTGCTTGCTTCTCTAATGTTTGAATGTAAAGAAAAGCTGCTATCGATTTCGCTCCTGGAATTATGCTTTCGATATAAATGGAGTCAGCTATAAAAAATACAGATTACGTTTTTTTTTCTCTCTCAGTCCTGACTTCCCATGCCAGGAGCAATTAAGATAGAGATGTGACAAAAGAAGAAAGCTGTGCATAAGGCAAGTGAGTTAGAAATGGTGAAAACCCTAAAGTTTCCCAAGGCCGAACATACACTGGTAAGAATTGTAGAACTTTTAGTGTTTTCCAAACTGAAATGTAATCGTTACTAACTTGCCCACCTTCAAAATATTATTGTTTCTCATGTTTGATTATAATTAAAATATTATATAACCAAAATGCATGCTCGTTATTTCTTATGCTGTCTGACTAGTTTCAGAAAGATATAAACTCTTGGATTATAGCAGTTTACTTCATATTTTTGAATGAGTTATCAAAGCTGAAACAACCCGCAATTTTCTTAACACACCGTCCGGATAAAGAAACCAGCGAACTGCCTTTGTTACATTCAAAGAAAAAAACAATATCTGCAGATAGGATTGCTACGTTGATGGCGCAAATGGCTGACTAATGTATTTTTGTATACTCGAGTGCTAATCAGGTTAACACATTATTACCCTTGCCAGCTTTGGTATTCACGTATCTCAAATGCTTCATCATCATAAAGGCATAAGCTATGCGTGTAAATCCGTGAATTATAAATTAGCTATGTATGTAGACAACAATTACTGCATATATTTTAGTTCATGTAATTAATATGAGAGCTTTTTAAAAAAATTAATTTATTGTTTGCAACATATCGTTTCTGTTTTCATTTTATTACATAAGATCCTAGACATTAGGCCATGAAAAATCCTTTCGAGGGGCCGCGATGCGGCCTGCTGGGGACTACAGTTTGACATGCCTGATTTAATATAATTAAATAGATGTCACTCACAATAGTCATCATTACTTATCAGTCATATTATATTAAGATTGACTTGTTACTCATATATATTTCCTGATATTAGTTCATCATTTAAAAGAAACATTGATATAGGTATGCAATCTACCCAAATACTGTTAGATAATACAATAAATATAAAACCCCAAACATGGATAGATGAGTGGCATGATGGGGGTACACCTACTTGATGGTGAGAGAATTCAACATATCATGATTTTACAATCCACGTCGCTTTTTGAGCAATTTAGCAAATGCTTATAATTTAACTAAATAAACAAAAAAAAAATTGTTTATAAATGCTTCTTCATCTTTTGATTTGCATTTAGATGACCATCATACCATATATAATATCGGTCCGAGCAAGATTAGAGTAGTAGTATTATAAGTCTTATCAATGGGTAGAGGTGCAATCTAGATTATAAATTATTCTATCATGTATAGACTAAGTTCGCTAAATTTAATCAGCATAAAGCACATAGGTAAAGAGTAATACAATATACATATTACATATAAGAGATATATATTGATACAAAAGAAAATCACAAGTCGCTTACCTACAAAAAGATATTTTGTGAGTTCATCCATGTTAAAAAATTGAAATATTGAGATACCAATATTTCTATTTTTATCACACAAAGTCATCCAATCGCGATCTTGTGGGGGATCAGGTCAAAACATCCGTATATCAATATTTAAATTTTTTAACATATATGAACCTCAAGAAAAATATGTTTATATATATATGTCATCACTATAAACATATTAAATTGCATAAAAACTAATTTCTGTTTTATTTTAACCAATGAATAACTAACTGATATTAATTTTATTATTTAATTTCTCAGGATAGTGGGGGGGGGGGCAAATTCTTCTTACAGTAGTATGTGAGGATGTAGCTATTGTTTTGCTTCATGGAATACAGAAGTTTATGAAGGGTTGAACAGGGGCCACTTTTAGAGCTATACAGAGTATTATAGTGATCATCATTATCTCTTTTTCAGACATTAATAAATACACTGCATTTATCACCAATTTTACATGTTTTCAGATACTCATGGTTCACTAAAGTTAGAAATGAATATATTTACAAACGCGTTATTAAAATTGAGTTAACCAGATCAACTGGAAAAAGCACTTCACATAATGGGGGAATGCACATGTGTATTGACATGCCATTCTGGCAAAATGGTGAGATATCTTTCGTCAAATACATAAGCAAATCTCGCTTCAAGGTGGATTTTTTTAATTAAATTTGGTGGATCATTACATAAAAATTTGTTGCTTCACATGTAAGTTTTCATAAGTTCACTATTTGCCTATCCATGTTTTAATGATTAAAAAGTTGAATAGAAGAAAGAGACTAATAACTATAAATCGCAGCAAATGGAAACAATGGAAAATAATCTCGCTACAATATCTTAGCCCAAAGGCCAGATTAATCGAGCGTATATGCAGGTAAATACACAATGGAAATTTAATTCACAAAATTTATAAATTAATTAAAGTAGATTGTAATGATAAGTAGAGACAATAAGTTAGGAATCATATTAAATGACTGAAAATCCATTATTATTTTGTTTTATAATTAATTTTTTGTTTTCATTGACATAAATCATTAAGATTAGGATTTGACTTACACATGGGGGGGAAAAAAAAAAAGATGAGTTATTAATATCTAGAAAAAAAAAAAGGTGTATTCACATTTATAAAAAGAAAAGGGGGGGGAGGACTGTTCAGACTGTAACCTGAGATGTGTCTCCAGTCCAGGCATTCAGAACATCAGAAATCCTCCATCTGTGAGTCTCACCACTTAAAAATCTGAACAAGTCATGAAAAAGTCTATTGCAAAAGCATAGGTATTCACAGGAGCCAAAACCATAATGGTTCAAAAATCCAAACAGCTGATGTCCAATACAAGTAGAAGAAAGAGAGGAGTCATTCCCAGGAGTCAAAGTGCAAAAATCCTAAATAATTATGAATTTCTTTTTATTCCCATTCATGAACAGATCATGTTCCATAAAACCTATCTTTGGATAGCCATAGCATCTTTACTGTCCCCTGTAATTATCATATAAGACAAACCCCTAAAACGTGATGTTATAATCTTCTCATAATATATTTTTAATTGAAAATATGCAGCTTTTTTTTTTGAGTAGTGAATTTATATTTTAGGTGTATGTGCATATGCAGATCTGCTACGTTTAATTGTATTATTCTTTTATTGTCATGTATTGTACTAAAAGGTGCTTAAACAATTTATAATTTTCTGTATTATAATCATCTTTAATATCATGGTTTAAGTAGATGTGTTTTAAAAGTGAATTGCTTTGTTTCATGTTACTTATAGTTTGATCGTTTTTCTTTAAGTAATTAAGGTCAATAATAGATGATCTTTAGTTAAGGTGACGATTACAGACTACTATAGATTCACCTTCCTACAAATAATAAAAGACTAGTTAGGGATCAATCAAATGCTAAATTGTTCACCCGATGTCCAGGCATTGCTAATTATAACTTATAATTAGCTGGCACCTTAGGTTTTTGCTTGAAGCAAATAGAAATGCTTTCAAGAGAGGGTTAGAATGTTAAAGCCAAGTAAGTTTTATAGCTTAGAAATGTGGCCCAGGTCCTTGGTCGGTTAGGTGTTGTTGGTCTTGTCCACCATCTGTTTTTGAACTTCTCCATTTGAGGGGCTGGTATGTTGCAATAGTTATAACTAACAAAGTTGATTGAGATTTTTTTATTATTAGACAATCGGAGCGACTCTTTTTCCCACCTGGTTCACTATAACCCAAGAAGTTTAAAATCCTATTGGCTATTTGATACCCCATAGTACTCAATAATTATTATTGTCTTTTGCTATCATACAATTGCCTTCTTATTTAATAATAGTAAGAAAAATTGCATTAAATTTATGATTGTTATATGCAACTAACTTTTCTATGATTTATATTTATTATCATTTGTATCACTAAAAGAAGCTTATTATAGTTATTTATAGTCTAAACTGAAAATTATTAAAAACACTATTGAATTCTGAAAAATTTATATTCAGTATTAAGAATATTAATGGTTTTTTGTGCTGATTAATTTTAATTGTGATATATGTAAAACATGTTGCACTCAGTTACTAAAAGTGAATGTGATTTATGTAAATATATTATAACTTAAAAAGTTTTCAACTAATACTTTTGCACATCATGGTATTACCCTAAATTATTTAATCTTTATTAATGTTTAATCATTTTATTGAATAAACCATATGTTTCAGTGAAATTATTATTTCACTCATTAATAAAGTTTTCTGTGATGCCAGTAAAATAAATTATGATTTATGAATATATAATTGAAATAATTTTATCAAGATTTTATTAAAGCATATATTTGTTCATTTGTTTTATACTTTATTACACTTATTATTAATATATATATATATATATATATATATATATATATATATATATATATATATATATATATATATATATATATATATTTAAATGTATATATATATACTTTAAAAAGGCATTTTTCTTAATGTTTTAGATTGTAAGGTAATTATGTAGTTTCATTAGATGAGTTACCTATCTACTTAAACTCTTAGAAAAAGTTCTCAATATCCCACTGATATTGTACAAACTTAAATTTTGTTCATTACTTATAGAAAATTGATGTAGATTTAAGAATTTAATTTCATATAAAATACAAATTTTAAAATAATTTTTTTTATAAAATGAATTTGAAACTCTTAAAAACAAATATTTTATGGAAATGTTTAAAGTTAGAGAAATTTATCATTATTTTTATTTAGTTTTTTAAAAAAGAAAGCTAATTTATTTTTTTTTGCAAGAAAGTGAATAAGGCATATGTTCAGCTTTAATTTAGATTTACTGTTGATTTAAAAACTTTATTTTATATATATATGATATTAATTTTAGAGATCTATTTTTAATTGTAAAAAATCGGCAACTATTTAATGAATTATTAAATTTTGCAATTGATTGTTGAAAGTTAAAATTATTTGATTAAAATTTAATGTAAAATTATATTTTAATTGTAAGTAATATTTGTCTAACAGTTTGTGATGATGGTATATTAGATGTCATAATTTGTTGGACTATTTTTATCATCTATCATTAAATGTTAAATGTATAGTAAATTTCAAATTTTATTTAAACTTTTCAAGGCAGTTAACTTGTTAGTAATAACACAAATAGACATCCCAGGTTAGTAATATTTAAAGTAATATTATTCTTCACACATCTTCAAGAGTCACTGGCCTGTCCAGTGACATATTTGTATTGAAGTTGAACTTATAATTTCGGAGGTTGGAAAATGTACTCGGTATAAGCTTAACTTTTATTGTAATATTGTTAGTTGTGAGGTCAGCAGTATTCTGATGAACAATGGACAATTGTCTACTTGAATGTTATGTAATTACTATTTGTGTATTATTACTAACAAGTTCTTTATGTTAGAAAAAAGTTTAGATAAAGTTTGAAATTCATTATGCACTCAACATTTATGGGTATATGATGGAAGCATTCCAACATATTATTATATTTAGTCGTAATTATATTTAAATCTCTTTGTATAAAAAATAATCTTACCTAAGCCACAATCCAAACCAGTCTAGCCAATTACTCCAGAAAGAGTTTGCTATTAACTGAAAGGAGCCCTTTGATTCCTCTTGGAGGTGTTAAAGGAAAGTGAACAGAGCAAATTTCTAATATCCACTCCATACATTCTTGTTGTTGCAGCTGTTATTACTATGTGATTATTCATTTAGTATATGAACATGGATGGGCTGCTCACCAACACGCATTAGCCAGCATGGTGAGTTTATTGGCTTTTTATCTCTGAGTTTAAGATCAAGAAACACCATGGTCTTTCTTCTCAGTGCCTGATAAGGCAGAATGAATGTTTGTGTAAATGATAAATATTTTTCCAATACATATATACAATTATGACAGACAAAAATAAAGCATGGCCCTTATATCCCAGGAGGCTGTAAAGTCACCAACCAAGGCAGCGGTTGGTGGCCAAAGGTGGAGGGTGCTAAGAATCCTGATTGTGGACCCAGGCTGCCATTTGATGACAACTTTTTATTTAAGTACTTACAACTGCAGATCACTTTCAAGTGAAGGAAGATTGCAAGAATTAGAAGAATTGTCTTATATTAAATGGGACATTATTTGGCTTTGTGAAGTTAGAAGAAAAGTGAAAAGACAATTGATTTAAAAAGTGGACATGTACTCTATTATAAAGGCACAAATATTGGAAATACAAGTGGAGTAGGATTCATTATAAATAAAAAGTGGAAGAACAACATTGTGAAGATTGATGGTGTATCAGAAAGAGTGGCAAGATTAGTTATACAACTTAATAGCAGATACCAAATGCAGATAATTCAGGTTTATGCCCCAACAAGTTCTCATAGTGATGAAGTAGTAGAAGATTTTTATGTGGATGTACAAAAGGCTTTTGATCAGAGTAAACAACATTTTAAAATTGTTATGGGAGACTTTAATGCTAGAATTGGTAAACAAATGAAAGATGAAAGTGCTATAGGTAATTTTGGTTATGGTAATAGAAATGAGAGAGGACATAGACTTGTGGAGTTTGCAAGAAAAATAAAAACCTTATATTATGAATTCTTTTGTTTGTGAAAAATATTTAAAAGGAAATGGACATTGAAGCATCCAAATGAAAGTACAGCAGAATTGGATTATATTTTGACTAACAAAAAATACATATTTCAAGATTGTAATGTTCTTAATAAATTTAACACAGGAAGTGATCATCGATTAGTAAGATGTAAGATACATGTTAATGCAAAATGAGAAAGACAAAAATTATTAAAGAAAACAATATTTACAGTTGATATTCCTAATCTTCAGAACCATTCTAATGAATTTAAATTAGAACTTACAAATCGGTTTCAAGTATTAGTAGATTTTGAACATGATTCAGATTTGAATGAAATTAATATGAAAATAACTGATACACTTTTAAAAACTGCAACAAAGATAGCTGGTAGAAAAAAGCAACAATTGACCAATAAAATTTCTACTGAGACTAGAAAATTTATGACGAAAAGAAGAATATAAAGATATACAAAAATGATGCATTAAAAAAGATTGAATATCTCAATTTTGTAAAATGGTGTGGAAAAGAGTTGAAAATGATATAGGAAAGTATAACTGTGAATTAGCAAAAAAAGCTGTAAAAAAAAATAAAAGTCTCAAGAATGTAAAACAACATTTTGGTATTGGTAGGAAATTTATATCTGCAATAAGAAAAAAAGATGGAATTATTACTAAAAAGAGAGATGACATTATGAAATGGGTAGAAGATCTTATCAAGAATTATATAGTAATAAAAAACAAGTACCTCCTATATCTATTACATCTTCTGAATTGCCCAGAATTTTAAATAAAGAAATGAGACATGCAATTAAATGTATGAAGAAAGGAAAAGCTCCAGGTAATGATGGAATTATAATTGATATATTAAAAAAAGCAGGTGAAGAAATAGAAAATTTTTTAGCAAAGTTATATACCAAATGTCTAAATGATAAAGATGTACCAGATGATTGGAAGAATGCAGTATTAATATTAATATTTAAAAAAGGTGATAAAGAAGATATTAGAAATTACAGACCTATCAGCCTTTTATCAGTTTTATACAAAATTTTTACCAAGATAATTACAACTCATCTACAGAGAACATTGGATTTTCACCAACCAAGAGAACAAGCTGGATTTAAAAGTGGTTTTAGTACAGTAGATCATATCCAGGTATTGAGAGAAGTTATAGAAAGGACAAATGAATATGAGTTGCCATTATGCTTTGGATTTGTAGATTATAAAAAGGCATTTGATTCTATAAACATTTCTTCAGTGATTAAAGCATTGGATCATCAAGGTATAGATCCAGGATACTGTCATATTTTAAAGAATATTTATAAAAATGCAACAGCAACAATTAGATTACATAATGATACTGGGAAAGTCAACATTGAGAAGGGTGTAAGGCAAGGTGACTCCATATCTCCAAAACTTTTTACAGCAGTGCTGCAAGAAGTATTTTGTGGATTAAAATGGGAAACTAAAGGAGTGAAAGTAAATGGAGATTATTTAAGTCATTTAGATTTTGCAGATGATGTAGTTGTTTTTGCAAATAATGCTTTAGAGCTGCAGGAAATGTTGCAGGAGTTATCAGATGAAAGTAGGAAAGTAGGACTAAAGATAAATGTTAAAAAGACTAAAGTAATGTTTAATCGATTTGCTTAAAATATGAAAATAAAGATTGATTATGATGAATTAGAAGAAGTTAACAGTTACAAATACCTTGGTCAGATTATTAATACAGATGGAAACATAATGGATGAAATTAATCATAGAATTAAACTTGGTTGGAGTGCTTTTGGTAGAAATAACTTGATATTAAAGGGAAATATGCCTATGTGTTTGAAAAGGAAGGTTTTTAATAAATGTGTTTTACCAGTTCTTACTTATGGATCTGAGACTTGGACACTTAATAGAAGAGCAATACAGAGACTTTAGACCACTCAAAGAAGTATGAAGAGATGCATGTTGGGAGTAACAAGAAGAGATCAAAAATGCAATATATGGGTAAGAGAACAAACAGATGTTACTGACCTCATTGAAAAAAATTAAAAGATTGAAGTGGAGTTGGACTGGACATATTGCTTGAAGAGATGATAATAGATGGACAATTAAAATCTTAAACTGGACTCCAAGAGATTGTAAAAGACCCAGAGAGACATGTGAGATGGATGGATGAAATAAGAAAGTGTGCAGGGGTGATGTGGAGAAGAGAAGCTAAAGATCAGAGAAGATGGATTGAACTTGGAGAGACCTTCATCCTGCAGTGGATTGATAATGGTTGATGATGATATTTAAATTATTTTCATCAAATACTAATTGTTAATCATCTTCAAGAAAGTTCAGATTTTAAAATTTTTAATTCATTCATCTCTTAGTAATAGTATATAAAAATGCTTAAAATAAGTCTTTTATCATCCTTTTAAGAGTGAATCCCTTGATCAGTGACAATATTACTATGAAATGTGAACCAGAACATTCTATGTTTAAGAATATATAAACGTTCAACCCTGTGTTAGAAAATATATAGTTTGTAAAACTAATATTTGTGTTAATATCTAGTGAATTTAACTGATTACTTTACTATATAATTGGGTCAAAGTCTAAAATAAGTAGAATTTTTATACTCGTATCTATGAAACTCATTTCGATTTCACATTAAAAAAAAAAAAAATTGAGATTTGTTTCAAAATGTTTATATACTTTTTAAGGCACTCATTACTATTAGTGCTGTTCCACTTCTGGAAGAATCCATTGTTGTATCCTGGTATATTTTTAGGCAAGTACTATCTGCAATGGAATTGCCTATCTTATCAGAAAATTTAATCTTTAATGAAATATTTAAACTTTATAATATATGATTCATTTATTTATTTCATCTTTATTTAAATTTAGAATGATTACTTATATTATTTTAAATATAGCTCATTATTTACATTCAAAATATAGTGTACACTTACATTGAAATTACAAATTTTGGTGTTTTATTAGCCTTCCTTCTGTTTGTTTTTTTTGGGATCTATATGGGAGTGAATTATTTTTCAAGTATAATGTTTTTGGATTAATTGTTTAATTTCACTAAGTCTGATTTCTGCAGCAATTTGAAATGTCTGGCTCTGTATTACTTCTGGTTTCATCAATTTTTTTCACTGATGCATGACATGAATTACATATTTTTACATGCTTTTTTCTGATTCTATGTTGACAATTACTATTTTACTTGAAATATAAACTTCAGATCACTCAAAAAAGTATGGAGAGATGCATGTAAGGAATAACAAGAAGAAATTGAAAATGCAATATATGGGTAAGAGAACAAACAGAAGTTACTGACCTCATTCAAAAAATTAAAAGACTGAAGTTGTGTTGGGCTTGACATATTTCTAGAAGAGATGATAATACATGGACAACTGAAATTTTAAACTGGATTCCAAAATATTGTAAAAGACTCAGAAAGATACCATGTGACATGGATGGATGAAATAAGAAAGTGTGCAGGGGTCATGAACAGTAGAGAAGCTAAATATAAGAGAAAATGGATTGAACTTGGAGAGTCCTTCATCCTGCGTGGATTGATAATGATTGATGATGATGATGATGGTATTTAATTATGCCATTTACCCAAGAACTTCTTGATAACCATTCTGATCTAGTTATTTTCTTTTTTCAACATATCACATTTCTGCACTATTCTTTTTATTATCGAGCACATTTTTTGGGTGAAATAATGATGGCTTTGTGTAAATTGTTTATCCAAACATCATCTTGTAGGTAATAGAGTTGATCAGAATACAAGATTTGTTATATATTTCAGTGACATTATTACATACCAATTGCATAGCTTTTTTTCTGCAAATATTATTGGTTTCAAAGTAAAAAAGGGGATCTAGCATACATTCAATTTCTCCATTTCTTTACAAAATCCTCAAATTTAGTAAACATAAAACTGGTTTCCAACTTTTTAGAAATAATGGAATGCAAAAATTTGTTTTCCAATTATTTTTTGAAAATGTTATTTTTAATAATTCTTGCTTAATCTGCTTGTTTATGCATCAATCAACACCAAAAATTATAGTGGAAGCAACACTGACAAGTTCAATGTGTAAACTGCTCCTAAAATTTTAATTCTTGTCCAAGCAATATATTTTCTTCCTGGAACATTTTCATTTACTAGATATTTTTCAAAATTTTTACAATATTCTTTATGTCAGCATTGACATCAAACATCATACATAAATACAAGCAAGTGCCTTAACCCTTACTACCCTAGGATTGTTTTTAATGAATCATCTAAAAACTGATAATGACTATTTCTAGATATTAAAACTATTTTTTATCAACATGCAACTTTTATTTATGGATAACCATCTTTTACATTGCATGATGCTTTACAGAATATCTTGGTCTGGCTTTTAGACCAGTTTTTGCTGATTCACTTGTAACAGTTTGTAATCATAATCAGATTTTGTCCAATCAATTATTTTTTTTTCACTGTCCATTACTTTATTTTGATTATTTCAGTTATTTATGCACTTAATAGTTGGATCACTTTCCTCTGCTTCTAAATTAATTGGGACTTTTCACAGTGCACCTACATGTTTAATACTATTTCTATTTTTTAAATTTTAAACTTACATATTTGACATTCAGAGCATTGAATTATTCCCAACCTATAATAGAATTAGGACCACAATGCATTCTATGCAATGCTAACCTTCAGTCTTTGTAATTAAATTTTAATTATATGTACTTTCTTTAATACTATTATGTGATTAGTATTGTCAGCTTTTACTCTTAAACTAGTTGAAATTAATATAGAAAGGTTCTTACAATTTTCTGATAATTTATTCATTTTTAACTTCAATCATTTCTATTAATAACCATTTTGATGTTTTTTGTTTTTTAAATTTTATGTTACTTCGTGAGCTCCTACATTTATTTTCTTTTAGCCTTACATGCTTTTTCTAAGTGACCTGCTTTTTTATCAGTTTACGCAAAGCTGTATATTAAATTTAATCTATGCCATGTAGCTCTTCTCACAATGGTACCACACAATTTGTTTCATGGGCTCATATTTAATTTTGACTTTTTTGTCTATGTACTTCATTGACTTTGTCATTATAATTTGCATTGATTGATTAAGCACTATTTCATGGGCTACTTCCATTTAGATTACTTCTTTGTAAGTTAAGCATATTGAGGCCAATAACTTCTTTATAAGCCAAAGTAATTTATTCAAGCAAAATGCCATCTAATGGAAAGCAATAATTAACCCTTGACAAGTTACCATAATTCATCTTGTGTTACCATTTATTTTGGAAATTTATCTGTACTGCATGTTTCAAGATTGAAAACTGAAGTACTTATTTAGTATTTCAGTTAGTCCAGTTCACAGCAATTATTCAGGTACTTTATGATCATATATGCAATTTATGATTTTAATTACCTGTAAGTTAACAAAATATAGCAATGTGACAATTATAATGAAGTCATAAAAAAGTTTTATTTATAAAATTTTTTCTAAATCATCTTGAAGTAAATTAATCAATGAAAATAGTATTCATATTAAATTCATTTATAATTTTCTTGCATCAGAGACGTCATCTTAATACTCTAATTCAAAACAATAACTATTAAGTAAAATTTTTTTACACAATTCCCCAAACTTTTCTTTATGTGGGAATTACCAAACATATTTCAAATTACAGGATAATTAACTAATTTCTGCTTGCAAAGTTTCAGTTTCTGATTAAATCCTATGATGGCTACAATACAATCCTGTCATTGATTTCTCCAGTTTTTGCTGTATATAATCACCATAAATAGTAATGAGGGGTCACACAAGCAGAAGTAATTATAATAAAAAAATTTTAGAGCTTACAAACTTGATGTTTTTTATTACCAAGAAGATAACGAAATATTAGCAAAGCTTTATATACAACAACTTAACAACTAATAAGGCTTACAAAAAATTATTAGTAAAGTCACCCTCAAAATGCATCTATAGAAGTGTACAATGTTATCAAAATCTGGTGTCATCTGTATAAATTCTAGGTCCATCCACAGAAATGTAACTGATGTAATAAACTATGTCATCATCATAGTAATCTTGAACATTCAGCTTTTGAGTTTTTTTTGGATTAAATGTGATCAGATCTAATGATACTAAATATCTGTGTGATGACTGATTTTCTAATGGATGCATGCTACTTTTTTGCAGCTCAATTCCTGGTATCATCACTATGGTCATGAAAAGAGCTAGACTACAAAGTACAATTAATGCTGTTTTATATCTGGAACCCTGGAGCCATTATTTAATTATCATTTGTTTTATAAACACACATATATTTTATTAAAAAATAAATAAAAGTATGTGGACCAACTCTTCTATTAATGAGCAAGGGTAGTCCTGAAAAATAAATAATTACTATACTGAAAAACAAACTATTTCTAAAAATTGCAAATTGCAGGAACACATAATATCTTTATCATATATTTAATTTTTGTCAAAATAAAGTTATTAAAAACTATTTCCTCATAATTAATTCCATTTGGAAACACATAAATTACCCTTGTTATTTTATAATGGGTTCCATTCTTTATCCATAAGTTTTCTTAAGAAACACTATCAACTTTTTAAAAAATTAATATCAAGTCAATTTTCGATAGTCACTCTAACAAGATTTGATTGATTAATAATAACCCTTTTAGATTTCTTCCTTTTTTTCAAAAATAAAATCAACATTTAACAGCTTATGTCAAGTGATTATTATAATAATATAGACATCTTTACAATTAATGCAGCAGGTACTTTTTCCAATCAAACAAGACCAGTAAAATCTTTTTCTTTTTCTCTTAAATAAGATGGTCAAGAAATTGATCCTGACACTTAATTTTTAATCGATGCTCAATTATTTGTGTTTGTTTTATTTTTTGGAATGTGTCTTCATTATTTTTTTAATAAATGAAAAATAAAACCATTTTTAGAATTAAAAATATACATTTCAAAATGCCTTTCTGTTTTCTCAATAAATGGTTTAAAATAATTGCTATAGATTATATATCTCACTTTTGAAATGTCATTTAAATGAATTATTAAAAAAATCATATTTATAATTTTTGTCCACATTATATATAATGCTTCTCACCATTGCACATACATTTGTCTGTGCTTCTCTCTGCATATAGACACATCAGCATACATATAAGTACTTTTATCAACTGATACTTCTTCTGTTGGATCTTAGTTTTGGTCTAGGTAGGGTTGTTCTCAGTTGGTTCCCTTTGATTAGGAGTTGGTAGCTTTAGGCTATGTAAGCTATTTTGTTTGCATGTGTTTAGGCTAATGATTCAGAAATGATGAGATTCTATGTAAAATCAAAAAACTCCTGTGAAGAAAAATAGTAGCAGTTTCGGGATCTACTGTCCTGTCTTCAATTATTTCATGTTTATTCTTTATCTCTGGAAAACCAACTTCAGCAGTACTGTAAACTAGAGCCAAACTGTTAGCCAGCAGCTGCTCAAAAATGTAAACCAGATTTTGCAGCTGGCTGTTACTTGCTACTAGTACTGCAATAAAATACTTCATAGACTCCTTTAACCTGACTTAGCTGCTAGTTATTAGTCAACAGCTCTTCAAAAATATAAACCAGACTGTTTGAAACTGAAAATGAAACTGAACTGATATATTTTATCAGTCTTTTTTATGAGTCATCTAGCTGATAAAAATACCTTTAATTGTAAAATGAGTTTTTTTATCTTTCTATTTCTTTTAAAAACAAGTTTGAAATTTTTATCAAACTATAATATACATGTTTTACTTTGATAGAGAATTGCCAATTATTTTTGAAAATATTTCAAAATAGATATTTTAACAATTATCAAAAAACATGCTTATTTTTAAATTTCAAATCAAGTAATAATAATACAATATTAATATTTATTTATTAGACATTTTTAAATGTTTTATTTTATAATAAAAATATTCCAGAAATGTAGAAAATATCTACAAACATTACATCTGTGTTTATTTCTACTTTTTTTACTTTATGTATATATGTATACATACAACTAATGTTGCTGTGTGCCATATAACCTAACTAGTTACAATTATATATATATATATATATATATATATATATATATATATATATATATATAATACTATAAATAAAATAAGAAAATTAATATTACATTTCAATATTTAATTGTTTGAAAAGTTAAACATACAAACAGTATAAATCTTGGAAATAAAAATTAAAATACTTAATTATAAAATTATCTCTTTTGTTCCGTATTTTAATTTAACTATATTTATTTTAAAAGTATTTTTAATTGCAAGTACCCTTAATTAAAAGCTACACATAATTGAAAACAAATAAGAGAACTAGAATAATCAGCTTCCGGTCATAATTCCAGACCGATTTATTTTCGACAAATGACTAATTCCCCTGGGTAATCAAAAATATAAGATGAAAATGATAAAAAAATGAAGATGAAATAAATTGATAGTCATAGGGTAAGCACTTTAAGTTATAAGTGAGGGATTAAAGCGTATTAACTACCTGATCCAGGCGAAGGCCATTTTGGGGGAATCCGGGTCTGGAAACCGTGGTTCAGTGGCCATTTTACAATAACTCCGTTTTAACATGATTAGAGGAAAAAGATTTTATCATTGCTAGAAAGAAGCAAAAGGAAGAAAAACAATAAGTTAAGATAAATAGTGATTACCATAGAAAAATAGAAGAAAAATTTCTCCACTCTGAAATAATTATTGTTTTATTGTTTGTTCATAATTTTTAATTTATGATTGAACCAAAAAGTTCAAATTACATCTTTTAGTGATAATTTTTTTTGTATTCCTCACAAATTTTCTTTTCTATTAACATATAACATTTCTTACCTGAGATAATCCATACTTTCAGAACCTCAATTCAGGAAGATAAAAAATTCATTTTTTTTCTTGCACTTCCAAAGTTGGAAAATCTTTGGCAATCCAGTATTAAAAACATTCTCACCTAATAAAAGATAACAAAAAATTAAAATTTATGAAAAATGTAAAAATAATTTGAAGGGGAAGTGGAAATATTATTACTTATCATTATAAATAGAATAAAAATTGTAAAATGTCATATAATTTGAAATGGAAAAACTCAAAAGCCTGATAATAATGCACTAAAATTTTGAGCCTCTTACCTTTCCATTATTTGTTCTCAAAACTATTTTGATTTTAGACTTTGATAAACCAACCTTTGTTCATAAAATCAAATTTCCAATCACAAAAATAATTTACAAATTTAAAAATGGAAAAAATTTCTCATTTCAAGAGGAATCAAAAGACTTCTAAAAGATTCTAAGACCATACTTTATATAAAAATATTTTATTCTAATCCTTCTCAAGATATATCTTTCCAGAGAAGCATACTTGTTCATATTATATAATCATATGTAAAATATTAAATATTTCATATTATTCAATATTATTTATTATTAATTAAAGATAAATTATTCTAGATCTTGTTTACTAATTGACAAATGTAATCAGTAAGTGAAGCTGTTACAAAACTCTAGTAAGAAGTGGCAATTTATGATTTCGTTATATTTATCCAATTGCACATAGCTTATCTTTAGTAAAATACATTAGTTAGTTTCATCAATAATTTTCTACATAATTTTTCATTGAAAAACATATGAAAAAAGTCTAAAATAGAATACTCAACCAGTTATGGAAAACTTTAAACCAGGAATTTTGATAATGTTATACATATATTGATTCAGTGATTATATTGAAGGCACATTACCGTCTAGTGAGGGCCCCCCCCATCTGGACGCATAATACTAGAGATGGGTCGGGCCCCCGGAGGCTAGTTGGACCGGTACATCCTTGGCATTTTTTTATCTTTTGGTGGGGTAATGGTTTCTCTTGATGATGAAGTGAAATATTCTTGATTGGTGTGCATAAAAGAAATAGGAGTTGTGGCTGAGGTCAAAAGGCAATCTTTGAATAAGTAAACTCATCAACACTGGTAGAATCCATTTTTTTTCCATTAGTTTTCTTCTGTGCTTTTTCCTCCGTAGAATGTAAAAAACTGATAAAAAAATAATTGACCTTACTTGTAAAAAAAAAAAAAAAAATTCATAAAAAAATTGTTTTTGTCTGAGAAAAATATGGCAACTACCTACAGAGTTAGGGAAGAAATAGTTTTCAGAGAACTATTCGATACACCTATGCATAGTCATCTTAGTTTTTTTATAATTGGGGTCAAATGAAACCGAATTTCACTGACAATCTTCAACCCTTCCATAAGGTGTGTACTTATGACTGAAGCTATTTAATACTAAAAAATACTTATTTTTCATGATCAGAAGAAAAAAGAAAACACAGCAGCATCAGCAGACAAAGTAAGAAAGAAAGCCAAGTTAGGGCTTTCCCAAGATAGCTGACCAAAGATTCTATAAGTTCTAAAAACTGAATCCAGCAGGATAAAACAGCATTTATATGGTTATGTTGATAGAAAAATGTGGCTTCTGGATCAAAGCTGAGCATTTGTTCATTTCCACCACTTGACTCCCGAATGACTGTAGCCAGATTCAGTATAGCATATTGTAATGGTCATATCTGTACATTCATGCAACAAAATCTAGAGTTTTGCAACATCCCGCGATCAAGTGAGGCCGCTGAGAACCTCAATCCAATCTCACCTCATTAAGCTTTACCAACACCCAAAGATTTTTTACCTACCTTATGAATTGACAAGATGAGGCTTCACCCATTACTTTTTAACCCCATTCCAGCAGTAGCATGTTAGTAAACATGAGATTTGTAATCATGACATGTTTCATATAGGTGTAGCATGCAGCTAATATTACTAAACATGGATTGTGATTCGTATGATAACTAAATACTATAGTTACTAATAAACAATGAACAAAATTGAAACACTAGCAGAAGTTAAACTTTAAATAAAAGTTATTAAAAGCCAAAACTTAATAGTGAAATGTTGAAAAAAATTACATGTGCCATTATATAAATTGTCTCACTGGCAGGTGATAATTTTTTAGGATAGAACAGCCTTGGTTTACATATATATAGCATTTCAAATCACTCACAGATGATATTAGTTTATAGGTTACAAATTGTTTAATTTAACTTTGCTTGTTATATATATATATATATATATATATATATATATATATATATATATATATATATATATATATATATATATATATATATATATATATCACTGTATATATATAGGTATATATATATATATATATATATATATATCACTTGCAGGTAATGAACATTTATAATTTACCAAGTTACTAATTCTTGAGACTTATTATCCCATTACATATTGATTTAATTTGCTCATGATAATCTTATGCCCAGTTTATGCTATATTTGAGTTTAGATTTACATAAGATATATTAGTTAAGGATTATATCACATATTTATAAAAAAATTTATTAAAAATGTTATTAAACATATTATCAATATAAGTTTATATGCCCATAAAAATAGACTTTTGTTTCAGACAATGCTGAAAAATACATTAAAAAAGTAAAATATATTTATTAATTAAAAAAAAAATTTAGATACCAAGGCGGTACAAGGGATACAATCTGAGTTCAGCATCTTGAATGTGTGTTACCACCCATTGTGGTGAAAAGAGTATATCTGTTAGTCTGGGTAGGGGAAAACTAATTATAATACTCTAGATCCTCATACTGCGCATCGAATATAAAAAATGGGCGGCCATGACCTGGTTCATCTGAAAGAAGCAAATGTCCAAACTAAGAGTAATGGATGAGGTCTGTAAAACCCAGACCCATTGAAAGCATAAAATAGAGCACAAAGTATACACTGATGCATTTCTAAGGACACATTTGCCCCAAGGACTACATCATTATATAACAAATTATGACACAAAAACAACAGTTTATTCCATGAAACTACGTTAAATCAGTTTATAATCTATATCTATAATTATGCCGTTAAGAAAGTTTGCGAATTCCCACTTGCTAACATATTTTGGGATAATACAATATTAAATTCTTAACTTTTATGCCCATTTCATCACTTCAGCTATATACGAAAAAAATACATCATTTAAAAGAAAGTCTTATAATTTATAAGCTTAGTTATATCTCAAATAAGATTTATTTTAACTATTTCAAAAGGGAGTTTTAATTAAATGCAAGATTACCTAATCGCTTTCCACTAATAATTAAGCTATGAGACAAACTTCTGTTCTGAACAAGCATACAAAATTGAAGGAAAGCTAGAAAGGCAATAGTTGGCATAGATTTAACCAAAGAAAAACATAAATTTTGAAATAAGATTTTGCGTAAGATGAAATCTAAAATTTGGGGCTTATTTAGCCCAGGCTGGGGGGGGGGGCAACAGAAGGTGGCCTAAATTAGATCTATCCAGTTTAATATAACTTTAATTAATTTATGAAAATTACCAACAAAAAAGCAAAGATATTAGGCTAAATATGTAAAATAAGTTGGAAACATAATATAAAAATTGAATCAGTTCGGGGGGCTAGAATGCGGGCAAGATTTACAATTTAAATAAAAGAAAATAAAATGTACATTACATGATCACATCCCAACACGGCAAATCAAAGTCGAGATGAGTAGGCATTAGATAGGGATTTTATGCACAAGCCTTCTGGCATTTATTGATTACTCTATTTAGCACAGGTGGCATTACTATATGGAGTTTTGCTTTGCTTTGTTTGTAAACAATTATGTGATAGTATTGGAGATGTGATCATGTAATGTACATTTTATTTTCTTTTATTTAAATTGTAAATCTTGCCTGATTCTAACTGATTTGAACTGATTCCAATTTTATATTATGTTTCCAACTTATTTTACATATTTAGCCTAATAATCTTTGCTTTTGTTAATAATTTTCATAAATGAATTAAAGTTATATTAAACTGGATAAATCTAATTTAGGCTATTTTATTTTATTACTCCCTTTTGAAACTAGGCTAAAATAAAGCCAAATTTTAGATTTCACTTACACAAAATCTTATTTCAAAATTTATGTTTCTTTTAGTTAAATCTATGCCAATATTATTTTCTTTTCAATTATGTATTTGTTTATGCTATGCTTGTTCAGAACAGAGTTTACTCATAACTAAATTATTAGTGAGAAGCGATTAGATAATCTCACACATAAATAAAACTCCCTTTTGAAATGGATAAAATAAATCTTATTTGAGATATAACTAAAAGCTTATAAATGCTTTAAGATAGATTTTCTTTAAATGAAGTATTTAATTAGTATATAGCTGAAGTGATGAAATAAGGCATAAAGTTAGAATTTAGTATTGTAATTATCCCAAAATATGCTTAGCAAATTAGATTCATAAGCTTTTCTTAACAGCATAATTATAGATACTAGATTATAAACTGATTTATGGTAGTTTCATGGAAGAAAACTATTGTTTTGTGTCATAATTTGTTATATAATGATGTAGTCAGCAGGGCAAATGTGTCCTTAGGAAATGCATCAGTGTATATACTTGTTGCTCTATATTTTATGCTTTCAATGGGTCTAGGTTTTAAGGGCCACTCCATTACTCTTAGTTTGGACAACTACCTTCTTCAGATGGGCATAGGTTTTAAGGGCCACCCATTTTTTATATTCAGTACGGGAGTATGAGGATCTAGAGTATTATAATTAGTTGTTTGACCACCCAGACTAACAGGTCTCTTTTTCACCACAATGGGTGAGCAAGCACACATTCAAGATGCACAGACTCAGATTGTATATTTTGTATACGCCTTGGTATCTAAAGTCTTTCTGCCAATCATAAGTTTATCCCACCATAATAATGTATATTTCAGCATTAATCTGAAACAGAATCTAATTTTATAGGCATATAAGCTATATAGAGAATATGTTTAATAACACATTTAATAAAATTTTTTTTATAAATAATGATAATCAGTTCTGCTAGCTGTCTGAAGCAAATCTAAATTCAAATATATAGCATAAACTAGGCATAGATTATCATGAGCAAATTAAATCAATATGTAATGGAATAATAAGTCTCATGAAATTGTAACTTGGTAAATTATAAATGTTCATTACCTGCAAGTGATATATATATATATATATATATATATATATATATATATTACCTGCAAGTGTATATATATATATATATATATATATATATATATATATATATATATATATATATATATATATATATATATATATATATATAACAAGCAAAGTTAAATTAAACAATTTGTAACCTATAAACTAATATCATCTGTGAGTGATTTGAAATGCTATATATATGTAAACCAAGACTGTTTGTATCCCTAAAAATTATCACCTGCCAGTGAGACAATTTATATAATGGCATTGTAATTTTTTTTCATTTCATTATTTAAATTTTGGCTTTTATTAACTTTATTTAAAGTTTAACTTCTGCTTAGTGTTTCAATTTTGTTCATTGTTAATTAGTTAACTATTAGTATTTAGTTATCATGAATCACAATCCATGTTTAGTAATATTAGTCATGCTACACCTATATGAAACATGTCCATTGTCCCTAGTCTCATGTTTTACCAATATGCTACTGCTGGAATGTGGGTTAAGAAAGTAATGGTGAAGCCTCATATATGTCATTCATAAGGTAGTAAATCTTTGGGTGTTGGTAAAGCAACTGAGGTGAGATTGGATTCAGGTTCTCAACAACCTCACTTTGATCAGCCTTGGGATGATTTACCAAAACTCTGGATTTTGTTGCATGAATGTACAGATATGACCATTACAATATGTATACTGAATCTGGCTAAAGATGTTCAGGAGTCAAGTGGTGGAAATGAACAAATGCTCAGCTTTGATCCAGAAACACATTTTTCTATCAACATAACCATATAAATACTGTTTTATCCTGCTGGATTCGGTTATTTTAGAAGGCTTATAGAATCTTTGGTCAGCTATCTTGGAAAGCTAACTGGCTTTCTTTTGCTTTGTCTGCTGATGCTGCTGTGTTTTTCTTTTTCTTCTGATCATGAAAAATAGGTATTTTTAGTATTAAATACTTCAGTCATAAGTACACCTTATGGAAAGGTTGAAGATTGTTCAGTGAAATTCGGTTTTCATTTTGAAATTATAAAAAAACTAAGGTGACTATGCATGGGTGTATAGAATAGTTCTCTGAAGCTATTTCTTCTCTTTCTGTAGGTAGTTGCCATATTTTTCTCAGACAAAAACAATTTTTTTATGAATTTTTTTACAAGTAAGGTCAATTATTTTTTTTCTCAGTTTTTTAGATTGTACGGAGGGAAAAAGCACAGAAGAAAACTAAATGGAAAAAATGGATTCTACCAGTGTTGATGAGTTTGCTGATTCAAGGCCTTTTGACTCTGACACAACTATTTTATACAGCAATCAAGAATATTTCACTTCATCATCAGAGAAACCCATTACCCACCAAAAGATAAAAAAATGCCAAAAATGTACCTGTCCAATAGCTTTAGACCAGACCCATCATCTAGTATTATGCCTCCAGATGTTAGCAGCCCTTCATCTAGCAGTAATGTGCCTTCAATATAATCACTGAATCAATATATGTAGAGAACATTATCAAAATTCCTGGTTTAAAGTTTTCCATAACTGGTGAGTATTCTATTTTAGACTTTTTTCATATGTTTTTCAATGAAAAATTATGTAGAAAATTATTGATGAAACTAACATGTATGTTACTAAAGATAAAAGTATGTGTAATTGGATAAATATAACGAATCATGAATTGCCCTTCTTACTAGAGTTTTGTAACAGCTTCCTTACTGATTACATTTGTCAATTGGTAAACAAGATCTAGAATAATTTATCTTTAATTAATAATAAATAATATTGAATAATATGAAATATTTAATATTTTACATATATTATATAATATGAACAAGTATGCTTCTCTGGAAGACATATCTTGAAAGAGGTAGAATATAAATATTTTTATATAAATATGTGTCTTAGAATCTTTTTAGAAGTCTTTGGCTGCCTCTTGAAATGAGAAATTTTTTCCATTTTTTAAATTTGTAAATTGTTTTTTGTATTGGAAATTTGATTTTATGAACAAGGTTGGTTTATCCAAAGTCTAAAATCAAAATAGTTTTGAGCAAATAATGGAAAATTATGAACTCAAAATTTTAGTGCATTGTTTATCAGGCTTTTGAGTTTTTCCATTTCAAATTATATGACATTTTACAATTTTATTCTATTTATAATGATAAGTAATAATATTTCCACTTCCTTCATTATTTTTACATTTTCATAGAATTTTAATTTTTTGTTATCTTTTATTAGCGAGAATGTTTTTTTCTTCTAGATGCCTAAAGATTTTTTTCAACTTTGGAAGTGCAAGAAAAAAATGAATTTTTATCTTCCTGAATTGTTAGGTTCTGAAAGTATGGATTATCTCAGGTAAGAAGTGTTATATGTTAATAGAAAAGAAAATTTGTGAGGAATACAAAAAAATTATCACTAAAGATGTAATTTGAACTTTAGTTAATCATAAATTAGAAATTATGAACAAACAATAAAATAATAATTATTTCAGATGGGAAATTTTTTTCTTCTAATTTTTCTATAGTAATCACTATTTATCTTAGCTTATTGTTTTTCTTCCTTTTGCTACTTTCTAGCAATGTAAATGTTTTTCCTCTAATCATGTTAAAACTGGAGTTATTGTAAAAATGGTAACTGACATCAGTTTAAAAAAAATTCAAAATGACGCCGCCTCAGGATTCAAGTAGTTAATACACTTTAATCCCTCACCCCTGCTTGAATGCTTACCTATGATATCAATTTATTTCATCTTCATTTTTTTATCTACATTTTTTATCTTATATTTTTGATTACACAGAAATTAGTCATTTATCGAAAATAAATCAGTCTGGAATTTATGACCAGAAGCTGATTATTCTAGTACACATTTGTTTTCAATTATATGTAGCTTTTAATTAAAAGTACTTGCAATTAAAAATACTTTTGAAGTAAATATATGTTAAATTAAAATACAGAACAAAAGAGATAATTTATAATTAGTATTTTAATTTTATTTCCAAGATTTATACTGTTTGTATGTTTAACTTTTTTTTCAAACAATTAAATATTGAAATGTAATATTATTTTCTTTATTTTATTTATAGTATTATATATATATATATATATATATATATATATATATATATATATATATATATTGTAACTAGTTAGGTTATATGGCACACAGCAACATAGTTGTATGTATACATATATACATAAAGTAAAAAAAGTAGAAATAAACACAGATGTAATGTTTGTAGATATTTTCTACATTTCTGGAATATTTTTATTATAAAATAAAACATTTAAAAATGTCTAATAAATAAATATTAATATTGTATTATTATTACTCTGATTTTGAAATTTAAAAATAAGCATGTTTTTTGATAATTGTTAAAATATCTATTTTGAAATATTTTCAAATAATTGGCAATTCTCTATCAAAGTAAAACATGTATATTATAGTTTGATAAAAATTTCAAACTTGTTTTTAAAAGAAATTAGAAAGATAAAAAAACTCATTTTACAATTAAGGTATTTTTATCAGCTAGATGACTCATAAAAAAAGACTGATAAAATATATCAGTTCAGTTTCATTTTCAGTTTCAAACAGTCTGGTTTATATTTTTGAAAAGCTGTTGACTAATAACTAGCAGCTAAGTCAGGTTAAAATAGTCTATGAAGTATTTTATTGCAGTAACTGGTAGCTGTAGTAAAACAGCCAGCTGCAAAAATCTGGTTTACATTTTTGAGCAGCTGTTGGCTAGCAGTTTAGCTGTAGTTTGCAGTACTGCTGAAGTTGGTTTTCCAGAGATAAAGAATAAGCATGAAATAATTGAAGACAGGACAGTAGATCCCGAAACTGCTACTATTTTTCTTCACAGGAGTTTTGATTTACATGAATCTCATCATTTCTGAATCATTAGCCTAAACACATGCAAACAAAATAGCTTGCTGGCCTAAAGCTTACCAACTCCTAATCAAAGTGGAACCAACTGGGGAACAACCCTTACCTAGACCAAAAACTAAGATAACCAACAGAAGAATATCAGTTGATAAAAGTATTTATATGTATGCTGATGTGTCTATATGCAGAGAGAAGCACAGACAAATGTATGTGCAATGGTGAGAAGCATTATATATAATGTGAACAAAATTATAAATATGATTTTTTTAATAATTCATTTAAAAATGACATTTCAAAAGTGAGATATATAATCTATAGCAATTATTTTAAACCATTTATTGAGAAAACAGAAAGGCATTTTGAAATGTATATTTTTAATTCTAAAAATGGTTTTATTTTTCATTTATTAAAAAAAATAATGAAGAGACATTCCAAAAATAAAACAAACACAAATAATTGTGCATCGATTAAAAATTAAGTGTCAGGATTAATTTCTTGACCATCTTATTTAAGAGAAAAAGAAAAAAGATTTTACTGGTCTTGTTTGATTGGAAAAAAGTACCTGCTGCATTAATTGTAAAGATGTGTCTATATTATTATAATAATCACTTGACATAAGCTGTTAAATGTTGATTTTATTTTTGAAAAAAAGGAAGAAATCTAAAAGGATTATTATTAATCAATCAAATCTTGTTAGAGTGACCTGTCAAAAAATTGACTTGATATTAATTTTTAAAAAAGTTGATAGTGTTTCTTTTAAGAAACTTATGGATAAAGAATGGAACCCATTATAAAATAACAGGGTAATTTATGTGATTTCCAAATGGAATTAATTATGAAAATAGTTTTTAATAACTTTATTTTGACAAAAATTAAATATATGATAAAGATATTAGTGTGTTCCTGCAATTTGCAATTTTTAGAAAATAGTTTGTTTTTCAGTATAATAATTATTTATTTTTTCAGGACTACCCTTGCTCATTAATAGTAAAAGTTGGTCCACATACTTTTATTTATTTTTTAATAAAATATATGTGTGTTTATAAAACAAATGATAATTAAATAATGGCTCCAGTTCCAGATATAAAACAGCATTAATTGTACTTTGTAGTCTAGCTCTTTTCATGACCATAGTGATGATACCAGGAATTGAGCTGCAAAAAAGTAGCATGCATCCATTAGAAAAATCAATGTCATCACACAGATATTTGTATCATTAGATCTGATCACATTTAATCCAAAAAAACTCAAAAGCTGAATGTTCAAGATTACTATGATGATGACATAGTTTATTACATCAGTTACATTTCAAGGATGGACCTAGGAATTTATACAGATGACACCAGATTTTTGATAACATTGTACACTTCTATAGATGCATTTTGTAGGTGACTTTTTACTAATAATTTTTGTAAGCCTTATTAGTTGTTAAGTTGTTATATATAAAGCTTTGCTAATATTTCGTTATCTTCTTGGTAATAAACATCAAGTTTGTGCTCTAAAATTTTTTTATATTATAATTACTTCTGCTTGTGTGACCACCATTACTATTTATGGTGATTATATACAGCAAAAACTGGAGAAATCAATGACAGGATTGTATTGTAGCCATCATAAGATTTTAATCAGAAACTGAAACTTTGCAAGCAGAAATTAGTTAATTATCCTGTAATTTGAAATATGTTTGGTAATTCCACATAAAGAAAAGTTTGGGGAATTGTGTAAAAAAAATTTTACTTAATAGTTATTGTTTTGAATTAGAGTATTAAGATGACGTCTCTGATGCAAGAAAATTATAAATGAATTTAATATGAATACTATTTTCATTGATTAATTTACTTCAAGATGATTAGAAAAATTTTATAAATAAAACTTTTTATGACTTCATTATAATTGTCACATTGCTATATTTTGTTAACTTACAGGTAATTAAAATCATAAATTGCATATATGATCATAAAGTACCTGAATAATTGCTGTGAACTGGACTAACTGAAATACTAAATAAGTACTTCAGTTTTCAATCTTGAAACATGCAGTACAGATAAATTTCCAAAATAAATGGTAACACAAGATGAATTATGGTAACTTGTCAAGGGTTAATTATTGCTTTCCATTAGATGGCATTTTGCTTGAATAAATTACTTTGGCTTATAAAGAAGTTATTGGCCTCAATATGCTTAACTTACAAAGAAGTAATCTAAATGGAAGTAGCCCATGAAATAGTGCTTAATCAATCAATGCAAATTATAATGACAAAGTCAATGTAGTACATAGACAAAAAAAGTCAAAATTAAATATGAGCCCATGAAACAAATTGTGTGGTACCATTGTGAGAAGAGCTACATGGCATAGATTAAATTTAATATACAGCTTTGCGTAAACTGATAAAAAAGCAGGTCACTTAGAAAAAGCATGTAAGGCTAAAAGAAAATAAATGTAGGAGCTCACCGAAGTAACATAAAATTAAAAAACAAAAACATCAAAATGGTTATTAATAGAAATGATTGAAGTTAAAAATGAATAAATTATCAGAAAATTGTAAGAACCTTTCTATATTAATTTCAACTAGTTTAAGAGTAAAAGCTGACAATACTAATCACATAATAGTATTAAAGAAAGTACATATAATTAAAATTTAATTACAAAGACTGAAGGTTAGCATTGCATAGAATGCATTGTGGTCCTAATTCTATTATAGGTTGGGAATAATTCAATGCTCTGAATGTCAAAATATGTAAGTTAAAATTTAAAAATAGAAATAGTATTAAACATGTAGGTGCACTGTGAAAAGTCCCAATTAATTTAGAAGCAGAGGAAAGTGATCCAACTATTAAGTGCATAAATAACTGAAATAATCAAAATAAAGTAATGGACAGTGAAAAAATAGTGGGTTGGACAAAATCTGATTATGATTACAAACTGTTAAGCAAGTGAATCAGCAAAAACTGGTCTAAAAGCCAGACCAAGATATTCTGTAAAGCATCATGCAATGTAAAAGATGGTTATCCATAAATAAAAGTTGCATGTTGATAAAAAATAGTTTTAATATCTAGAAATAGTCATTATCAGTTTTTTAGATGATTCATTAAAGCAATCCTAGGGTAGTATGGGTTAAGGCACTTGCTTGTATTTATGTATGATGTTTGATGTCAATGCTGACATAAAGAATATTGTAAAAATTTTGAAAAATATCTAGTAAATGAAAATGTTCCAGGAAGAAAATATATTGCTTGGACAAGAATTAAAAAATTTTAGGAGCAGTTTACACATTGAACTTGTCAGTGTTGCTTCACTATAATTTTTGGTGTTGATTGATGCATAAACAAGCAGATTAAGCAAGAATTATTAAAAATAACATTTTCAAAAATAATTGGGAAAACAAATTTTTGCATTCCATTATTTCTAAAAAGTTGGAAACCAGTTTTATGTTTACTAAATTTGAGGATTTTGTAAAGAAATGGAGAATTGAATGTATAGCTAGATCCCCTTTTTACTTTGAAACCAATAATATTGCAGAAAAAGCTATGCAATTGGTATGTAATAATGTCACTGAAATATATAACAAATCTTGTATTCTGATCAACTCTATTACCTCTAAGATGATGTTTGGATAAACAATTTACACAAAGCTATCATTATTTCACCCAAAAAAATGTACTTCGTAATAAAAAGAATAGTGCAGAAATGTGATATGTTGAAAAAGAAAATAACTAGATCAGAATGGTTATCAAGAAGTTCTGGGTAAATGGCATAATTAAATACCATCATCATCATCATCAATCATTATCAATCCACAGCAGGATGAAGGACTCTCCAAGTTCAATCCATTTTCTCTTATATTTAGCTTCTCTTCTGTTCATGACCCCTGCACACTTTCTTATTTCATCCATCCATGTCACATGGTATCTTTCTGAGTCTTTTACAATATTTTGGAATCCAGTTTAAAATTTCAGTTGTCCATGTATTATCATCTCTTCTAGAAATATGTCAAGCCCAACACAACTTCAGTCTTTTAATTTTTTGAATGAGGTCAGTAACTTCTGTTTGTTCTCTTACCCATATATTGCATTTTCAATTTCTTCTTGTTATTCCTTACATGCATCTCTCCATACTTTTTTGAGTGATCTGAAGTTTATATTTCAAGTAAAATAGTAATTGTCAACATAGAATCAGAAAAAAGCATGTAAAAATATGTAATTCATGTCATGCATCAGTGAAAAAAATTGATGAAACCAGAAGTAATACAGAGCCAGACATTTCAAATTGCTGCAGAAATCAGACTTAGTGAAATTAAACAATTAATCCAAAAAAACATTATACTTGAAAATAATTCACTCCCATATAGATCCCAAAAAAACAAACAGAAGGAAGGCTAATAAAACACCAAAATTTGTAATTTCAATGTAAGTGTACACTATATTTTGAATGTAAATAATGAGCTATATTTAAAATAATATAAGTAATCATTCTAAATTTAAATAAAGATGAAATAAATAAATGAATCATATATTATAAAGTTTAAATATTTCATTAAAGATTAAATTTTCTGATAAGATAGGCAATTCCATTGCAGATAGTACTTGCCTAAAAAATATACCAGGATACAACAATGGATTCTTTTCCAGAAGTGGAACAGCACTAATAGTAATGAGTGCCTTAAAAAGTATATAAACATTTTGAAACAAGTCTAATTTTTTTTTTTAATGTGAAATCGAAATGAGTTTCATAGATACGAGTATAAAAATTCTACTTATTTTAGACTTTGACCCAATTATATAGTAAAGTAATCAGTTAAATTCACTAGATATTAACACAAATATTAGTTTTACAAATATATATTTTCTAACACAGGGTTGAACGTTTATATATTCTTAAACATAGAATGTTCTGGTTCACATTTCATAGTAATATTGTCACTGATCAAGGGATTCACTCTTAAAAGGATGATAAAAGACTTATTTTAAGCATTTTTATATACTATTACTAAGAGATGAATGAATTAAAAATTTTAAAATCTGAACTTTCTTGAAGATGATTAACAATTAGTATTTGATGAAAATAATTTAAATATCATCATCAACCATTATCAATCCACTGCAGGATGAAGGTCTCTCCAAGTTCAAACCATCTTCTCTGATCTTTAGCTTTTCTTCTCCACATTACACCTGCACACTTTCTTATTTCATCAATCCATCTCACATGTCTCTCTCTGGGTCTTTTACAATCTTTTGGAGTCCAGTTTAAGATTTTAATTGTCCATCTATTATCATTTCTTCAAGCAATATGTCCATTCCAACTCCACTTCAATCTTTTAATTTTTTCAATGAGGTCAGTAACACCTGTTTGTTCTCTTACCCATACATTGCATTCTCGATCTCTTCTTGTTACTCTCAACATGCATCTTTCCATACTTTTTTGAGGGGTCTAAAGTCTCTGTATTACTCTTCTATTAAGTGTCCAAGTCTCAGATCTATAAGTAAGAACTAGTAAAACACATTTGGTAAAAACCTTCCTTTTCAAACACATAGGCATATTTTTCTTTAATATCAAGTTATTTCTACCAAAAGCACTCCAATCAAGTTTAACTTTATGATTAATTTCATCCATTATGTTCCCATCTGTATTAATAATCTGACCAAGGTATTGTAACTGTTAACTTTTTCTAATTCATCATAATCAATCTTTATTTTCATATTTTAAGCAAATTGACTAAACATTACTTTAGTCTTTTTAACATTTATCTTTAGCCCTACTTTCCCACTTTCATCTAATAACTCCTGCAACATTTCCTGCAGCTCTGAAGCATTATTTTCAAACACAACTACATCATCTGCAAAATCTAAATGACTTGAATAATCTCCATTTACTATCACTTCTTTAGTTTCCCATTTTAATCTACAAAATACTTTTTGCAGCACTGCTGTAAAAAGTTTTGGAGATATGGAGTCACGTTGCCTTACACCCTTCTCAATGTTGACTTTCCCAGTATCATTATGTAATCTAATTGTTGCTGTTGCATTTTTATAAATATTCTTTACAATATCACAATATTCTGAATCTATACCTTAATGATCCAATGCTTTAATCACTGAAGAAATGTTTATAGAATCAAATGCCTTTTTATAATCTACAAATCAATAAAATAATGGACACTCATATTCATTTATCCTTTCTATAACTCCTCTCAATATCTGGATATGATCTACTGTACTAAAACCACTTTTAAATGCAGCTTGTTCTTTTGGTTTGTGAAAATCCAATGTGCTCTGTAGATGAGTTGTAATTATCTTGCTAAAAATTTTGTATAAAACTGATAAAAGGCTGACAGGTCTGTAATTTCTAATATCTTATTTATCATCTTTTTTAAATATTAATATTATTAATGCATTCTTCCAATCACATGTTACCTCTATATCATTTAGACATTTGGTATATATCTTTTCTAAAAAAATTCTGTTTCTTTACCTGCTTTTTTTAATATATAAATTATAATTCCATCATTTCCTGGATCTTTTCCTTTCTTCATACATTTAATTGCATGTTTCATTTCTTTATTTAAAATTCTGGGCAATTCAGAAAATTTAATAGATATAGGAGGTACTTGTTTTTTATTACTATATAATTCTTGATAAGTCTTCTACCCATTTCATAATGTTATCTCTTTTTTTTGTAATAATTTCTTCTTTTTTTCTTATTGCAGATATAAATTTCCTACCAATGCCAAAGTGTTGTTTTACATGCTTGAGACTTTTATTTTTTTTTACAGCTTTTTTTGCTAATTCACAATTATACATTACTATATCATTTTCAACTCTTTTCCACACCATTTTACAAAATTGAGATATTCAATCTTTTTTAATGCATCATTTTTGTATATCTTTATATTCCTTCTTTTCGTCATAAATTTTCTAGTCTCAGTAGAAATTTTTTTGGTCAATTGTTGCTTTTTTCTACCAGCTATCTTTGTTGCAGTTCTTAAAATTGTATGAGTTATTTTCATATTAATTTCATTCGAATCTGAATCATGTTCAAAATCTTCTAATACTCGAAACCGATTTGTAAGTTCTAATTTAAATTCATTAGAATGTTTCTGAAGATTAGAAATATCAACTGTAAATATTGTTTTCTTTAATAATTTTTGTCTTTTTCATATTGCATTAACATGTATCTTACTAATCGATGATCACTTCCTGTGTTAAATTTATTAAGAACATTACAATCTTGAAGTATGTATTTTCTGTTAGACAAAATATAATCCAATTCTGCTGTACCATCATGTGGATGCTCCAATGTTCATTTTTTTAAATATTTTTCACAAACAAAAGAATTCATAATATAAGGTTTTTATTTTTCTGCAAACTCCACATGTCTATGTCCTGTCTCATTTCTATTACCATAACCAAACTTACCTACAGCACTTTCATCTTTCATTTATTTACCTATTCTAGCAATAAAGTCTCCCATAACAATTTTAAAATGTTGTTTACTCTGATCAAAGCCTTTTGTACATCCACATAAAAATCTTCTACTACTTTATCACTATGAGAACATGTTAGGGCACAAATCTGAATTATCTGCATTTGGTATCTACTATTAAGTTGTATAAGTATTCTTGCCACTCTTTCTGATACACCATCAATCTTCACAATGTTATTCTTCCACTTTTTATTTATAATGAATCCTACTCCACTTGTATTTCCAATATTTGTGCCTTTATAATAGAACACATGTCCACTTTTTAAATCAATTGTCTTTTCACTTTTCTTCTAACTTCACAAAGCCAAATAATGTTCCATTTAATATAAGACAATTCATCTAATTCTTGCAATCTTCCTTCACATGAAAGTGATCTGCAGTTGTAAGTACTTAAATAAAAAATTGTCATCAAATAGCAGTCTGGGTCCACAATCAGGGGATTTTTAGCACCCTCCACCTTCAGCCAGCAACTGCTGCTTTGGTTGATGACTTTATAGTTTCCTGGGTATAAGGCAATGATTTATTTTTATCTGTCATAATTGTATATATGTGTTGGAAAAATATTTATCATTTACACAAACACCCATTCTGCCTTATCAGGCAAAAGAGAAGAAAGACCATGATGTTTTTTTTATTTTAAACTCAGAGATAAAAAGCCAATAAACTTTCCATGCTGGCTAATGAATGTTGGTGAGAAGCCCATCCATATTCATATTCTAAATGAATAATCACATAATAATAACAGCTGCAACAACAAGAATGTATGGAGTGGATATTAGAAATTTGCTCTGTTCACTTTTTTAACACCTCCAAAAACAATCAAAGGGACTCCTTTCAGTTAATAGCAAACTCTTTCTGGAGTAATTGACTAGACTGGTTTGGATTGTGGCTATTAGGGTAAGATTATTTTTTATACAAAGAATTTAAATATAATTGCAACTAAATATAATAATATGTTGGAATGCTTCCATCATATACCCTTAAATGTTGAGTGCATAATGAATTTCAAACTTTATCTAAACTTTTCTAACATAAAGAACTTGTTAGTAATAATACACAAATAGTAATTACATAACATTCAAGTAGGCAATTGTCCATTGTTCATCAAGTACTGCTGACCTCACAACTAACAATATTACAATAAAAGTTAAGCTTATACCGTTACATTTTCCAACCTGAAATTGTATGTTCAACTTCAATACAAATATTGTCACTGGACAGGCCAGTGACACTTGAAGATGTGTGAAGAATAATATTACTTTAAACATTACTAACCTGGGATGTCTATTTGTGTTATTACTAACAAGTTAACTGTCCTTGAAAAGTTTAAATAAAATTTGAAATTTTCTATACATTTAACATTTTATGATAGATGATAAAAATAGTGCAACAAATTATGACATCTAATATACCATCATCACAAACTGTTAGGCAAATATTACTTACAATTAAAATATAATTTTACATTAAATTTTAATCAAACAATTTTAACTTTCAACAATCAATTACAAAATTTAATAAACAATTGAATAAATCTTTGCCAATTTTTTATAATTAAAAATAGTCTCATAAAATTAATATCATATATATAATAAAATAGAGTTTTTAAATCAACAATAAATCTAAATGAAAGATGACATATGCCTTTTTCACTTTCTTGCAAAGAAAACTAAATTAGCTTCCTTTTGTTTAAAAAAATTAAAATTAAAATAATGATAAATTTCTCTAACTTTAAACATTTCCATAAAATATTTGTTTTTAAAGAGTTTCAAATTCATTTTGTAAAAAAAATTATTTTAAAATTTATATTTTATATGAAATTAAATTCTTAATTCTACATCAATTTGCTATAAGTAATGAACAAAATTTAAATTTGTACAATATCAGTAAGTGATAGTGAAGGCTTTGTCTGAGAGTTTAAGTAGATAGGTAGCTCATCTAATGGAACTATATAATTACCTTACAATCCAAAACATTAAGAAAATGTACATTTATATATATATATAGATATATATATATATATATATATGTACATTTTCTTATATATATATATATATATATATATTAATAATCAGTGTAATAGAAGTAGAGAACAAATGAGCAATATATGCTTTAATAAGTTCTTGATGAAATTATTTCAATTATATATTCATAAATCATAATTTATTTTATTGGCATCACAGTAATCAGTGAAATAATCTCACTGAATCATGTGGTTTATTTAATAAAAAAGATTAATCTTTTATAAAGATTAAATAATTAATCAAGGTAAGTGTTAATACCATGATGTGTAAAAATATTAGTTGTAACTTTTTAGTTATAATATATTTTCATAAATCACATTCACTTTTAGTAACTGAGTGCATCATGTTTTAGCATATATCAAACAATTAAAAGTAATCAGTCATAAAAAGCCATTATTATTCAATGTAAATTTTTCAGAATTCAATAGTGTTTTTAATACTTTTCAGGTTACACTATGGATAACTATTATAGCTTCTATTAATAATACAAATGAAATAAATATATATCATAGAAAAGTTAGTTGCATATAACTATCATAAATTTAATGCAATTTTTCTTTCTGTTATTGAATAAGAAGGCAATTGTATGCTAGTAAAATACAATAGTAATCATTAAGTGCTATGGGGTATCAAATAGTCAATAAGGTTTTAAACTTCTTAGAATTATAGTGAACCAGGTGGGAAAAGAATCGCTCTGATTTATCTAATAATAAAAAAATCTCAATCAACTTTAGTTGCTCTTTTATTATTGCAACATACCAGCCCTTCAAATGGAGAAGTTCAAATACAGATGGTGGATAAGACCAACAACACCTATAACCAGACCAAGGATCCTGTGGCCACATTTCTAAGCTATAAAACTTACTTGGCTTTTAAATTCAAACCCCTCTCATTGAAAGCATTTCTATTTGCTTCAAGCAAAAACCTAAGGTGCCAGCTAATCATAAGTTATAATTAGCATGCCTGGACATCAGGTAAACAATTTAGCATTTGATTGATCCCTAACTAGATCTTTTATTTATTTGTAGGAAGATAATCTATAGTAGTCTGCTTAATCGTCACACTTAACTAAAGACCGTCTATTATTGACATAATTACTTAAAGAAAAACGATCAAACTATAAGTAGCAAACAAACAATTCTCTTTTAAAACACATCTACTTAAACCATGATATTAAAGATGATTATAATACAGAAAATTATAAATTCGTTTAAGCACACTTTTAGTACAATACATGACAATAAAGAATAATACAATTAAACATTATAGATCTGCATATGCACATACACCTTAAAATATAAATTCACTACTCAAATAAAAACTTTGCATATTTTAATTAAAATATATTATGAGAAGATTATATACACTCACATTTTAGGGTTTGTCTTATATGATAATTACAGGAGACACTTAAAGATTGCTATGGCTATCAAAGTAAGTTTTTTATTTGAACATGATCTGTTCATGAATGGGAATAAGGAAATTCATAATTATTTAGGATTTTTGCACTTTGTACTCCTGGGAATGACTCCTCTCTTTCTTCTACTTGTATTGGACATCAACTGTTTGGATTTTTGAATGCCATTTATGGTTTTGGCTCCTGGCTGACTTCCTATGCTTTTGAAATAGACTTTCCTTGACTGTTCAGATTTTTAAGTGGGTAAGACTTCTAGATGGAGGATTTCTGATGTTCTGAAAGCCTGGGACTGGAGACAGGTCACATCTCAGGTTACAGTCTAGTACAGTATGGTATTAGATGGTTCTTTTATAAATGTGAATACACCTAATATATTCTGCAGATACTAATAGCTTTTCCCATCTTTTCTCTGGAACTCTTCCATGATAGTAATACAAGTCCAATCCTAATCTTAATGATTTCTGTCAATGAAGCTAAAGAATAATTATAAAACAAAAATAATAATGGATTTTCAGTCATTTTATATGATTCCTCTTTATTGTCTCTACTTATCATTACAATCTACTTTAATTAATTTATAAATTTTATTAATTAAATTTCCATTGTGTATTTACCTGCATACTTGCATCGATTAATCTGGCCTTTGGATAAGATATTATCTTGAATTATTTTCCATTGTTTCCATTTACTGCAATTTATAGTTATTAGTCTCTTTCTTCTATTTATCAACTGAGCAATCATTAAGGCAAGGATGGGCAAATAGTGGTATGAGAGCCACATGTGGCCCAATAAGAGTTTTTATGTGGTCCACCAAGACAATTAGAAAAATCCACCTTGAACTGAGATTTCCTTCCCATGTGTGACCGAAGATTCGTCTCATATTTTTTACTAGAATAACCATGTCAATACACATGTGCATTGTAGATATGATGTGAAGTGCTTTTCCAGTTGATCTGGTTAACTTCAATTTTGTCTTTGCATTAGCAAATATATACATTTCCAACTTTAGTGAAACCATGAACCATCTGAAAACATGTAAAATTGGTGATAAATGCAGTGTGTTTATTGTGTCCTGAAAAAGAGATGTGGTCCTTTGCTAACCTGTGCTTCCACAAAGTGGCCCCTGATGCAGCCCTTCACCAACTTCTGTGGCCCCTGAGCCAAAACAATTGCCCATCCTTTCTGTAAGGGGATTTGCTATGTCTTATATCCACTATCCCTGAGTAAGAATAGTAAATTATTATCCGAGTTAATTATTCCTTGGTTAAATAAAACAAAACCCAGGGTGGCTCAATAGTTTTATGCAATTTAATATGTTTATAGTGATGACATATATATATAAACATATTTTGCGGGTTCATACATGTTAAAAAATTTAAATATTGATATACCGATGTTTTGACTTGATCACACAAGTCACCCAGTGGATGACTTGTGTGATAAAGTAGAAATATTGGTATATCAATATTTCAATTTTTTAACATGGATGAACTCACAAAATATCTTTTATATATGTAACTTGTGAAAATCTTTGTATCAATATATATATATATATATGTATATATTGTAACCTCTTTACCTATATTGCTTTATGCACAAATAAATGCCCAGGCACCAATTCTATACAAGATAGAATAAATTTATAATCTAGATTGCACCTCTACTTATTGATAAGACTTATAATACTACTACTCTATAGCTTAGCTCAGTTGGGCATTATATGGTATAGTGGTCATCTAAAATGCAAATGGGGATGAGAGAAGCATTTATAAACAACAATTATATAATGTTTATTTAGTTAAATTATAAGCATTTACTAAGTTATCAAAAGAAAGCAATTTGTGGATTAACTCAAATCATGATATGTTCAATTCTCTCACCATCCAAGTACATGCTAGACCAATCATGCCACTCATCTAATATGTTTGGGGATTGCTGTAACAATAATAAATCTACTGGTATTTAATTTAGATTGCATACCTATATCAATGTTTCTTAAATGATGAACTAATATCAGGGCTCTGCTATATGAATAACAAGTCAATCTTAATATAATATGACTATTAAGTAATGATGACTATTGTGAAATTGACATCTATTACAATATATTAAATCAGGCATGTCAAACTGGCGGCCCCAGGGCCGCATGCGGCCCTCGAAAGGATTTTTCATGGCCCTCGTCTAAGATGCTATGTAATAAAATGAAAACAGAACGATATGTTGCAAACAATAAATTAATTTTTTTTAAAAAGCTCTTATATTTAATTACATGAACTAAAATATATACAGTAATTGTTGTCTACATACATAGCTAATTTATAATTCTCGGTTACACGCATAGCTTATGCCTTTATGATGATGAAGCATTTGAGATATGTGAATACCAAAGCTGGCAACGTTAATAATGTGCTGCTGTGCTTCCGAGAACATAAATACATTAGTCAGCTATTCGCGCCACCAACGTAGCAATCCTATCTGCAGATATTGTTTTTTTCTTTGAATTGTAACAAAAGGCAGTTGCGCTAGTTTCTTTATTCGGATTGGTGTGTTAAAAATTTGCGGGTTGTTTCCTTTTATAACTCATTCAAAAAATATAAGTAAACTGCTATATCCAAGAGTTTATATCTTTCTGAAACTAGTCAGACAGCATAAGAAATAACGAGCATGCATTTTGTTATATAATATTTTAATTATAATCAAACATGAGAAACAATAATATTTTACATATAAGTTAGTAACGATTACATTTCAGTTTGGAAAACACTAAAAGTTCTACAATTTTACCAGTGTATGTTCGGCCTTGGGAAACTTTAGTGGCTTCGACCATTTCTAACCTACAGCCTTATGCACAGCTTTCTTCTTTGTCACATCTCTATCTTAATTGCTCCATGCTGGGAAGTCAGGACTGAGAGAGAGAGAAAAAACGTAATCCGTACCTTTTATAGCTACCTCCATTTATCGAGCATAATTCCAGGAGCGAGAATCGATAGCAGCGCTCTTTACATTTAAATACTAGAGTAGCGTTAAATTTTTACGAAGCGTATTTTGCATAAACGTAGTTGCAATTTTTTAAATTTTAAAAATTTAAATCTAAAGCTCTATTTTTATTACAGAAAATGCCACTTCCAACGCTAAATAAAAAACGAAAGATTGATGACGAGGGAAGAAAATTTCAAGAAAGGTGGGAACTGAATTATTTTTGTGTGGAAGTGAACAATAAGATTACGTGCTTAATTTGCAAAGAAACTATTAGTGTTGCTAAAGAATACAATATTAAGCGACATTATAGCACTAATCACGAAAAACAATTTTCGTGTTTTGAAGCTAAAATAAGAGAAGAAAAATTAAAAACAATGAAGAATTCATTAAGTAGCCAGCAAGGAGTGCTTACAAAATTTATAAAAAGTAATGAATCAGTAACAAGAGCTAGTTATGAAATAAGCTATTTATTAGCAAAACATTCAAAAGCATTCACCGATGGTTCTTTAATCAAGGAATGTATAATAAAAGCTGCTGAATTTGTCTGTCCAGAAAAAGTACAAGCGTTTCGAGACATCTCATTATCAAGAAATACGGTGGCAGATAGAATTATTGAAATGGCAGATGACATCACTTCGCAATTACAGAAAATATCTACCAAAATCCAGTTCTTTTCAATTGCTATTGATGAAAGTACGGATATAAGAGATGTTGCACAAGTTGCTGTTTTTTTTTCATGGTTGCGATAATAACATGAGGATCACCGAAGAATTGTTGGAATTCATCCCTCTTCATGGAACAACAACTGGTGAAGATATTTTTGATGCCGTATGGAGCATTTTAGAAAAACTTAACTTGCCTGTTGACAAGCTTGTTTCTGTTACAACTGATGGTGCTAAATCAATGACAGGTGAAACTAAAGGTTTTGCATCACGACTAGCAAGGAAATTACAAGACGAATATCCAGATAAACCGAAAATCAAAGCTTTTCATTGCCTCATTCACCAACAAGTTCTCTGTTTAAAATTATTAAAAATGGATCAAGTACTTAAAACAGTTACAAAGATAGTCAACTTTATTCGATCAAGAGCACTTAACCATCGCCAATTTACTTCGTTCCTTAAAGATTTAGAATCCGAATTCGAAGATCTTCCTTATTACACAGAAGTTCGTTGGTTGTCCTGCCACAATGTCTTAAAGAGCTTCTATCTGATTTTGGAGGAAATAATATTATTTTTTGAAATGAAAGATGAAAACAACGAAAATATATCAATTATAAAAGATCCATTGTGGGTACAAGACCTAGCATTTTTAATAGATATTACAGGCCATCTGAATAATCTTAATATTACATTGCAAGGCAAAGATCAATTGATAACGAATATGTATGATGCAGTTGCAAGCTTTGTACAAAAACTGAATTTGTTTAAAAATCATTTGCAAAAGAACGTTTTGACGTATTTTCCTACATGTGAGCAGTTAAAAGCACAAAATCAAAGTTGCTCGTTTTCACATCACTCTGCAAAAATTGAAAAAATAAAAGACAAATTCGATAAACGTTTTGATGATTTCAAGGAGTTCGAAGAAATTTTTTCTTTTTTCACGGGACCATTTGCCTTTGAAGTCAAAAAAGCTCCGACTTCGATACAACTGGAATTAATTGATTTCCAGAATGATTCGATTTTAAAAACCAAATATCAAGAAGTAGGAACTCCGAAAATTTATTCCTATTTAGGTGAAAGATACCCGGAAATTAAAAAATTTGCTGCACAAATTTTAAGCTTTTTTGGAAGTACATACTTATGTGAGAAATTATTTTCATGCATGAAATTAATTAAAACAGCTTACAGATCAAGATTAACTGATAAACATCTATCTGCCATAATGAAAATTGCTTGTTCTCAGTCTTTGAATCCAGATATTGAAAAACTAGTAAGAGGAAAACGCTGGCAAGTTTCCAGTAAAAACAATAAATTGTAGTTTTATAAATATGTAATCAGATAAAATAAATGTTTAAATAAAAGCAATACTATATCAATTGTATATTATTGAAGTGAATTCACTAAACTACATAATATGCTTTAATTACCCTATCTATATTCCTGCATTTTCACTTTCAAAATACAATTTTAAGAAAATTTGTGTGATGTGGCCCGCGAGAATCTTACCAGTAGCATAAAGTGGCCCATTGTTTGAATGAGTTTGACATGCCTGTATTAAATGATAAACAATGATAGGGATCAGGTATATTTTTATCTCGCATCACTATTCTAAAGAAGGTAAAACTACATCTTGGCATTATACAATGTTTGAATCGATTAATTCTGTATTATTTAAATAAATAGCATAAACTATTAAACTGACAAGTAATATAATTTTAAATAAGGTATAATCTATTATTGGCATTTACAATGTTTGGATTTATTAATTTAGTGTTATCAAGATAGATTGCATATACTAGTAAATTGATAAATATTATAATTATATTATGTTGAACATATATGTGGATGGAAATGGTTAATTGAACATATATGATAAAATAATTCAGAGGGAATCTTACTTCAACAAAACATTTATTATAAGACACATTCCTTTACAAACATCGATGATGATTTAACAGTAATTTACATTGATTACAAATTTGACTAAATAACACTTGGAGAAAATAAAATAGCATATAAATTACACAAAATAACACTGAATATTTGGAGGCTTTTCCTCTTATATGTTGTTTTAATAATATTTACAACTCAATTAGTTAAATTATTAGCAACTCAAAATAACTATATGTTCACATATTAATGTTTATATCATCTATTCCCACCCTGTGCTCTCAATAAACTAAGAAAACAATATCAAGTAATCAATTAATGTCATGTAAATTATTTCCATATGCCTACAAATCTATATCTGTTATATGAAATTAAGTAATCATTTGATTAAAACTGACCTTAAATAAAATAAAATTTTGTAATACAATATTATACTCATACCAGGAAGATGAATTACCAATAATAATAATAAATGAAATAATAATAATATGTGATATGATCTGACAAATTACTCAAAACTTTCAATTCCAGCTATGGTCTCCTTCTATATCTCTAGGTTTATCATATCTCCGAATGTGTGACGCATTTATAAATTCACAATCGCAGTGCATTTTATTGAATATAATTCCATTGGTTGACTTGCAGAATGAATAAATTTCACAATATGGATGGCACGATGAGCTAATCTCTAAATCTTAAATCCAACGTCAAGTATATTTCAGAAATCACTGAAATATTTATCTGAAAAAAACCAATATATATTGCATGATGATGAATACATGGAATGGAAAGGGAGAGCAAAAATAATTTCAAATAAATATTTACATACGTGCGCGTGGGGTTAACAACAACTTCAAACATCAATTTAATTCATCAATATAACAACTATCAACTCTTTTAACACAATTGGTGCGGAGCTTAGCCGACTTATCCTGAATAAATGGGGCATCTATCACTTCCCTGAAAGAAGCATAATCATTGCATTGCATACCATCAAGTAAAGAAATACACTACCAATAAAGAAATATACTACCATCCACGGCTCAATAGATAAACAAATAAAATGAACATTACTCAATCCGAATATCATGATCATCATCTCAATTACATCTCCACTTGAAGGGCATCTAATGCATTTCATATAAACAAATCCATAGCAGATAAACTCTTAAATTTCTACAGGCTTTAGTCCTGATACCAGCCGCAACCGGTAAGAAACAAATAAGCATAAATTTAATTCTAATACAAAATATTCTGAAAGCGAACACACATGTGAACATATTATCATGTATGAAATATTCATTTTAAATTACATCAGACAATATTAGCATTAACTAGATTATGAATGAATCTAATATCTTAAAAAAATTATGAGTATTGAAATTCAAATTAGCGTAAATACTATTAAATAAGCTTAACAATTCAGCAATCATGGCCTAAATGTTTTCATATATCTGTTTTCTATTACTAATTAATGAATAATGATACACCATCTAATTTTGCACTAATAATATGAGCACAGGAATATATAATATTTACATAATACAACAAAAAATATTACTCATTTGGTATAACATACCAAATCTCCAAGACATTCTAGAGGAGATCTGCATATAAGTACATCATCATCATCATCATCATCATCATCATCATCATCATCATCATAATAATAATAATAATAATAATAATAATAATAATAATAATAATAATAATAAACCAAATTAATATCAAATTAAACATAAAAAAATACATCTATAGATCTATTATATATCAAACCTTCTGCCATTAAAATAAACGTTCCTTTTCTTTTTCTTTTATTTTTTTGGTATATACTTGAAACTTTAAATAAATGAAATCACATGCATAGCTGATGATGATAAGATGAATAACAAACATTAAAATTTTCAAATATTATTCCTGCTGGTTAAATGTAAATTTGGCAAAAACAGTAATAACTTCCAATGTTCTTAGGACTTCCTAATACATGTTACAAGAAACTTTTGCAAGTATTTGAATCCATTTATTTTTTTTACAAACTTTGTTTTGTCTAAATTCCAACATTTAATTCATTTTAATGATGATCAAAATCAAGGTTAATTAATCATCCAGTTTATATCCTTCTGTTAAATAATTATCAAATATTATTGCCATGCATTCTTTCACTCCTACATGAGTATGAATGGTTAGGTAATTTAATGTACATAATTATTATAGTAATGTAGAATACTACAATGAATAATTTTTCTGTTTCAGCTTTTTTTATATACAATAAAATACGAAATTTATTAAATAAGAGTAACTCAAATATTCCATTACATATTCCAGCATAAATTTTCCAATTCTTTTCATTATTGTTATCCTACATAATTCTTTGGTCACACTGTTTATTAAACATACGTTATGATAAAATTGTATTAGTGATTTTTCTAAATAAGATCTATGCATAATGAATAAAATAAGTTCAAATTGTTAGTTGATAAAAAGTTAGAAATCTGGTGTACCTCTGAACGTTTAGCTTTCTATGTTAAAGAATATTATCTGGTGTCCTTCAGGATTATATGTTGGCATTAATTCTTGAGTAGTATAAGGGAAATTTCCTTATTAAAAGAAATAGTAGTGATTCCAATGAAGCTGTTAAATTCACTTGTTTTATTATATTTCCTTTTAGAAAATTATTCCACCTTCTCTAAAATTCTTTTCTGAAGTCTTCTTTTAATCTTTTCTCCAGTTTTCTGTCTACTTAGCCACGCCTCTTTTTTTTAGTTATAATGAGTTTAACAATATGCAAGAATTTATTGCTTGTAAAAAAAATGTTAGGAATAAAGTTTTGAAATAAAAGAAATATTAAGTTACAAATACTAATTAATAATAAATAAAATAAATAACTTTTACATTTTTTAAATGACACACTTTATACAATAAATAATTAATAAAAAAAATATACTAAATTATGGTGTGTGTGTGTGTGTGTGCATTTGATTTTCCATTAATCCAAAGGTCTCTTAATGTTATTAACAATTTCTATGGCAAATAAATAATGCTATTACAAGATGGATATTTTGAATGATAGAAATATGAATGAGGTGTGAAGTGTTAGATGATGTGAATGGACATCACCCACACATACAAGTTAGATCTTGGAATGGCAATAAACAATAGGTTAGAAAATTAATGATTAAACCCTCAATATGACCTTACAGACAAACATTCCTACTAGTTTATCTCTGATACCATCAATTCCTGATATAGTCCAACTTCCTCTCCCACCATTATATATACATAAAATAAAATTTTTAATGATCGGTACATTATAACTAAGGTCCTGAGAACTTTTCAACTAAATTATATAAATAATTATGTCACAATTTATTTTTTTATTTATTAGGTACCCCTGATCACTATTGGCACAATGTAAACTATCCATGTTTTTTCATGGAGCCAATCTGGAAGGTCACAATATATATATATATATTGTGACCTTCCAGATACTATATATATATATATATATATATATATATATATACAGTATTAGCTAAATATTTACAAGATATATATATATATATAAATAACTTAACTCATTTGTCACATACAAGTCTCTTCACTATTTTTGAAGAATACAAGTCTTTCACTTAACATATAGATTGACTAACTCAACAAAACAAAACCATGCATTTACCTTAGCATTGGTATTTCATCTATAATCCCATAAGCCATTAGGCACTCCAAAACATAATAAAATTGGGCAATCTGCTTAAATCCTAATCAGGTTGATAACCTTCAGGATCCTGGGATTTTAAAACATTCCCTGCTGGATTCCTTCACTGCTTCTGATTGTTGATGATTGCAAAACAGATTGCATACTATTTCTCTCTCAATCTTTTTATACCTTGAGATCTTTTGTTTTCTGGTGTACTAATCAGAGTAGAGTTTATCAATTTTAATTTTTCTAAGAATTCAATCTTTCTAAGAATTCAATTAGCAGTCAGGTTGCTGCCAATTGAATTATTCTAGTTATCTCATTTTAAAAATATACATATATATCAGAATTTAATTTTTATATTCTATCCTTTCACAATTTCATTCTATTTTAATTTTTACATACATACATTTCTTTTTTCTTTAAGTTTATAAAAAAAGAAATAACTATTTTTTAACTACTTAGTTAAATTTCTTCCCCTCTACTAGCTCTTTAATTAGTAAAGCTTTATTATAACAAAATGATGCAGCATTTTGTCTTTTGGTGATCTGCATTTCTAAAAAAAAACTCTTCAAACTTTCTAAATTATAATTCCCTTGCTTAAAACTTTTTTTAAGAATTTTTGTCTTCCTTAAAATCTTTATACTAATTATAGTTTTTTTTATTAAGGAAAATATACATACAATCACAATATAAATCTTGTTGGTATACATTTGTTTAGATTTGTTACACTTATTATAACAATCATTAGTAAATAATTTTCCCAAATTAGAAAATATACCTGTTTGATACATTAGTTATTATTATGACAAATTAATTTCATGATCAGGGCAAGAAGCTCATCATTCAAACTTAGTCTATAATTATTATATAACTAGATTTATATTAGAACAACTGGCTCTTCATCTTTGATCATTATGCAGTCCATGTTTTGATTGGCAGTGATCCTTTGTCATTCTCCATCTAACTGAATCATTTATTTTTTAACCTTGAATTAATATTTAATTAGCATGCATGCCTGAGGATAGGCTCTTCATCCAGCGATGTATGTTTCTTCCAAGTGTCCCTAAAGAGCTTTTCCTGAATTTAGTCCTTTGAATGAATTTTTCCCATGGTTCTTACTTCCTTGCATAAAAAGAAAATAATTCCTAGTTAACCACATGGCATAAAACAAGAACATTTCCTTTCTAATCACAGCAAAAACACTACTTGTTATAGCATATTTGACTCTTAGAATTTTTATGTTAGCTGGCAGTACTCTGGTTGTAATATTTTGTCTAGCAGGACACAAAAATGGGCAAGCAGTAAAAATATGTCCAATAGTTTTATCTGCTACTTTACATAAACTACATAGTGGTTCTATATATATTCATTGGCAAAGTTTTCAAGTTAAATTTTATGATAAAGTAGCAAAATTTTGATGTCCTGATTAGTAATGTGGTAGATAAATCAAGCTCAGTAGTTAACTTGGTAATGTATGCATGCATGTATTTGTATACTTTCCAGTAAGTGTTAGTATTGTCAATAATTGATGCCATAACTTTGAAGAATTTTGTTGGCATATGCTAGCAGCTTCATGGCCCACTTACTTCGTATGGGCTGTGGCATGTTAGTAGGTTTAATCTCATTCTGCAATGAATCCACTGGAAATCTTGCATTCATTGCCTTAAGCATTGATAGGGATTTCTGAATTAAAAAGGTGTTAAGGTCATGCAACCTGTGCCCATTCAGATCTTTTGTGCTCTGCATCTTGGCTAAACTGATGGTTACTATTTTCCTCTTCCACAAGATGCCAGTGCAGACTGAGTTTATTGCATTCTGAAAGAACCTGGTTGGTTTAAAAAGTGGCATGAAGTAATTGATTCATGGAAGCACCAACATGTTAATTAGTGCTGCCTTACCTGGGAGTGATAAGTAGATCCCTGAGAGAGCACTTGCAACGTTTTTGGTTTTCTTCTAGAAGGTTGTTTTGCAGTTTTCCTGAGGATCTTGAAGGAATTGCTGTCGCTCATTGGATTTTCCAGGTAGTGGATTTCTCACAGTTTATTCTTAGACTATATCTCTTAGTGTATTCATCCAGCAGTATAATTTGGGCTTATGCAAGGGGAGGAAGACTGTAATAATATATATGATGAACTTTCTCCCCTAGCACTGAGACAAACACTCCAGAAAGATGTTTCTCAATAGCTGTTAATAGACGGTTTACATAGGCTATAAAACACAAGGTGCTAAGAGGTGACCCCTGGGGTATTGATAGATGTGGTTTAAACACTGGAGCCAAAGAGCCCTGCAATGATATATATATATATATATTGAAGCAGTCGGATCTGAGTTCGATCCTAGCTTCATGTTATTTACCCTAATACTAACTTTAAATTTCCGATGCAATGGGGCTTTATACGTTCAATCCACGCTAATTTCCATAATGAATAACTTGTTTCAAATACGTAGTAAAATTAATTAGTTTAGTTTAAATTTGATCAATTCTCTAAATAAATTCATGATAAAATATTCATGAATTTATATACATTAAATTGTGTGGATTGTGTGTATATATATTTGTAAATATTAAATATATATAATTGTTCGAAAGTTTCATTGCATCGGGAATACTTGTTTTTTTTCACCTTTAAAATAATTTGTAAAGTTTTGTGATTAAAAGCTACATTCTTTCCATAGGCTTTCAAATTCTCAAAAACAACAGTAAAGTTTTATTAATTAAAAAAGATAAGAATTCAATTTTTAATTAAAATCATTTCAGACTTTAAGAATTCATTTTCTAATTAGGAAAGGAATTCACAAATTAGTTTGAAAGCTTATCGAAGGAATGTTTCTGAAAACAACTAATTAAAAAAAAAAAGAGATTGATAATAAAATGAGCGCTAGCCGGAGGCATCAGTGAACAGTAGATATATAGCCCTGAAAAGTAAAGAAAAAGACTAGTTTTTGGTTGTAGAGTAGTGCAGTGAACTCTGTGTGTATAAAAATTGTATTTCATCATGATAGAGGGCTAGAACATCAGGGATCTGGCTACGGTTCCTAAAGTCCTGAGAAATCTTCAATGGAGCTGCTGAACCTTTTTCCGGACCGATCATTCTGCTAAAATTATGAAAGCTACTAAAATACTGTTCCAGTAGTCAACCAATAATGCCTACGTTTTCAACAACTTGGAGGTGTAACTTAAGGACCAGCGGAAGGGGTAATATATTTCTATAATGAACGTTAAACTTTCTGGCCAGTTCGAACTTTATTTTACACTCCTCCTATTTAAGAGCTCTTTATTATTTAATGTAAAAATCTTTATAAAATGCTACTATAAATTTATATTGTAATTCTTTCAATCTCTAGTCTTTAAACTTTTCTTTTCTTACCTGGCGGTTCGTTTAACATATTATATATATATGTATTTATCGTGTGATTTATTAATGCTATTTAAAAATTATATGCCAATAATCTTTCAACTCGATGAGCTCCTCTGTTCTATTTGCCTCATGCAAATATTATAATATTAATTTCAAATAGTAATTCTCGCCCATTAGAACTAAATTTGAAAGTTCTATTAATCATCGAGTCGAAAGAAAATATTACATGTTTATTATTTTTATAATTGGCTAATAATAAACTATTAGCTCCATTTTTCACCTATGTCCCCAGCTCCTAAGTTACCAGTGTTTATATACTCACAAAATGTTAAAATATTGATTTCTTGTTCTCCTAATATATATTTATTCGAATATAACCTTAAATGTTTTTATTGCAAAAAGGGTCGATAAAGGGTTAAATGTATTTTAATTCCACTTTGTTATTTTATATTAATATTCAGGAAGGGCACGATATTAGGGCATAATTAAAATAGTTTATAAATGTTTTAAAATAGTTCGATAAAAGCTCGTTTGACTTTAATTAATTGGTCAAGTCATCACATAGAGCATTCTACATGGGTTTTATTTTTCAACGATGACTATCAAGTCATCATCATCAAATGTTGCTGACATAGGGCCATCTTCCGCTCCGTTAGGTTGGTCGGTGATCATATTCTCTTATTTAAATTTCTCAAGGAAGAAAGTACTTCCTTTCCGATTCATTAGTCAAAGGGCGTAAGACTTGCCAAATGCAAGCCGCCATAGGACTTCGATCATCGACTAGCGATCATCTTTCAATTTTACTCTCTGCCTTGTAATTCGTCAGTACCATTGCATCTTTGTTCCGGTAAAACCCGCTCCGCGCTCGTAATTCGTGATGAAGTGATTTAAATTAAAGTCGAACCAATTCTCAAATATATTTAGTTTAAATCCGTTTTCAAATCAAGATTAAAGTTATGCCTTAAAATACGTTTTGCTCTTCATGAATAGATTTCCGAATGTGAAAATAAATCTCACATTCCACCGTAATAAAATTAGAACAATCATTTCCGTTCTTAATGAATACCTTTATCTGCCTTTATATTTCTCGTTGGGGGCATAGACATAGAATCCCATGTTGTGTAATTCTTGTTGGCATATGATAAGGACCGCCACTCTTATTATATTTATAAATTATTTAAAGACTAGAGGTAACTAATGCAATCTATATTTTATTGAACAAAACAAATTATTATTCTTATTAAATATTTCTAACACACTTGGTTTCTTAGTTCATCATTCTTTTTATAATTATTTAAATGTTCATACCCGCTATCTGTGTTGGCAACCCGAAACATACATATGATTTGATTTAAAAAGTGTTCAAAGTAATTAATTATTAGATATTCGTGTCAGTGCAAGGGTCTCTAGTCCTCATCAACCGTTGAACTAGTTCTTGGCGCATAGCACTGTGCCGTCAATTTCTGCTATCTGAGCTGTTAAGTTGGGTTTGAATTCAGTTTTGGTTCAGCTGAGTTTGAATTCGATTTGATGAGCGGTGGTGGTGGGTTTCGACCGGTACATGGTTATGTTTTTGGTGCCCAACGCCATATATATATTATACGTTTGTTTATACGCGTTCATGACAGTAAGAAAATTATCGTTAGCGAAGTAGCAAGAGCAGATCAAAGCATAGGGGTAAAATAAATGAAATATTTTGTCTGTGTCAAAATTAATTTTGTTCATCTCAGCTGTTATAATATGAAATATCTAATATGATATCATATAAAAGTCTTAATTTCAAAGTATTGCTTGCTAGCATATATATTAAATGTTCGCTCTGTATTTTTAGTAGTCTCAAAGTAGGCGAAGACCTTCAAACTGGGAATTATCTGTCAAGCGGTCCGATGCAGTGTGACATTACGCTTTAATGACAATAATTTCTAGAGTAACCTCAAAGCAGGTGAAGACCCTTTGTGTACACCAAACAGCCAGATGCAGTTCGCAAAATGCTTAAATGGTTTGCACGCTTTCATGCTAGCAAGATTTAGAATAATATCTCCAATAAAAGTTCTTGTAATATTAATTCTGACATTTTTTTTTTGTGCTAAAGCCTCATGCTTAGTAAAAATGAAGTAGTGAACTCCTATATTTAAACTCAGGTCATGAACGCGTTAGCTGTTATTAAATAATATTACTCATCATCAATTCAATTGTTTTATTAAAGGTTAAGTCTATCATATGTGGTTTGGGGGTCAATGGGTTATATCACATGCCCTATTGATCTCATTTTGCTCACTGGCGCCCATGTAAATAAATTTGTCAGCAAATTTGATTGTCAGCACAGTAGTGGGTCAATCGCCATAAAAAAAAAAACCAAGTGTGTTCAATGCAGAATGATTGGTTGTAACTGCTAATACATAATATTTGTATATCACTGTATAGTTTTTTTTTCAGACATGGGAGAACATGCTAATACATAATATTTGTATATCACTGTATAGTTTTTTTTTCAGACATGGGAGAACAGAACAGTTGAACAAAGGGAAAGTGAATAATGTTTTTTTTTTATATTTTTGAATACATGTCTCACTCAAACAGTTAAAATAAAGAGCTAACCAAGAAAACGTAGGTAAACTAAAAAAGGCAGATCACATAGATTGGGGAAATAATATGAAGCAGCTAGTGAAGATTAGGACAATGGACCTGTAGTCAGAGACCTCATTAAAATTTACTAAAGAGAAAAAAATATTTTAAGCATACAGAGAGTACTCTAAGTGAATTCACGTTGTTCATTATATTGATTGTTTATTACATTATTTCTTATTTTCAAAAATGGGAAAAGACACTTTTCAAACGATCCTCAGAGAAATGAGAGAAGATCGAAAGGTACTGATGATGATGATGGAAAGGCTGGTAAGGCTCGAGGAAGCATATGGCATCCCAGCCAACTCAAATCTAGAAAATGTAAAGCTTCAGCAAGAAATAAATCCCTCTGAAGACCCAAAAATAGAAAATGAAGATGATCAGGCCACACCAAAAGAAGTTGTGGACAGCAAGGAAAACAACAGTGGTGAGGACGAGTCCAGTTATGAAGCAGTGGAAGAAGTGGATATAGATACAGAAAAAGATGTTCAGACCACTAGTCCAATGAAACTAAAATTGGAAATGGGACAGATGATGAGTCCTCAACTTAGTATGAAGAAGTTACAGATGCCAATGCCTGGATCCTTGATACAGATTCAAATTTTCAAAGATGACCCAGGAGAGAACCCCATCGCTCATCGAGCTAATATTAAAGAATTGTTGTTTGTGCATTCGGTCGCAGAAAAGGCCATAGAATCAATGACAGCAATAGACTATGGGAACTTGACGACAACCAGGGAAGACCGGGACTATGACCATTACAATGCCAGACAGTTAAAACAATATGTACCACCTGATCCAGGAAACAATAAGATAAACTGTAGAGACAGATATATATACAGAAGATCAACTGACATGACCATAGGAGAATGAGACTTAATAAACGGACCGATTTTTTTAAACTTATTATAAGCGGAATATTCAAAAAATTTGATCATAGTGAGACATGTATAATTTGTAGCTTGGGCAGGTTATATTATTCACGCTCATGCTGTTCTCCCAGAGTCTATACACTTATGCAACTATATCCTGCGTAAGTAAAGTCTTTTTTTTTCATTGTTTTTTTTTGAAGTGAAAAGAAATGAAGCAGTCGGATCTGAGTTCGATCCTAGCTTCATGTTATTTACCCTAATACTAACTTTAAATTTCCGATGCAATGGGGCTTTATACGTTCAATCCACGCTAATTTCCATAATGAATAACTTGTTTCAAATACGTAGTAAAATTAATTAGTTTAGTTTAAATTTGATCAATTCTCTAAATAAATTCATGATAAAATATTCATGAATTTATATACATTAAATTGCGTGGATTGTGCGTATATATATTTGTAAATATTAAATATATATAATTGTTCGAAAGTTTCATTGCATCGGGAATACTTGTTTTTTTTTTCACCTTTAAAATAATTTGTAAAGTTTTGTGATTAAAAGCTACATTCTTTCCATAGGCTTTCAAATTCTCAAAAACAACAGTAAAGTTTTATTAATTAAAAAAGATAAGAATTCAATTTTTAATTAAAATCATTTCAGACTTTAAGAATTCATTTTCTAATTAGGAAAGGAATTCACAAATTAGTTTGAAAGCTTATCGAAGGAATGTTTCTGAAAACAACTAATTAAAAAAAAAAAAAAGAGATTGATAATAAAATGAGCGCTAGCCGGAGGCATCAGTGAACAGTAGATATATAGCCCTGAAAAGTAAAGAAAAAGACTAGTTTTGGTTGTAGAGTAGTGCAGTGAACTCTGTGTGTATAAAAATTGTATTTCATCATGATAGAGGGCTAGAACATCAGGGATCTGGCTACGGTTCCTAAAGTCCTGAGAAATCTTCAATGGAGCTGCTGAACCTTTTTCCGGACCGATCATTCTGCTAAAATTATGAAAGCTACTAAAATACTGTTCCAGTAGTCAACCAATAATGCCTACATTTTCAACAACTTGGAGGTGTAACTTAAGGACCAGCGGAAGGGGTAATATATTTCTATAATGAACGTTAAACTTTCTGGCCAGTTCGAACTTTATTTTACACTCCTCCTATTTAAGAGCTCTTTATTATTTAATGTAAAAATCTTTATAAAATGCTACTATAAATTTATATTGTAATTCTTTCAATCTCTAGTCTTTAAACTTTTTCTTTTCTTACCTGGCGGTTCGTTTAACATATTATATATATATGTATTTATCGTGTGATTTATTAATGCTATTTAAAAATTATATGCCAATAATCTTTCAACTCGATGAGCTCCTCTGTTCTATTTGCCTCATGCAAATATTATAATATTAATTTCAAATAGTAATTCTCGCCCATTAGAACTAAATTTGAAAGTTCTATTAATCATCGAGTCGAAAGAAAATATTACATGTTTATTATTTTTATAATTGGCTAATAATAAACTATTAGCTCCATTTTTCACCTATGTTCCCAGCTCCTAAGTTACCAGTGTTTATATATACTCACAAAATGTTAAAATATTGATTTCTTGTTCTACTAATATATATTTATTCGAATATAACCTTAAATGTTTTTATTGCAAAAAGGGTCGATAAAGGGTTAAATGTATTTTAATTCCACTTTGTTATTTTATATTAATATTCAGGAAGGGCACGATATTAGGGCATAATTAAAATAGTTTATAAATGTTTTAAAATAGTTCGATAAAAGCTCGTTTGACTTTAATTAATTGGTCAAGTCATCACATAGAGCATTCTACATGGGTTTTATTTTTCAACGATGACTATCAAGTCATCATCATCAAATGTTGCTGACGTAGGGCCATCTTCCGCTCCATTAGGCTGGTCGGTGATCATATTCTCTTATTTAAATTTCTCAAGGAAGAAAGTACTTCCTTTCCGATTCATTAGTCAAAGGGCGTAAGACTTGCCAAATGCAAGCCGCCATAGGACTTCGATCATCGACTAGCGATCATCTTTCAATTTTACTCTCTGCCTTGTAATTTGTCAGTACCATTGCATCTTTGTTCCGGTAAAACCCGCTCCGCGCTCGTAATTCGTGATGAAGTGATTTAAATTAAAGTCGAACCAATTCTCAAATATATTTAGTTTAAATCCATTTTCAAATCAAGATTAAAGTTATGCCTTAAAATACGTTTTGCTCTTCATGAATAGATTTCCGAATGTGAAAATAAATCTCACATTCCACCGTAATAAAATTAGAACAATCATTTCCGTTCTTAATGAATACCTTTATCTGCCTTTATATTTCTCGTTGGGGGCATAGACATAGAATCCCATGTTGTGTAATTCTTGTTGGCATATGATAAGGACCGCCACTCTTATTATATTTATAAATTATTTAAAGACTAGAGGTAACTAATGCAATCTATATTTTATTGAACAAAACAAATTATTATTCTTATTAAATATTTCTAACATACTTGGTTTCTTAGTTCATCATTCTTTTTATAATTATTTAAATGTTCATACCCGCTATCTGTGTTGGCAACCCGAACATACATATGATTTGATTTAAAAAGTGTTCAAAGTAATTAATTATTAGATATTCGTGTCAGTGCAAGGGTCTCTAGTCCTCATCAACCGTTGAACTAGTTCTTGGCGCATAGCACTGTGCCGTCAATTTCTGCTATCTGAGCTGTTAAGTTGGGTTTGAATTCAGTTTTGGTTCAGCTGAGTTTGAATTCGATTTGATGAGCGGTGGTGGTGGGTTTCGACCGGTACAATATATATATATATATATTGATGTATTTCACAGTAGATTTGCTATAGTTCTGATGTAGATTTTGGGTACCCTGTAGTGCTCCAAAATTGAAAATAATTTAGCAAGCACCATGGAGAGAAATGCTGCTGTGAAGTCCACCTGCACCACAATAGGTCCTGATGTCTTTTTGTTCCTTATTTACTCCAACAATAAGGCAAATCTCCTTACTGCCTCAATGGTGGATGATCCCTTGTAGGCAAATTAGTGCAAGGTAATTTTACTGTGCAGCCGCTGTTGGATCTTATTCTTAACAACTGATTTGATGATTTTTATTAATAATGGGGTTACTGATATAAGTCTTAAATTAGTTAATGGAGATGGATTCAATGGCTTTTTGAGAAAAGGTACAAAAGCAATAGGGTACAGATCAGGGATAAATTGAAATTTTCTGGCCAGCACACCAATGACTTGATGGGTTATTTTAACTATGAAATTACTCAGGTGCAACAAGACAAATCATGGTATCCAAAGAAAGCCTGGATGTACTTGTTCTGGATAAGACCTCAGCCTTTGGAGAATTTGCTGCTCCGTAATGGCATGATCTTGTGACACTGGATCACCTTGCCAAACATTTCCAATCTCATAACTGGAATTTTGCAACTTCTCCCTAAAGGGATCATCTATTTTCTTCAGAATAGTGCTTCTTATGCAGTTACAATTATCTACAGACAGCATTGACAGTGTGGGTTTTCTCCATGCACCAATGGCCCACCTCAGTTAGCTTTGCATCCAGTTGATCTTAATGGATAAATAGATCTTGGCTTTTTTTATTGCACTGTAATTTGCAAAGCACCTTCTGTATTGCTTTTTAAAGCTAAGGATCTCTTCCATCCTGGCATCCATAGTTGTTAGCTCACTGACTCTTTCCACTATTGTATCCACCTTCTTAAGCAGTCTTGTGGGCCCCTTGGTTCTCCTGCTGACAGTGTTGATCAGAGAACCTAAGATTCCTATAAATGCTGACCATGACTGCAATGGATCCAAGGAAAGTAGCTGGATCTTGTGGAAGAGGATATATGCCTTGGAGAATATCCATTCAGGCATATTTTCTTTAACATTTTTATTGTTTTTATGTTGGTCATGAGAGTCAGTGATAGAGGATCTACATTTAGGCAAATTAACATGGATAAATGATCACAATAAGTTACTAATTGTAGTTGAGCTTCTAAATCATGATAAATTTCACCACTGTAATAGAGTAAATCAATTAGAGTTCTGGGCTGCTGTGTGCAGAAGGAAAAAGTATTTTGTGCAAAACAACCTTCACTGCACAACAGCACTCAATTAATCATATGCAGATATCTCGATTAAATTGATGATAGCTCATGTTAATGTTCCCAAATAATATTATTGGCAACACTGATGATACCAAGACTGAGTTAATCCTATCAATTGTGTATTCAACCAATCTGGGGCCTTTTTGAAGGTATTTATATATAAGGATCACTGATAAATTTTTAATTGTAATTTCACTTATTAATAGATCTTGACTACGATATAAAGTTCTGCATCTGTCTAATTTAGAGTTCTTAATAATAACTACTGCTACACCAGATGAGGCTCCATTGGACAAATGATATATTAGGACCCCCAGATTGGCTAAGAGTTTGGTCAATCCCTGCATTGGATTGCCAGTGATGTTTTGTTTCACTTAGGCAGACTATGTTCAGGTCACTGTTATCTATCCAGATCTTAAGAGCATAAATTCTTTTCATGGAATTTAGCCCTCTAAAATTTACTCCCCTAATTTTAATAAGCATTTAAGTGATGTTGCTATATTGGGAGATGAAATTGTGGTGTTTTCATGATATATTTAATCTGACCTTTTTATAGAATTCCCAAATCCAACAGAGTAATGTTGGACCCATCCCCAGAAGCATTATTCAGAGAAATGTTTCTTTTAATTGTCTGCTGCTGTTGATTTGGTTCAACACTTACTCTCCCTGGATCTTTACACATCTGCTCCAAGACATTTTCAGAGCTAGTATCTGCACCGTCTGAATCTTCACAGGTTTGCTTTATAACTGCATCACTATTTTCTTGTTTTCTTTATTTTTGTCTTTTTTGATCTTCTCTTGGTTGGTTTTAATCTTGGACTTCTGGGCCTCAATGTTTTATTGCTATCACAGTCATCCTCAGAACCAGTCTGTGAAGTCAAAGTTGAGTCATCCTCTAGTTGTGAACTTGAAAAAGTTGTGTGATTTCCTCTTGTTTGCCATTAGGATCGATATCTTGTTCTCAGTGACAAAATAAGAATCTTTTAAACCAGTTCCACCAGTGATAGGCTGCTTATAACTCACCTTATGAGCATCAAATTTTGCTTCCCCACTTGACATCTGAATAGTAGATGCTATCACAATTTCAACCTCCATATCAATTAAGTTTACTTTTTCATGATTTTTTAGCATGTCTTGCACACTTTCAGAGGCTACTTGTTGTTGATCCATGATTTCTTTACTCACCTTAGCAGACTCTTGTGTTAGTTTGGTATATTTGGAATTTTCCCCAAATCAGTGAAATCTGCTGTGCCTAATACCACAATGTTGACAATTTTTAGTTGGGCATGGCCTCAAAAGATGTTTTCTGTCTCCACAGATGAAGCATTGTGGCTAAACACCACATATGGATAGGAAGATGGGGCAATTTATTCCTATACTGATGGAAGATTGTTCAGCAATACTCTTCCTAATTTTAGAGAAAAGGTTGCTATATTTGATGAGAGTTCCAGAACCTTCTTTCAGAAAGGTATTTAAATGCTGTGATAACACCATAGTCTTGTAATAGTTTTTAAAGGTCAGTACCATTAAAATTTTTATTACAATTTCTGATAACTCCATGTGCAACTTTGGGCATTGACATGTCTATTTTTATCAGGAATCTATTGGGAAACACATTTTGACTTCATTTGAATATTTTCTTCTGCAAAATATTCATGAATTCTACAACAAAGTACCTCCCATTGGGATGGTGGAAAATTTTCTTGATTGAGACACCTAGATTTTGACTTTTAATTAGTAAAAAAAATTCATTGGTAAAAAATTGAAAGAGATTACAAATGTTCATTTGTTGTTGTCAATATCAATGTAGAATTGCTGTCATAATTTCTGAAGGAATTAAATAGCAAAGGAGGTAATGTTCTGTTGCATTCCAATTTAATTTCTCTTTGTTTGTAATATTGGTGGTTTGATTAAGACTAGGAAAATGCATTTCAGTTTAATCATTTGACTTTGATTTTTTGAAACATCATTACCATATAAATTTTTGTTTTTTGATTTTTCACTGGTGTATTTTTTGCAATGCCACATCTTTGAATTAATTTTGAAAAAAAATCTCTTTATATGGGAAGCATTATTTAAGTCTTTTTTATCTAAATTTGTCATTGAAAGCATGTTTTTAGGAGAATTCCTATTCAAAACAAGCTTAACCTCATCAAATTCGGGCACTTCCGGTTTAGCGCATTTTATATCGTAATTTTTTTTATTTTTTGCGTTGTAACTGCTAGCGATCTATTTTCACTTATAATTGGCTCAAATTTTGATGAATTTTCCTGAATTTTTGATAATTACAAATCACTGTTTATTATTGAAATATTTTGTTTTTGCATAGAAATAACTTTTTGATTCCTAGTTTTCATACTTCTTTGCAACTCTATCGTGACATTAGGCTGAGGTTGATTATTATCTAGAGATTTATTAATAAAACTTTTTTTTTTAGTCTGAAAGTTTTTTGAGATAATACATTATTTTCCTTTGCATTTTTTGTCAACCTAGATAACTTTGAAGGACTATTAATCTTCTTAAGTCCTGTCTTCTTGCCTCTTAAGTTCATATTCTATTTACCTCCTTTAGCATTACAATTTTTACCAGCATCCATATTGGATTCTGCTGTCAGTAATTTAAGTTTTAAATTTTGCTTTGCACCTTTAATTAGTTAAAATAATTGATACAATACTGTGATATTTTAAAGCCAAGGTACTTACCCCTTTGTTTGATACAAAAAACAATCCACACTATAAGATATATAAGTAAATTATTTTGAGTTTAGAAAAGTGATCTACACTGCAGTTGATGTGATGTGACTTCTCCTTAAATGGAGTCAGGAATCTTTCAGCAGTTATGCCCAGAGAAACCTGTTAGCGACTTTACCTTTCTTTTCCATTGTCCACCCTTAGTTTTCCCATAATCTGCTCAATCCCATTTCCACAACATAATCTTTGTCAACTCCATGACCTTCATATCTAAATTCCCCATATTTTTTCCCCAAACCTAGCATAAAAACCAATAACTCACTTTCTGTATAATCACTTTATCAATATTTAACCTTCCATAACTTCATTATTTGTACCCTTTCTGCTTCCAAACATTTACATTGAAGTAACAAATGCCTAATATTTTCTATGCCTTCCATAAACAACTTGCAGACTAAATCACCCATATTTTTCCATTTACGTGTATATTCCCTTGTTGCTAAAGATCTTATTCGAGCCTTAAAAGATAAACTACTTTCCTTACTATTATCATAAATTAACTCACACCCAATGTTCCATTTACTTCTATATATATTTAAACTCATTTTACTCTCCATACTAGTTCCCCATCTCTCCAACTACCTATTCTTTATTAGTGCATCTATTCTTCTATCCCACTCCTTCCCACTATAACACTCAACAATCCTCCGAACGCAATCATCCCATCTTTTGTACAAGTATACTGACATAACTTCTTTATCCAAATCTTCTGCATACCACATTACCTTTCACACCCATCTTGTTGCCTGCCCTTTACTTGTAACCCAATTAAATACTATTTTGGCTATTCTTTTATTATCCATAAACTGTAATCTACCAAACATTTTCAATTTGCTTTTTGCATCTCTCATATAAAAACTTGACCATCCCATTTCTCCTTGAATTGCCTCTTTTGCTGTCCACACCTCAGCATCTAATGCATGTCTTTCTACTTCCCTTTGTACTTTTTCTAAGCAATCTAATACCTCTTTACTAACACATAATGCATCATTGCCGTATGTTAACCCTGCTACTGCCACTCCCATACAATTCTAGCTACATCATATTTATTATATGAAAACACTGTTAATTTCTTTATCAATCCATTTCTTTTCTATGCTTCATTTATCAATTTTTTCTCCCATTCATCCAAGCAATTTTTCTTATTATTCAAGATGATTCCCAAATAACTATATCTGTTCACCACACTTAACTTTATATCCCCCAATAAGAAATCTTTGACTTCTCTTTCCCCAGTATTCACCATCATTATATTTGATTTATCTTCACTAAATTTAATCCTCATATCTTTACCCACCCTTGCACATGGCCTCAGCATAACTTCCATATCTTCTCTTCTATCTGCACACAAAAAGACATCATCCACAAAAAAAGACCCGACAATGTATATACTCTCTTGCCACCTGTTAACAGTATCTCTATCCTTTTTTGTAGACTTTCTATTGCTCTCTCCATTTCATTCAAATACAACACAAACAAAATAGGTGACATAGGACATCCTTGCCACAGTCCCACCCCATTTATAACTTTAACTGATTCTGTATCCCCTAATTAATAAGTATAGTAATTATTTTCATATAATTTCTTAATAACACCCACTAAAGCTTCATCCATTTCCAGATTTGCTAAACTTATCCATAATCTATTTCTAGTCACTCTATCATATGCCTTCTCTCTATATATAAAACTTATATATAATTGTCTACCTGAATTTACACTCATATCTATAAGTTGTGTAACTACAAATAAACTATCTCCTATATGCCTATTTGACCTAAAACCTCCTTGCATTTCCCCCACTACATTATTTTTTTCCATCCATTTTGCAACTCTTCCAGCCACCATATATGTAAAAACTGTATATAAAACTGATGTTACTGCTATTGGTCTATAATTATTTAACTTTCTATGATCCTTACCTTTTCCTTTAAATAATAATCTTACTCTTGTATTATTCCAACTACCCGGAAAAACTCTCTTCTGTGCCATCTTATTAAAACATGATAGTAACTTTACTTTTGCCCTATGCCCCAAATTCACTACCATCTCTGCTGCCCATCCATCTAATCCTCTTGCCTTACCACTTCTCAATTCCTTCCCTGTCTCATTCAGTTCATTTTCTGTAAATGTAATATTCCCATTACTATATGCTTTCATATTTTCTATCCCTCTGTCCTTTACATCTAACATCTTTTCTATGTCCATTACATAACTATTCAATATTCTTTCTAATTTTTCTCTAGAGCTATACTCTTTTCCCTCCTCATCCAGTAATACTATCTCTCCCCTCAATTTCTTCTTTTAATGTAATTCCAAAATTTTTTACTCCCATCTCTTCCACTTTTATTAATATCATCCAAAAATTTACTATTCAATTTCATTCTCTCTTTATAATTATCTATTTTAGCTAACTTCTTCTTTTCTAAGTACTTTTCCCATTTAGCATTAATATCTTTTTCACTTTCTTTGTTCTTAATAGCACACTTATATTCTGTACATGCTTTTTTCCTACCTTTTACACTTTTACTAACTCTCATTTTTCTATTACTTTTATTTTTCTGAATATTCTCACCTAAAACCCTATTTGCCACTTTTTCTATTTCATCACACCAGTCTTCATACTCATTTCCAATCAACTCTTTTACCTAGTACTAATTATAGTTTTCATACAAATATTACAAAACTAGTAATACAATATGCATAATTTTATGGCTATTTTAATTAAAAATGATTATTTTAGCATGTAACGAATTCTTTAAATTATTTGAAAAATATTATCTTTCAACATTTGCAAGATGTTTATTATATTAGTTCTCAAAATTAAATTAGCATATAATAGGCAACCAAGATACAAAACCTAATACATCTACTTTACAGAAACACAAATTTAATTCCTAAATATTAGCCATAATCAATCCCTCTTAATTCCTATGCAATAATAAAAAGTTTATGAAATTGGAATGTAAAATAATATTTATCTATTTAATTCATGTAAAATTAAGACAGTCTTTTAAACATATTATATTTTTGGCTTTTACTACACCTTTATGGGTGAGAATTTATTCATTGCAAAATCCAATAATTTGTTAGTGACTAACATAGGTAATAAAATCATTTTTAATGATGATATGCAAAACAAATCATTACATAAAAATACCGTCATGAGAAAAATATTTGCTTATTTTAAAATATCATAACTTGTTATTGTTGTGATTAGTCACAATTATATATATAAACACAAATGAGTAACCATATGATTTATATTTATGAGTAATATATAGATACAAACATACTTTCAATTTAACATTGTTATTTAATGATAGTAGGCTCTGCCTGATACTGTCGGCAAAGTATAGTTTTCTGGTTTAGGGTAAACTGTTGAAGAAGCAACTATATATTCCCTTATAGATTACTACCAGCTATACTTACAGTCTGCCTTCTGAGTAGATATAGTGACTTTTCCAGTTGTAATGACAACTTGCATTGGGTTGGCTTTAATTATGGCAACTTCCAGTTCTAAACATGAACTTGCCTCACTGCATAACCATTAGATTAAACAGTTATAGTTTGGAGAACAATCACTTGTTTTCAGTTTAGTATGAATTTCCTTTCATTGTATAAGGAAAACCAGAATACTCTTATTCAGTTCTAAAAGTAATTCTCTGGCTTTACCTTCATAAAGCTGATTATTTATTACCAGATACTCAACACTCGTGGAAACATTTGTATTCAGTGAGCATCATTTACTAATGGTCTATTCCTACTGTTGGCTACACCTTATCTCTTTATATACACATTAGTTAATAGTAATAAATGCTCAATCCAATCATAAGAAAGGAATCTGGACTAGTTCATTATTTAAAAGGAAGATAAAATATGACAATTTCTTCCATGGCTAAAATTAGCCCTGTAGATTGTAACCATGCAGGTGTGTGGAAAGACATCTTTTTAATTTTTTTCTGCTTCTTATTTGTAATATTTCCAACAGGTGTCTGTTTGTTATCAATTGGTTATTTTAAAACTAAAGATTAATTACAACTGGCTGGTAACTCATCACTACTAGATTGCAACATTCCAGCTATTGTAATTTCACTGATGGCTGGGCTTGGAACTGTAGGTTCAAACAGCTGCATGAGTACACATCACAGTTCACTTGCCACTTTTTGTCATTTGATAAATCTTTGCTTACAGCTGGTCACAGAACTGTAGGTCTATTACAGCTGGCTTATGATGTGCAAATGTACCTGTTTGTATCTGTAAGGATGATGTTTTTCATCAGCAATTTCAATCATCAATATTTATGTTTTTGACTTAGCTATGATTTCTGGAATGGATTTGGTGGTTCTGTTAAACATGTAGCAGGACATAATACCTATCTATTATATTGCACTTCTTGTCTTGTCCATTATTTTAAGTTTCAAATCTAAATTATCAATTACTTGGGTTGACATTATCACTGTAAAACAAAGTAAGTGAACCACTCACATCCTAATAAATTGCTTTGTTTACAAGCAGATACAAGAGGCAAATTATCTAGTTCTATTGGTCACTGTAATCTTCACACTTACCTGATCCATGAACACTTAGATATTGCCTTGGTAATCAGTTATTATTTTGCAGCTAGGATGATGCTCAAATTTATTACTTATAGAAATGATAGACCATTTCTTGTTTGACACTATGGACTCAGCACACTATGTGCCCAGAACCATAGAGACTGGTGCATCATTAACAATAATTTTGTGTTTGAAAACAATCACTGTTCCTCACATTGTTTATGCAAGCAATTTTTTTTAATGTTAAATTTCTTTACGTTTTTTTGGAAATGGATTAATCTTCTATTATTAACTATTACTTGTTTTCTTTTAACACAATCAGTTTTTGTATTACCAACTTGCTTTCCATATGTACCAACTATATAGAAGTATGAAACATTGTATGTGTGCATCCATGAGTTCATTACATCTTTAGCAATACTTTTCACTCATTTTTGAATTATTTGAGATATATGCTAGTTACTTTGCTGACTCAGTACTCTTGTCAAAACATTGAATATTATAATACATTTTTTCAATGGCTTTATTGGATTAGCTTTGATTCTGCTAATGTTGCTTGAGACATAGTAAATTCGAAAGTTATATCAGAATGGATTAGTAGATTTACCCTAAGATTATAATCACTTATGTTGCAGATAAATTGACCTCATAGAGCTTTCTTAAGGAAGTCTTTAAAATTACATTTTAATCTAATGATTATATTATAATAGCCAAATTTTTAGGTGTCTTCTTTTTAGACACAAAGATTTAAATATTTCTGCATTATCATTAGGATTTAGGAGTAAAAAAGTTGGTTAGTATAGATAATGTTTTGACAAAATGTAGATCAGCTGGCATCTCTAAAATTGTTTATGATTTAAGAATTTTGTAAGACTTGAGATCTGATTATTGACCCAAACATGGTTAATGTTACCTCAGATCTTTTGATTTGGCTAGCCTATAAATTATAAGTTTATTCAATCTTTATAGCTTGACCAACTAGATAGACCAGATGAAATGCTTCAATTGAGCTAATATTAGCAATTTTGTTATTTTACTTTTTTATATATCTATCACGTGAGTAAACATACAATTTATGCAAGTCACCAGTTGGAATGATCTTTTAATGTTTATTTGATGAGCTACTATTTGTGTAATAGTCAATTTTCAATTAACACAATATCTAGCAACCCACTAGTGGGGGATTTGTTTTTATAATTAAGAGTAACCACTTTTGTTTGATTTTACAAAGTTCATTGACATGTCAATGTTTGCAGTCCATTTTTTCTTAATAATGACAAAATCTATTGACTCAAAATGGCAATATTGTTTAAATCCCCCCAACTATGGGAAAAAAGTATTCTGCCAATTTTACCAAATCTACTGAATTTAGTTGTGATTATACCTGTAAACATAAATGTGGATACACACATTTAATAATATATTTATTAGTAATATATACAAACATACTCTTGATTTACAAGCTACACTCTACCTGATACTGTTGGTGAAATATAGTTCCCAGTTATAGAATGAATTATTTAAGAGAATGTATATGGATTTATACATTTCTACTAATTCCAGCTGATCTTGACAAACTGCCTTATGTGTAGGTATGGCAACTATTCCAATTGTAATAATAGCTTGATATGAGTAAACTTTAGTTCTGGAATTTTCCTGTTTTAGAAGTAAAATTGAGCTTAATACCTAATCATTAATTTAAACAGCTATAGTCTGGAGAACTATCTCCACTGTTCAGATTAACAAAAGCTTACTTCAACTGTATAGAGAAGCAAATACTAATATTTAGGTTTAGAAGTATTCATCTGATCTTACATTTAAAATGGCTAACTATTTATTGCCAGATTCCCAACTTTGTTAAAACATTTGGTTTCATTGAGAGTACCATTGCTTTATTGACTTGTTTTACCATTGGCTATGTATTATTTTTATATATGCATTGTTTAATGACAGTGAATTATTAATCTGATCATGGTAAGAAAAAAATCTGGATGAGCTTTTTATTTGATGGCAAGATAATGATATGACAGTAATTGTTATAGTCCTCCCTTCTTTCAGAAGTGGACGATACCAGATGCTTCTTTATCTGATCGGATTAACCATTGTTTGCCACAGACAATAGGCAAATGTATAGATAAAACCTAGCCAATGATTATTACAGGCCAATAAGCAATGATGCTTGCTGAATCAGAAGATTTTTAATAAGGTCAGTGATCTGGCTATAAATAGTCAGCCTTTTGTGAGAATCAGGTAGAATGTCTGTCTAACTTGAAAGAATGTTCGCATTCTCCTAGGAAAGCACTGCTAACCTGAACAGCAACAAGTATTCCCATTGATAGCATCACGCTATTTAGTCTATGCAGCTAAGCAAGTCCCACAGAGACTGGACACTGCTAAGACTATGGTTGGCTCAAGGCAAGCTGTCTTGTACAGCTGGAAGAGTCATACACCCTACCCGTGAGGCAAGCTATCAGGTGTAGCTGGAAGTGGTAGGCAGAACCCAGAGTTTACATTAAAATACAATATTCAACATTGTAAATATTCTCTTGTATATATACTGTATATTGTATTATATATATTCGTAAATATAAGAAATATATTAATTGTAATACTTGTCTTAGTATTATTTTCTGTAGGTTGGGTCTGTAATTCAGACAAAACATAACAGATTTTGGGACAGTCAGACAAAGATTTTTTTCCCCATGGCTGGAAAAAGAAAAAAACATGGGAACATAAATACGTGAGTGTGCACTTATATAGAGATGTGTAAGTTACAAATCTGGAATATTAAATCACACTTAAATACAGCCCAAGTAAAATACATGAATACATATTTACTAAAAAGAGATTATTAAAATCACTTATTTCTGGCAAAAAAAAGAGTAAAATATGCGAATAAGCAAGCATAGACATTCGTTGTATTGATTAAATGGCCATTGTCAGAATCACTTATTTAAACAAAGGTAAAACTCTCCATACAGTAGTGCCACCCTGTGCTAACCAGAGTAATCAATGGATGCCAAAAGGCTTGTGCATAAAATCCCTATCTAGTGCCTACTCATCCAATATCCCCAGACTAGTTTCTGCCTTGTGGCCATCATCAGTGAGGAGCCTTGGATCTGAGAGCACTCACCTAGATCTTAGACTATTTTCTGCCTTGTGGCCATCATCAGTGAGAAGCATTGGATCTGAGAGCACTGCACCTAGATCTTAGAATACTAAGATCTAGGTGCAGTGCTCTCAGATCACTGATGATGGCCACAAGGCAGAAACTAGTCTGGGGATATTGGATGAGTAGGCACTAGATAAGGATTTTATGCACAAGCCTTCTGGCATCTATTGATTACTTTGGTTAGCACAGGGTGGCACTACTGTATGGAGAGCTTTGCCTTTGTTTACAACAATTATGTGCTAGTATGAGATGTGATCATGTGATTTTCAGTGGTTAAAATCACTTATTTCTGGAAGGAAAAATAAAGTGACCACAAACACAATTGGTGGTTCATATACCAATCAAAATTTGTCTTTCTAAAAAAACAGAAGCTTGCCCTAGCGAAGTCAAAAGTGTCAAAAATAACGGTATCGAGTGGTTACTTGCAAATATATGAAATAAATTTTTTTCTCATGTTATAACAAAAAAATAAAAAAATGGCTAATATAATTGGTTTGATGGAAGCTTTTGAGCCAGGGTTCCCTGAGAACTGGTCAAGCTACAAAGAGCATCTGACCTTTTACATGCAGACTAATCAGATCAAAAAAACTGAAAAAAATTAGCGATGCTGATGACTATAATTAGGTCACAGATTTATAATATTTTAAAATCTCAAATTGGGTCACAAACACTGGCAGACTTTAATTTTGAGAAAGCATTGGCAATTCTCACAGAATATATTCCCCCAAACCACTAACGATAATGCAGAGATATTATTTCAATCCTGTATCCAAGCAGAGGGCGAAAAAGCTAGAGAATTCACAATGCCAATCCATGCATTAGCACACATGTGCAATTTTAAAGAGTTCTTAAATGAAGCACTATGCGATTGTTTCATTTGTGAGATGAACAATCATAATTTAAGACTCAAACTATTAATGATGTCAGATATAGTCTTTGAAAAGGATGTAGCTCAATCCACGCTGGCAGAATCTATAGAAGGTCAAGCAAGGTCATTACAAAAAATAAATTTTACCATTCAAAAAGTTGAACAGAAGGCTAAGTCTGACAAGCATTCAGTTAGTTCAACAACAACAATGAGTGTTAAGCATTGTTATAAGTGCAATGAACCAATGCATGTGCAAACAGAATGTCCCCACCTCCATACTTTGTGCTCATTTTGCAAGTGAGTTGATCACATAAGAGCGGCATGTCTAACCTTAAAAAGACAAACAGCCAACATGAGAATGGTAAAAACCCATTCCAAAAAACAACAAGGGCAACTATAAAAAATATAAACAAGTTGCCAGTATAAATCACATTAAGGACAATCAGACTAGATTTATACATAGTATTATAATTAATGATACACCAGTGAGAATGGAACTGGACACAGGTTCTGCAGTGTCTATTGTTTGAAAAAAGACTTGGGCTAGCATTAATAAAAATAATAAATATAAGCTGCATCCTAGCACTAAGGCTATAACAGATTATCAGGGTAAAAAATAAAACTCTTGGGTCAGACGAGTTGAAATTAGTATGCCAAATAAAACTACCACTGGTAGTGGCAACAGGTTATCACAGCAACTTAGTAGGCTGTGACTGGTTCAGTCATTTAGACATTGCAGTGACTAAGGTGAACCAGATCACAACATTAAATTAAAACCATATTACTCAGAAGTCAACAAAAAGCAGATAACAAAAATGGATATGGGAAATTGGAACACCTGGATTGCCAGAACAGCACTAGATTTGCAGATTAAAGTGCTATGCTGGAGGTATATAAAACCTACTAAATGGATCCTTGCAGTCAGAATCCAAGACAAAGGACTTAACACCATTGTAGTTAAAACAGCAGATGGATATCAATATCATCGCCATTGAAAACAACTTAGGCTGGATTATACTGATGCAGTCACAAGGAAGGAAGCTTCAGAGACATTCAGTATAAGCAAAGAAGGCCAACAAACCCAAGATGGCAGCTAACCAGCACTGAAGCACAGTCATATTCCAGAACACCTAAATGACTATCTTCCCTAGGGTTAATTTTACCCAGGGGGAAGGATGTTATAGTCCTCCCTTCTCTCAGAAGTGGAATATTACAGATGCCTTCTTATCTGATCGGATTAAGCATTGTTTGCCACAGGCAATAGGCCGATGTATAGATAAAACATAGCCAATGATTATTACAGGCCAGTAAGCAATGATGCTTGCTGAACCTGAAAGTTTCAATAAGGTCAGGGATTTATAAATAGTCAGCCTTTTGTGAGAATGAGGAAGAATGTCTGTCTAACCTGAAAGACTCTTTGCAGTTCTTCTCCCAGGAAAGCTCTGCTAACCTGAACAGCAGAAAGTATTCCCATTGATAGCACTACGCTATTTAGTCTATGTAGCTAGGCAAGTCCCACAGAGACCAGACACTGCTAAGCACTATCGGTTGGCTGAGGCAAGCTGTCTTGTAAAGCTGGAACAGTCATATACACTGACCTATGAGGCAAGCCATCAGGTGTGGCTGGAATTTGTAGGCAGAACCCAGAGTTTACGTTAAGCTAAATATTCAACATAGTAAATATTCTTTTGTATATGTATACTATATATTTTATTATATAAATTTAAAGGCTGAGAAAGGAGTTTTATTAAACTGAAAGGAGACCCTTTGATTCTCTTGGAGGCTTAAAGGAAAAGAGGCAAATTCCTAATGTCCACTCCATACGTTCTTGTCATTGCAGCTGTTATTACTATGTGTTTATTCATATAGTATACGAACATGGATGGGCTGCTCACCAACACGCATTAGCCAGCGTGGTGAGTTTATTGGCTTTTTACCTCTGAGTTTAAGATCAAGAAACACCATGATCTTTCTTCTCAGTGCCTGATAAGGCAGAATGAATGTTTGTGTAAATGATAAATATTTTTCCAATACATATATACAATTATGACAGACAAAAATAAAGCATGGCCCTTATTCCCAGGAGGCTGTAAAGTCACCAACCAAGGCAGCGGTTGGTGGCCGAAGGAGGAGGGTGCTAAGAATCCCCTGATTGCGGACCCAGGCTGCCATTTGATGACGACTTTTTATTTAGGTACTTACAACTGCAGATCACTTTCAAGTGAAGGAAGATTGCAAGAATTAGAAGAAGAACTGTCTTATATTAAATGGGACATTATTGGACTTTGTGAAGTTAGAAGAAAAAGTGAAGAAACAATTGATTTAAAAAGTGGACATATACTCTATTATAAAGGCACACATATTGGAAATACAAGTGGAGTAGGATTCATTATAAATAAAAAGTGGAAGAACAATATTGTGGAGATTGATGGTGTATCAGATAGAGTGGCAAGATTAGTTATACAACTTAATAGCAGATACCAAATGCAGATAATTCAGGTTTATGCCCCAACAAGTTCTCATAGTGATGAAGTAGTAGAAGATTTTTATATGGATGTACAAAAGGCTTTTGATCAGAGTAAACAACATTTTAAAATTGTTATGGGAGACTTTAATGCTAGAATTGGTAAACAAATGAAAGATGAAAGTGCTGTAGGTAATTTTGGTTATGGTAATAGAAATGAGAGAGGACATAGACTTGTGGAGTTTGCAGAAAAAGAAAAACTTTATATTATGAATTCTTTTTTTGAGAAAAATGTTAAAAAGAAATGGACATGGAAGCATCCAAATGAAGGTACAGCAGAATTGGATTATATTTTGACTAACAGGAAATACATATTTCAAGATTGTAATGTTCTTAATAAATTTAACACAGGAAGTGATCATCGATTAGTAAGGTGTAAGATACGTGTTAATGTAAAACTAGAGAGACAAAAATTATTAAGAAAAACAATATTTACAGTTGATATTCCTAATCTTCAGAAACATTCTAATGAATTTAAATTAGAACTTACAAATAGGTTTCAAGTGTTAGGAGATTTTGAACATGATTCAGATTTGAATGAAATTAATATGAAAATAACTGATACACTTTTAAAAACTGCAACAAAGATAGCTGATAGAAAAAAGCAGCAATTGACTAATAAAATTTCTACTGAGACTAGAGAATTTATGAAGAAAAGAAGGAATATGAAGATATACAAAAATGATGTATTAAAAAGAATTGAATATCTCGAATTTTGTAAAATGGTACGGAAAAGAGTTGAAAATGATATAAGAAAGTATAACTGTGAACTAGCAAGGAAAGCTGTAGAAGAAAATAAAAGTCTTAAGAATGTAAAACAACATTTTGGTATTGGTAGGAAATTTATATCTGCAATAAGAAAAAAAGATGGAATTATTACTAAAAAGAGAGATGACATCATGAAATTGGTAGAAGATTTTTATCAAGAATTATATAGTAATAAAGAACAAGTACCTCCTATATCTATTACATCTTCCGAATTGCCCAGAATTTTAAATGAAGAAATGAGACATGCAATTAAGTGTATGAAGAAAGGAAAGGCTCCAGGAAATGATGGAATTATAATTGATATATTAAAAGAATCAGACGTGTGCTCTTCCGATCTGAAACAATTTTAGCAAAGTTATATACCAAATGTCTAAATGATAAAGATGTACCGGAAGATTGGAAGAATGCAGTAATAATATTAATATTTAAAAAAGGTGATAAAGAAGATATTAGAAATTACAGACCTATCAGCCTTTTATCAGTTTTATATAAAATTTTTACCAAGATAATTACAACTCGTCTACAGAGAACCTTGGATTTTCACCAACCAAGAGAACAAGCTGGATTTAAAAGTGGTTTTAGTACAATAGATCATATCCAGGTATTGAGAGAAGTTATAGAAAGGACAAATGAATATGAGTTGTCATTATGTTTTGGATTTGTAGATTATGAAAAGGCATTCTATTCTATACACATTTCTTCAGTGATTAAAGCATTGGATCATCAAGGTATAGATCCAGGATATTGTCATATTTTAAAGAATATTTATAAAAATGCAACAGCAACAATTAGATTACATAATGATACTGGAAAAGTCAACATTGAGAAAGGTGTAAGACAAGGTGACTCCATATCTCCAAAACTCTTTACAGCAGTGCTGCAAGAAGTATTTTGTGGATTAAAATGGGAAACTAAAGGAGTGAAAGTAAATGGAGAGTATTTAAGTCATTTAGATTTCGCAGATGATGTAGTTGTTTTTGCAAATAATGCTTCAGAGCTGCAGGAAATGTTGCAGGAGTTAGCAGATGAAAGTAAGATCGTAAGAGCGTCGATAAATGTTAAAAAGACTAAAGTAATGTTTAATCGATTTGCTCAAAATATGAAAATAAAGATTGATTATGATGAATTATAAGAAGTTAAGAGTTACAAATACCTTGGTCAGATTATTAATACAGATGGAAACATAATGGAGGAAATTAATCATAGAATTAAACTTGGTTGGAGTGCTTTTGGTAGAAATAACTTGATACTAAAAGGAAATATGCCTATGTGTTTGAAAAGGATGGTTTTTAACAAATGTGTTTTACCAGTTCTTACTTATGGATCTGAGACTTGGACACTTAATAGAAGAGCAATACAGAGACTTCAGACCACTCAAAGGAGTATGGAGAGATGTATGTTGGGAGTAACAAGAAAAGATCGAAAACACAATGTATGGGTAAGACAACAAACAGGTGTTACTGACCTTATTGAAAAAATTAAAAGATTGAAATGGAGTTGGGCTGGATATATTTCTAGAAGAGATGATAATAGATCGACAATTGAAATTTTAAACTGGATTCCAAGAGATTGTAAACTTGGAGAGACCTTCATCCTGCAGTGGATTGATAATGGTTGATGATGATGATGATGATATATTTGTAAATATAATAAATATATTAATTGTAATACTTGTCTTAGTATTATTTACTGTAGGTTGGGTCTGTAATCCAGACCAAACATAACTAATATTAGTGAACTGATTACAATTCAATTGTAACTTATTAAAAAAGATTACAAAAAAATGTGAAGAAGTATTGGTATAAATGTAAATGAAAAGAGATTAACAAGTATTTTAAATAATTTCCTCAATATCAATCATATAGTTTAACTTTCTGTCAAAAGCAACTTATTTATAGAAAATATTATTAAAACATATATCTCAAAAATAGCATAATTACAAATATAAAATATTAATAAAACTAGATAAATAATGCTTTCTAAACAAGACTTACAGTTTATATATAAACAGAAATAAACGAGTTCTAAATACAATAAATTAGGTAAATAATATATTTTAAGTAAAGAATAAATGTGGAGGTAAAGATATGTTTTAAAGTATTACAATGGAAAAAAATTGTAGTTTGATTCTAAAATGTATATATATATATATATATATATATAAAAAAAGTTTGCAAAGAAAAGAAGCAAATAAAGGTAGTGTATATATAATGTAGTATATGTAAAAAAAATATATTAATAAATCAAAGAAAAATGTTATCATTTTTTATGATAGGAAAAGATGCATTTTCTGAATTTTTATTTTTCATTATATTGATAATTATAAAGATTTAAATATTTATTTTATAGATCCTTGATAATGTCTAAAAAATAAGTTAGTCAAGATGTTGGATGTGGTAAATAAGTAAATGTGTGTGTGTATATATATATTGTAACCTAGTGTTATTGACACTTGGTTTACTTGGCATTATTTCTGCAGAAAAACAATGCTATCTTTTTTTGGAAAATAAAAGAATAAAATAATAATAATATTAAATGATTAATAAAATATGCTATTTACTCACTTTAACGTGTTTTGAGCAAATAACTAATAAATTTAGTAATTTGATGTCATTTTGAAGAAGAGCATGAATAAGTTAATTAAAATTTTAACAATAAGAGCAATTTAATATAGTATAAAAGCACATATCATAAACAGTAATTGATTTTGGATGGGTAGAGAGGGAGAGTAGATGAATGTCTTATCATAAAGCACAATAACTTCTGGTAATCTTTAAATTATTTTAGATAATAATGTATACAGAATTATACACCACTAATAAGCATTGTTAGTTAAATATATTTATTATTTTTCATTATTTGTCAGATTACTTTGTAATCCATTTAAATCTTACGGAAAACTATATGACTGTAATAAGTTTTTTTTTCCTTTCTTTTATTTATGTTATAATTAAATGATTATTTTTCTGTAAGAGGTCACTAAAGTAAAAAAAAAAAAATAACAGCAAAAAGAAGACCGCCAAATTTTGAAGAAAGTTTAGTCTGACCTTAGTTTTACAAGGAAGAAGCTGTGCTGAAATTCGGTAACAAATTTTTATTTTTTAATTGCAGAAATAAATATAATTCAAGTAACATTTTAACAATATCATGTGTGGCTAAAATATTTTGATAAGATATTCTGTTTTCTGTTGCTATCTACCTATTTAAAGCTTTTTATACGCAAAAATATACTATCATATGCTAAAGTTCAAAATGACCGTATTAACTACAGCAATCACGGAAAATGTCATTATATTTAAATTAAGTAATATAAGCAATTTCCAGGAAATAATCAATTATTTGTTAACTTTACCTTATTTAATAATCTTTTCGTGGTATAAAAGAAAAATTATAATTAAAAGACATATTATAAAAGCCAAGGAAAGTTAACTAGAAAATTTCGCGCTCTTTCTAAAAGAAATTGTCTGCTTTTGTAAATAATGTAAGTTCCCCACGTTAAAATATGTTTTATTCACTGAAAATTATCTAGAAATAATATTAATGATCAATGATATTTACCTATGCACCTGTATATTTTTTAAAAAGAAAATATAAATTTTCTCAAGGCAAATATCGGAAAATTTGTATGTGTGCATTGTACGGAGAATTCCTTGTTAAAGAAAAATTACAATTCCTAGAGTAGAAACAAAAACTAAAAACATTAGTGATTTAATTATAACCATAATATAATATGTTATATTATACATCAATTGGAGTCGTTAAAACTTCATATTCACGTAAGACAGCTGCAGTTATTATAATAATAGTATCTTGGAAAATTCACGCATTATTTTTATTCATAAGCCAGCTAGCTAAAAATGATACGTATCGCCAATAGTAAAAAGAAAAGAATTGTATATGTGATCGTCTATCGTCAAATATTCGTCATGTTAAAATATGTATTGTTTTCTTGGATCCCAAAATTATAGCAGTTAATTCAAGGAAGAGTTAACATCCAACGCTGCTATGTTTTCTTTGCTTAATTTATTAAGTGCACCGTAATGGAGGCAACTTTTATATAAATGAAATAATAAAATGTGTTTCTAATTTTAAATTTGCTTCGTGAACTAAGACTGGATCAAGTTCTTCATCTGGATAAATTGCCCAACGGAAAACATTTTTCTAGTGAGATAATAAGCACTTGTTAAGTAATGATTTTTTTTTACTAATTTGTAAAATTATGTGTATTTTTTTTATATCAACAGGTTAAAGGCTGTATAGTCCAGTAATATTTAAATGACCTTGTAATCATAAAGGTATGTTTTAATATACTTATTCTAGGTTAATTTTATATTTAACGCAAAAAAAAAACTATAAAATATGTTTACTTATGATATGTAATGGTGGGTATAAATTTATATGTTAGATGCGTAAAAGAAGAAAAATATTAGAGATTTAATAGGTAAAAATATATATTTAAAATTATCAGAAGTAATTAAAGAGAAGTGCTATACAAGATATTACTTATTTAAAGTTTGAAACAAATTTATACTATGTTAATTGAGGAACTTATTCCCAATTATTCTTTATTAACGCATTCACTTGATTTAGTTCAAGATACTGTACTAACAATTACTTGTTGAATGTTTCTTTGGCATAGGTGAAAATTATTATGGTTTATTCTGTGATATCCATTGATTTCAGACGTTGATCTAAGTATACCCTGGAACATAAATTTAGTGTAATTAGTGTATTTGCTTGTCTTGCCCCGATATAGCATTGGTATATGCTTAATATTCGCATAAGTAATAATTGTAATGTATTTATTTTGTGGGATGGAAAATGATCTCCCCAAAAGCTTTATTTACCATGAGGGAAATAGATAAATCTAATATTCGGGTATGTTTATAGCCCAAGTGATCGCTTCTCACAGTTAGGACGATCAAGAATTTATATCGTATTGAGTGTATTTCATTGTTAAAATCCCAGGAGAGGATTATATTTGGTGTGTGTTCCTAGTATGCCCAAGTAAGAGGCAAGGAACCACCAAACTATTTTAATGTAGTAGTTAACTCTACAGACCTTCGGTGTTATTCCATATTCCTCATGAGAAAATAGAGACAATTCCACCACGGAAGGTGTTGATCATTGTGTTTTGTTTGGAAAGTTATGGCAAGATAACGGGTATATTGGAGGTTAATTCCTCAAGATCCATTTAGTATAAATAGTGTGCTAGTATATATGATCAATATCTGGATTGTGCGGTGGAATAGTGCTGGTAATTCACACGTAAGTCAATGGAGAGAGTAAGTTTAAAATTGCGTGATTTAAAAATTTTATTTGCCAATGGCGGATTCAAATACTAGGTTTAATTCGGGTTTAATGATTAAGTAGCAATCACAATATAACTTATACTGAGGAAAACAGTGTGTATAACAACTTCAGTTGTTATTAAGGTAAACATTAAAATAATAAGTGTAACTTCTGATAAATAACCCATAAATTATAATAAGTTATCTAAATTAAAACTATCATTTAATTAAAGATATGATAATAAAAATCGTTTTACATATTGCCTAGAATCAGATTGTTTTTATTTTAAAACAAATCGTTAGTCAATAAAGTTAAGTAGCCGTTCATATAAGATACACTAAACGGATGAGTTGATGTATCGATAATAATATTTTTTTTTATTCAATTTGCATAATTGTAAAAAGATGAAGTAGTAGTTCTAATCCAGGTCTAAAAGTATAGACAAATTAATGTTAGTTACATGTTGTTTTATCCATATGGGATCGAATAAATTATATATGTTTGTTTATTATGTTAATAATAAAGGATAGTTTTGTTAAACTATAATAATAAATTATAATCTTGTTAAAATTTAATAATAAATTATAGTCTTGTTACAAGTTGTTTTGAGTCATTTTTCTTGTGTGCTAAATAAAAGTGTATTTGCATAATACTTGCAATACTTTTCTTGAGTCCGAAATCATTTATGAACTTTTAAATTCAATACACCAGATAGACAATTGTAAGCAGATCAGAATATTCATTATATTTTAATTTAATAAGAATTATTTATGGGATTGAAAACTTCAGACCAAAACATTTTATTTTATGTGTGTGTAAAAATAGCTTTATTCCCAAACTACTAGCTTTGGTTGCACATTGTTCCATACACATTTAAGTGAAGTGTCTAAGTAATAAATCTTAGTTAATTTATTGTGTTGTCATGGATAATGGAAGGACACAAAAGCACCCTTGTCTTTTCATCATTCCGACTGAGATTCTGGATAAAAAAAAGGCTGTATTATCCAAAATTATGCATTGTTATTGAATATGGTTATCATCTCGTTAAATATTATAATAGTTGATGTGTGGATGAAGACACCTGGAATTTAAATAAGGTAAATGTTTCCTATAGGCGACCAGAATGTCAGGCATATGCAACAACACAATACTGCTGAGCATTTTTCTTAAAAATAACAGAGAACCCTGAGATTAGTGTCATTATTATAAGTGCTCTTAAATTAAGAATTGATTCATTAAGATCAATATTACAAGCGTGGCATGGCTTAAGAGAGTGAAACTTCTAATTGTATAATAAGAACATATTGAGATCATATTGGCAAATTAATGAATGTTTTGTTTTAGTCAGTAATATTAACAATGACATGAAAAAATCATCATCATTGTCGAACAGTGCAAGTACTTCCAGCTCAGAGAATGTGTTTTGGATAGAGAGAGAATGGTAGTTTATTCTAAATTTTTTTTTTAAATTTATTTTATTAATGATAATTTTTTTTTTAAATTCTATCTCTGTCTTGACTTCATATCGCTGTAGCTGAATTATTATAACTAACCAAACGTCGAGTTATTAGGTGAGATACGGTTTGTTACCGTTCTATACGGGAGAGGATTGGCGTATACGGAAGCGTTAGGCTTTCCGAATATATCTTTAAGTGGAATATTTCATTTTAATAGGTTAGAAATGGCCGCCCAACTATAAGGGGCCATCGATGGCTATAGTTAGCCGCAATAGATTTAGTAAAATTTTCTTGAAATGAATATAAATATTATTTGCACGTGAATGAATTAATTGTTCATTGATTGAAAATGTTTGCCAATGATAAATTGTTTCTTTAGCCATAAAATATTATATGAATGTCTATTTTATGACATAATCTTGTGCCACTGAATAAATAAATTTGTTAGTTTATGATGTTGTGGTCTGTAAGCAATTCCATAAAATATTGTAATGATTTTATCATTTATGATGATCTGCTTGTCTGGTGGTGTGATTGGCACTTATACCATATTACATAATAGTTTGGTGAGATTTCTATGGACCAAGTACCATATGAGAAAAGAATATTCGGTAGTTAATATTGGGACTTTAGGGATATTAAATATCAGAGCACAGTTTTTGGTGTAGATTGTTTTTGATGGGAGAGGCATGGAGGCAGGATATCTTGTCAATAATTGCTTATCAATATTATTAATAGTTCATTACTAATTTCAGTACTGTCAAATAACAGAAAGAGTTAAATTTTAAATATGAGTGAAAACCAAGGTAGTCAGGATATTTCAGAGGATTTGGGAGAATCCCAAGAACTCCAATCCCCGGATACACAAACACCATATTTTCATGTAAAAGTCAGAGAGGAACAAGAATCTTTGGATGAAGTTAGTCCGAAAAAAGCTAAAGTAAATAAAGATCTACCTGGGGATGAGCAAGTCCAAATATTTACAATATTACAAAGTTTGTCTACACAGCTACAAAATTTAAATAGTGAATTAAAAAACTCAGAAAGTAAAATAGAAAGTCAGATCCAAAACTCAAATAGTGAATTAAAAAATGAATTAAATAATGAATTAAAAAGTCAAATACAAAATTCCAATAGTGAACTAAAAAGTGAATTAAAGAATCAAATTCAAAATTTGGACAGTAAATTAGACAATCACATACAGGAGATCAAAGACCTAAGGGAAGAGTTAAAAAACCATGTAGAAGAGTCAAAATTGGCCTCCGAAAAACTAGAAATAAAAATTAGGAAAGAAATCAAAATAAAGTCGGAAAGGGCTGAAAATATGATCGACGCTATCCAGCAGGACTTCACAAGTCAATATGTAGTATTAAACAGTGAAGTTCAGGATAAAATAGAATGTATTAAGGGAGAATTAGATAGTGCTAGGAGTGAGTTTAGAAACTTATAAGAAGAAGTCCAAAATATAACTCTTGAACCTGACAATGTAGTAAAATGATGTCAGAGCCAGATTACTAGCAGAATAGCTAAGTTAGAAACTCAAGAGGTGACCCAATATGAGATTAATAAAAATCTAGAAAGTGAGCTAATTCAAGTTATAGGAAAAGTAGAACATTTTAAGGAGATATTAAAGAATAATTCACAAATATTACATAATGATCTCAAAGAGGAAATAGGGGAATTAATGACTCAGTGTGAGAGTACAATATATCAAAGGCTAGAAGATAAACTTGAGTTAGAGAAAGAAGATACTATTAACCAGTTAGAGCAACAAATTAAACATTTAAATGTAGGCCTCAAGGACAGTTCTAAAAGAATAGACTGTGAATGGCAAAATTATAAATTAGGATTAGAAAGTCGTATGAAAGCTATGAACCTTAATATGGATAAAGTTGTTCATAGTAAAAATGTATCTGAAACTCAGGTTAAGGAAATCAATAATGGTCATAATAAACCCGTAATCTCTGAGTTACATACAATGATTAGTCCAGTAGAATCTATGTACAATCCATTGAATGAGGCTAGACAGAGTCATGTTAGAGCCCAAAAGTAATAGCTCAATGGCCTTAAATTCCTCAAAATAAAATTTTTTAAAGGAGAATACCTGGAGAATCCACATGAATATAGACGAATTGTTCACCTTATGTCATTTATCTGAGGTAGAAAAGATTGCCATAGCCACAAACCATTTGAGTGTGGCATCTAAAGATTGGTGGCAATTATTATTTATAAAACCGGAAACATATGGGGACTTTAAATATCTTATGTTAGCCAGTTTTTGGGGGGAAGACTGCCAAGATAACCTAAGATATCAGATATCTCAGGAAAGATATCATGTAAATAAGGGCAGTTACACTCAGTTTTTCAGGAGTCAGGCCGTCAAACTGAAAACGTTGACAGCCTATCCTTTATCTGAGACCCAAATTGTGCGAATAATTCGCCATAATTTACCGAGGCATATCGAGCAGGTCTTGATTGCTGCTGACCGACATACCATAGAAGAGGTAGTCGAAATTTTAGATTCGCTAGAAACAAGTGATAGGAATATCGATAATAGGATTAGGGTAAATAGGGACACCCATCCTATGGTAAACAATATCAATTTCACAGATAGGTCCTATGTGGGAAAGAGGAAGTTAAGTAGAGAAAGGGGATATTATAGGATGAATCCCTATAGTAGACCGAATAGCCACCTGAGTAGGCCGACCGTGAAGAGAAGGATTCTAAATGAGAATCAACCTTCTACTAGTGGTATCCCAACGATGCCAAAGAAAAATATAAAAGGTAGTAAAAATAGCGGGGCATTAAATTAAAAAGGACCTCGCAGGAATGTTCCTCACTTCGGGGCCCTATTTTTAAACATATGGGGAACAGCATGATGTGGATTATTAATAATGTAGACCTGGACATTGATTATTTGGAACCAGGAAAAATGTCTGAGTCACCTATTTTATACAACTGTCCTATGATAAAAGTTATCATTTCAGGAATTGTTGTCAACACCTTAATTGATTCAGGCAGTCAAGCTTCCTTGTTGTCTGAAGAAACTTACTTAAAAATTCAGTCAGCTGACCAATCAATTCCAATTTTACCAACTAAGGTGATTAGGGTAATACTTGCTAATGGAAAGAAGACTAAGTTATCTAATAGACAGGTTTTTATTACATTAGAAATTAATTTGTGCAAATTTGGGCATGTCTTTTTAATCATGCCAGGTTTGATTCATGAAGCCATAATTGGTTCGGATTTCATGACTCTAAATAATTGTTATATTAATTACAGAGATGAAACTTTTGGATGTAAAGAGGAGATTTGCCCTCTTATAGTCAATTGTAATAGTCAGATGAATCAATTAATGACCATACAGGAGACAACAGTTGATGTAAATATTAAAGTTAAGTTGGATGGTTTATGTATTATTGACACAGAATACTATGAACCATTTTTCCAATTGTTGTTTCAGTATCGGTGTGTTTTTTCCAAAATACCTGGTATATTAAAAGGGTATGTTCATAGAATTAATTTGAAAGATAATGAACCTTTCCAGCAGCATACTTATCCTATTCCTTACCAATACCAGGCAGAGGTTCAGCAGCAGATTAACAAAATGATTGACTGGCAGATAATTAAACCCAGTCCTTCGTCTTATGTGAATCCATTAGTAGTCGTCAAAAAGAAAGATGGATCCATTAGAGTCTGTCTGGATGCCCGTACACTTAACCAGCATACTGGCCCAGAGCATGACATACCATCACCTATTCAGGAGTTATTGACGAAGTTCAAAGGGAAGAGCATATTCTCCACATTTGATTTAACTGCCAGCTATTGGCAAATCCCACTCCATAAAAATGATCAAAAGTATACGGCATTCCGTTACCAGGGCCAATCTTATATTTTTCAAAGGATGCCCTTTGGTTTAATTAATAGTGGGGCTGGCCTTATCAGGTGCTTGAATATGATCTTTTCAAAAGAACTGAAAAATTTGTTAGTTATATATATCGATGATATTGTCATTGCTTCGGAAAATTTAAATGATCATTTACAGCATCTTAGCATGTTTCTTTGTGAATGTTCATATAACAATATAAAAATCAACTTAGAAAAATGTATATTAATTGCCAGAGAAATCTCTTTTCTTGGTCATTTGGTTAGTGCTGAAGGGGTCAAACCTCACCCAGACAAAATTGCCGCTGTTCAAAGGTTTCCCGTCCCTAAGACCAGAAAGCACTTGAGATCGTTTTTGGGACTGTGTAACTACTATCACAGGTTTTATAAAAATTTTTCATATGATACTATGCATTTATCTGTTTTATTAAAAAAGTGTGAAAAGTGGAGGTGGACCCAGGAACATACAAGGGAATTTCAAATTATTAAAGATAACTTTTTAAAAACAGTAATTTTAGCCTATCCAGATTTAAATAAAGAGTTCTATTTGCAAACCGACAATAGTGGGTTCGGTTTAGGGGTGATTTTATACCAAATGAATGAAAATAAAGAACCTAGAGTCTTATATTTCTTAAGCCGACATTTAAGGGGAGCTGAACTTAACTATACCACTACAGAGAAAGAGCCATTAGCTGTTGTGTGGGGATTTCAAAAACTTAGACAAATTTTATTAGGATCAAAAATTATAGTATTAACTGATCATCGTAGTTTGGAGTTCCTCAACAAGAGTTACCTCAATAATGAAAGATTAATTAGATGGAGCCTCTATCTTCAACAATATCAGTATGAAATCATATACTGTTCAGGACAGGATAATGTCATTGCAGATATTCTTAGTCGCAATCCTGTTTCTGTTAATTATCAGAACCCCAATACTGAAAATATACTTATTTGTAACATGTCTAGTTTGTTAGAGGAAGAAATAGTAGGAGATTACACAAATTTAGAATTACTGCAAGCACAGGATGCTAGACTGGAGAGAATAATTAACTTCTTATCAGATCCAGCTAAACTAGATCAGAAAAGTAAATATGCTGATAGAATTAGAGAGGGGTATAGGTTTAAAGATAGGATTTTAATGAAGAAATTAAAAAGGGGAGATGAAACTTCCTGGAGAGTGGTTATTTTTTTATGTTTAGTAAATAAACTCATAGATTATGTTCACACCCAATATGGACACTATGGATTTCAGAAAATTGAACCTATTATGAAGAAACATTTTTATTTTCCTAAGATGTCTGAATCCATTGCCCGTAGACTTAGGGAATGCGAGATTTGTTTAAAAACTAAGTTTCAAAATAAATCATATGTGGGAACACTTCAACACTTCAACCCATACTGCCCAGTGAGCCCAATGAATTATTGGCACTGGACTTTTATGGACCACTTCCACCTTTCAACCGTCAAAAATTTATTCTTGTGATGTATGATGTTTTTACCAAATATGTCTCTGCTTACCCAGTTCCAAAAACAGATGCTAAAAAATGTTATTAAGTGCTTGGAAACTTATCAAATTCCATTAGTAGGAAAACCAACTTCAATACTTACCGATCACGCTACTGCATTCATCTCTGGTACATGGAAAAAGTGGGGTAAAAAGCAAAATATTTAACATATCATGTGCTCAATTAGAAATCCCCAATCCAATTCAAGTGAAAGAATCATGTGTGAGATAAGTAGGTTATTCCGAGTTTATATAGAACGGGATCACAAACAGTGGGTCAATAAGTTGCCACAAGTGATTAATAATATAAATATAACTATTAATGAGTCTACTAGGATGTCTCCAATTCGGCTACACTTTGGTAGACCTGAACCTTTACTAATCAAAACACCATTACCTGTAATAGGGGAAAATATTAATGTGGAACATGACCAAGCAATGGCCAGAGTTAACCTTAAAAAAGATAGGTGATAAACGCACTCGTTATTCCAAAACCAGTCCACATCCTTTTAAAGTCCATGATTTTGTCTTAATTAGAACTCCCCATGTGAGTAATCTCCGGAAGCATATGTTTAGAAAATTCATGTATCTTTATAAAGGCCCCTATGAAATTGTGAAACAAGTGGGTGAGAATGCCTTTTTGGTCTCAACCCCTGATGGAACAAGAGGTACCTATAATGCCCGAAGCATACTACCATATCCTAAACAAAATTAAATCTGTAAGATTGAATTTATTAAATTCTAAGAGAAGTATGATATAGACCTAGCAATACAATAAGAAATATTAATAATGTATGTGTTATTTTATTTTTTTTTATAATGGTGGGAGAATTGTAACCTAGTGTTATTGACACTTGGTTTACTTGGCATTATTTCTGCAGAAAAACAATGCTATCTTTTTTTGGAAAATAAAAGAATAAAATAATAATAATATTAAATGATTAATAAAATATGCTATTTACTCACTTTAACGTGTTTTAAGCAAATAACTAATAAATTTAGTAATTTGATGTCATTTTGAAGAAGAGCATGAATAAGTTAATTAAAATTTTAACAATAAGAGCAATTTAATATAGTATAAAAGCACATATCATAAACAGTAATTGATTTTGGATGGGTAGAGAGGGAGAGTAGATGAATGTCTTATCATAAAGCACAATAACTTCTGGTAATCTTTAAATTATTTTAGATAATAATGTATACAGAATTATACACCACTAATAAGCATTGTTAGTTAAATATATTTATTATTTTTCATTATTTGTCAGATTACTTTGTAATCCATTTAAATCATACGGAAAACTATATGACTGTAATAAGTTTTTTTTTCCTTTCTTTTATTTATGTTATAATTAAATGATTATTTTTCTGTAAGAGGTCACTAAAGTAAAAAAAAATAAATAACAGCAAAAAGAAGACCGCCAAATTTTGAAGAAAGTTTAGTCTGACCTTAGTTTTACAAGGAAGAAGCAGTGCTGAAATTTGGTAACAAATTTTTATTTTTTAATTGCAGAAATAAATATAATTCAAGTAACATTTTAACAATATCATGTGTGGCTAAAATATTTTGATAAGATATTCTGTTTTCTGTTGCTATCTACCTATTTAAAGCTTTTTATACGCAAAAATATACTATCATATGCTAAAGTTCAAAATGACCGTATTAACTACAGCAATCACGGAAAATGTCATTATATTTAAATTAAGTAATATAAGCAATTTCCAGGAAATAATCAATTATTTGTTAACTTTACCTTATTTAATAATCTTTTCGTGGTATAAAAGAAAAATTATAATTAAAAGACATATTATAAAAGCCAAGGAAAGTTAACTAGAAAATTTCGCGCTCTTTCTAAAAGAAATTGTCTGCTTTTGAAAATAATGTAAGTTCCTCACGTTAAAATATGTTTTATTCACTGAAAATTATCTAGAAATAATATTAATGATCAATGATATTTACCTATGCACCTGTATATTTTTTAAAAAGAAAATATAAATTTTTTCAAGGCAAATATCGGAAAATTTGTATGTGTGCATTGTATGGAGAATTCCTTGTTAAAGAAAAATTACAATTCCTAGAGAAGGAACAAAAACTAAAAACATTAGTGATTTAATTATAACAATAATATAATGTTATATTATACATCAATTGGAGTCGTTAAAACTTCATATCCACGTAAGACAGCTGCAGTTATTATAATAATAGTATCTTGGAAAATTCGCGCATTATTTTTATTCATAAGCCAGCTAGCTAAAAATGATACGTATCGCCAATAGTAAAAAGAAAAGAATTGTATATGTGATTGTCTATCGTCAAATATTCATCATGTTAAAATATGTATTGTTTTCTTGTATCCCAAAATTATAGCAGTTAATTCAAGGAAGAGTTAACATCCAATGCTGCTATGATTTCTTTGCTTAATTTATTAAGTGCACCATAATGGAGGCAACTTTTATATAAATGAAATAATAAAATGTGTTTCTAATTTTAAATTTGCTTCGTGAACTAAGACTGGATCAAGTTCTTCATCTGGATAAATTGCCCAACGGAAAACATTTTTTTAGTGAGATAATAAGCACTTGTCAAGTAATGATTTTTTTTACTAATTTGTAAAATTATGTGTATTTTTTTTTATATCAACAGGTTAAAGGCTGTATAGTCCAGTAATATTTAAATGACCTTGTAATCATAGAGGTATTTTTAATATACTTATTCTAGGTTAATTTTATATTTAACGTGAAAAAAAAAAAACTATAAAATATGTTTACTTATGATATGTAATGGTGGGTATAAATTTATATGTTAGAGCGTAAAAGAAGAAAAATATTAGAGATTTAATAGGTAAAAATATATATTTAAAATTATCAGAAGTAATTAAAGAAAAGTGCTATACAAGATATTACTTATTTAAAGTTTGAAACAAATTTATACTATGTTAATTGAGGAACTTATTCCCAATTATTCTTTATTTACGCATTCACTTGATTTAGTTCAAGATACTATACTACCAATTACTTGTTGAATGTTTCTTTGGCAAAGGTGAAAATTATTATGGTTTATTCTGTGATATCCATTGATTTCAGATGTTGATCTAAGTATACCCCAGAACATAAATTTAGTGTAATTAGTGTATTTGCTTGTCTTGCCCTGATATAGCATTGGTATATGCTTAATATTCGCATAAGTAATAATTGTAATGTATATATTTTGTGGGATGGAAAATGATCTCCCCAAAAGCTTTATTTTCCATGAGGGGAATAGATAAATCTAATATTCGGGTATGTTTATAGCCCAAGTGATCGCTTCTCAGAGTTAGGACGATCAAGAATTTATATCGTATTGAGTGTATTTCATTCGTTAAAATCCCAGGAGAGGATTATATTTGGTGTGTGTTCCTAGTATGCCCAAGTAAGAGGCAAGTAACCACCAAACTATTTTAATGTAGTAGTTAACTCTACAGACCTTCGGTGTTATTCCATATTCCTCATGAGAAAATAGAGACAATTCCACCACGGAAAGTGTTGATTATTGTGTTTTGTTTGGAAAGTTATGGCAAGATAACGGGTATATTGGAGGTTAATTCCTCAAGATCCATTTAGTATAAATAGCGTGCTAGTATATATGATCAATATCTGGATTGTGCGGCGGAATAGTGCTGGTAATTCACACGTAAGTCAATGGAGAGAGTAAGTTTAAAATTGCGTGATTTAAAAATTTTATTTGCCAATGGAGGATTCAAATACTAGGTTTAATTCAGGTTAATGATTAAGTAGCACTCACAATATAACTTATACTGAGGAATACAGTGTGTATAACAACTTCAGTTGTTATTAAGGTAAACATTAAAATAATAAGTGTAACTTCTGATAAATAACCCATAAATTATAATAAGTTATCTAAATTAAAACTATCATTTAATTAAAGATATGATAATAAAAATCGTTTTACATATTGCCTAGAATCAGATTGTTTTTATTTTAAAACAAATCGTTAGTCAATAAAGATAAGTAGCCATTCATAGAAGATACACTAAACGGATGAGTTGATGTATCGATAATAATATTTATTTTTTTTATTCAATTTGCATAATTGTAAAAAGATGAAGTAATAGTTCTAATCCAGGTCTAAAAGTATAGACAAATTAATGTTAGTTACATGTTGTTTTATCCATATGGGATCGACTAAATTATATGTTTGTTTATTATGTTAATATCAAAGGATAGTTTTGTTAAACTATAATAATAAATTATAATCTTGTTAAAATTTAATAATAAATTATAGTCTTGTTACAAGTTGTTTTGAGTCATTTTTCTTGTGTGCTAAATAAAAGTGTATTTGCATAATACTTGCAATACTTTTCTTGAGTCCGAAATCATTTATGAACTCTTAAATTCAATACACCAGATAGACAATTGTAAGCAGATCAGAATATTTTATTATATTTTAATTTAATAGGAATTATTTATGGGATTGAAAACTTCAGACCAAAACATTTTATTTTATGTGTGTGTAAAAATAGCTTTATTCCCAAACTACTAGCTTTAGTTGCACATTGTTCCGTACACATTTAAGTGAAGTGTCTAAGTAATAAATTTTAGTTAATTTATTGTGTTGTCATGGATAATGGAAGGACACAACAGCACCATTGTCTTTTCATCATTCCGACTGAGATTCTGGATAAAAAAAAGGCTGTATTATTCAAAATTATGTGTTGTTATTGAATATGGTTATCATCTCGTTAAATATTATAATAGTTGATGTGTGGATGAAGACACCTGGAATTTAAATAAGGTAAATGTTTCCTATAGCTGACCAGAATGTCAGTCATATGCGACAGCACAATACAGCCGAGCATTTTATTAAATATAACAGAGAACCCTGAGATTAGTGTCATTATTATAAGTGCTCTTAAATTAAGAATTGATTCATTATGATCAATATTACAAGCATGGCATGGCTTAAGAGATTGAAACTTCTAATTGTATAATAAGAACATATTGAGATCATATTGGCAAATTAATGAATGTTTTGTTTTAGTCAGTAATATTAACAATGACATGAAAAAATCATCATCATTGTCGAACAGTGCAAGTACTTCCAGCTCAGAGAATGTGTTTTGGATAGAGAGAGAATGGTAGTTTATTCTAAATTTTCTTTTTAAATTTATTTTATTAATGATAAATTTTTTTTAAAATTATATCTCTGTCTTGACTGCATATCGCTGTAGCTGAATTATTATAACTAACCAAACGTCGAGCTATTACGTAGAATATGGTTTGTTATCATTTCTATACGGGAGAGGGTCGGCATATATACGAATCATAAAGCATACGAATATGTCTTTAATTGAATTGAATTGGTTAATTAAATAAGGTTAGAATATATATACGGTTATGGAAATTATAAAGTTTTAGGAAAAAGAAGGAGTGTATATATTATTGATTGGATTTATTGGAAAATAAATATTATATTATTATTAAATGTAAATCATTTTGTTTTATAGGCCAATTGATGAATTTTAAAAAACAAATTAATACACATTCAATGATTATAATAAACATTAAAGACAGTGAAAGTATTTTTAAGTTATGTAAAATGTGACAATGAAAAAGTCATTCAAAATCTCATCATCATCATCATTAACCATTATCAATCCACTGCAGGATGAAGGTCTCTCCAAGTTCAATCTATCTTCTCCAATCTTTAGCTTCTCTTCTCCACATCACCCGTGCACTCTTTCTTTTTCATTCATCCATGTCCACATGTTGTCTCTTTCTGGGTCTTTTACAATCTCTTGGTCTTTTACAATCTCTTGGAATCCAGTTTAAGATTTCAATGGTCCATTTATTATCATCTCTTCTCGCATTATGTCCAGCCCAACTCCCCTTTAATCTTTTAATTTTTTCATTAAAGTCAGTAACACCTGTTTGTTCTCTTACCCATACATTGTGCTTTCAATCTGCATCTCTCCATACTTTTTTGAGTGGTCTAAAGTCACTGTATTGCTCTTCTATTAAGTATCCAAGTCTCAGATCCATAAGTAAGAACTGGTAAAATGCATTTGTTAAAAACCTTCCTTTTCAAACAATAGGCATATTTCCTTTTAGTATCAAGTTATTTCTACTAAAAGCAGTCCAACCAAGTTTAATTCTATGATTAATTTTATCCATTATGTTTCCATCTGTATTAATAATCTGACCAAGATATTGGTAACTGTTACCTTCTTCTAATTCATCATAATCAATCTTTATTTTCATATTTTGAGCAAATCGATTAAACATTTCTTTAGTCTTTTTAACATTTATATTTAGTCCTAGTTTCATCTGATAACTCCTGTGATATGTCCTGCAGCTCTGAAGCATTATTTCCAAAAACAACTACATCATTTGCAACATCTAAATGACTTAATTAATCTCCATTTACTTTCACACCTTTAGTTTCCCATTTTAATCCATAGAATACTTTTTGCAACACTGCTGTAAAATGTTTTGGAGATATGGAGTCACCTTGTCTTACACCCTTCTCAATGTTGACTTTCCCAGTATTATTAAGTACTCTAATTGTTGCTGTTGCATTTTTATAAATATTCTTTAAAATATGACAATATCCTAAATTTATACCTTTATGATCCAATGCTTTAATCACTAAAGAAATGTTTATAGAATCAAATGCCATTTCATAATCTACAAATCTAAAACATAATGGCAATTCATATCTATTTGTCTTTTCTATGACTTCTCTCAATACCTGGATATGATCTACTGTACTAAAACCACTTTTAAATCCAGCTTATTCTCTTGGTTGTTGGAAATCCAATGTTCTCTGTAGATGAGTTGTAATTATCTTGGTAAAAATTTTGTATAAAATTGATAAAAGGCTGATAGGTCTGTAATTTGTAATATCTTCTTTATCACCTTTCTTAAAAATTAATATTATTACTGAATTCTTCCAATCATCTGGTACATCTTTATCATTTAAACATTTGGTATATAACTTTGCTAAAATGTTTTCTATTTCTTCATCTGCTTCTTTTAATATATCAATTATAATTCAATCATTACCTGGAGCCTTTCCTTTCTTCATACATTTAATTGCATGTCTCACTTCTTCATTTAAAATTCTGGGCAATTCGGAAGATGTTATAGATATAGGAGGTACTTGTTCTTTATTACTATATAATTTTTGATAAAAGACTTCTACCCATTTCATGATGTCATCTATCTTTTTAGTAATAATTCCATCTTTTTTTCTTATTGCAGATATAGATTTCTTACCAATACCAAAATGTTGTTTTTCATTCTTGAGACTTTTATTTTATTCTACAGCTTTCTTTGCTAGTTCACATTTATATTTTTTTATACCATTTTCAACTCTTTTCCACACCATTTTATAAATTTTGAGATATTCAATCCTTTTTAATGCATCATTTTTGTATACCTTCATATTCTTTCTTTTCTTCATGAATTCTCTAGTCTCAGTAGAAATTTTATTGCTCAATTGCTGCTTTTTTCTACCAGTTATCTTTGTTGCAGTTTTTAAAAGTGCATCAGTTATTTTCTTATTAATTTCATTCATTTTTCTTATTAATTTCATTCAAATCTGAATCATGTTCAAAATCTACTAATACCTGAAACTTATTTGTAAGTTCTAATTGAAATTCATTAGAATGTTTCTGAAGATTATGAATATCAATTGTAAATATTGTTCTTCTTAATAATGTTTGTTACTCTAGTTTTGCATTAACACGTATTTTACATTCTACTAATCAAACATATTTAGCAAATGCATTAGTTTTATCATTACAAATGTCTTGATTTTCTGTTATTTATGACATAAATGTATTCATATTTAATTCAGGTTTCCTTATCCATATTTTATTTATTCTACACTACTCAAGTAGATATCTTTACTTTTCATTTACAAAACCTACAAAAATCAACCAGGATCCAATTTTTGACTTTAAGAATTGATATGTCACTTTTTCCTCAATATATCTATCCCAGCTTCATTTCATATTAAGATAAAAGTATTTGCAGATATTTTCAAAACATAAAAGCTATTACTTTAACTACACATAAGTTCATGACCTTTTCAATGTAATCTTGCTACATCCATACCCAAAGAGCAAATTATTGAAATATAGATATTTATGTATGAGTGGATGTGTAAGATGTTAAATGAACTATTAAGAATTGAAACTGAAACTGACTTACCTCATTATTCCTATTTTGAATACATATTGTATTTTCTGAATTAAATATTGTCAGCTGATCATTAAGAGTGTTTATCAGCAATTGGATGTTATTGTTATTTTCATCTATTTTATGTATTAATTCCTGTGATTGCAAGTCATATTCTGAAATAATTTTATTTTTAGCTATTTGTAAATCTTTGTTTAAAACATCAATATCTAAATTACAGACTACATTTTCCTTCAATTGGAGAAAAGTATCTTGCGTAACAAAATTTCTCATTAACTGTTGGGTTATGTTTTCAATGTCATCTTTGTTATCTTTAAAATTCTGTTGCACTGTTTGTATATATTTAAAAGAGTCATATTTTATTAGGTCAATATCTTTTTGTAAATTACTAATATCAATTGTATTTTTTAGTATAGCTGATTTACTTTCAGTTTGGTCGTGTTCTAACTTTTTAAATCTACTTTCATCAATTAGTAAATGCTGCTTCAGTGTTTCTATATCAGTTTGTAAAACAGTATTTTGTGATTTTATGTCTTGATTTTGAGTTTTGAAAATGCTCTGCCATTCTTTAATCAACAAGATATTATCATTCATTACATTAGTATTCTTTATAAAGGAACCTAATTTATCTTCAGTGTTTGTTTTCATTTTGTCTATTTCATTTTTTAATTTTTGATAATTGAAGTTCACATTTTCATTACAATTCTTTATCTGCATGATAATTTCCTGTTTAACCATTTTTTTTATTTTATTCAATTCATTTTTTAACTCACTCTGCTCTGATTGTATTCTTTGCATTTGTGTATCCAATTTATTATGCAAAATTGTAAATAAATGATTATTATATTCTTCCATTTGTTCTTTTAAAGCAAGGCTTGCATTTTTTTGACAATTTTTAAATTCTAATTCAAAACTATTAATTTTAATTGTTGTTGCATTCATAAAGCTTGAAAACTCTTTGGCTATTCTTCTCAGATATTCATAATACTTGTGGTTCTCCATTGCTTGTTCTACAAAATAAATTACATATATACAAATTTAAAATCAACTAAGTATAAACATCATTTTGTTTTATTTAATATATTTAAACAACTTAATGAAATACATGCAATACTGTTTAGTAAAATAAACATATTATTATTCCTTCACATACAAAAATTTATTTTTAAAATAAAGTTTTATAAAATCTATCTTTCTATTTTTTTTCTGGAAAACTTAAATAAGTAACAGTTGAAGAATGATTTAATATGTCTAACTGTGACAACAATTTCTTTATAAATTTTAATAGAATCAATTCTATAACAAATATGTATACTTATTTCTATTTGAAATAATACAAATGTGATGAAATAGAAATAAATATCATCTGTGTATTAAATAGTCTAAAATAATCAGATATAGATTACATACAAATTGAAATGCAGAAATGTAGGTCCAAAAGATTCTGCTTTATGCAATAAAAAATACAATTATTTAATTTGACTTATAAAAAAATAATAGAAATAATTATGGCTACAAAAATGAAATTGCTATTTTATGTAAAACTTCTGAATCTTTTGTGATGTTTATTGTATCAAAATAGAATTAAATCGTAATCTCCATTCTATTCTCTGTTGATATTTCACCTTTAAAAATAGATTTTTCAGCTGTTCATATAATTTATTGCTGAGTAATTACTGGCATTCACCCATTATATTAAGACAAGAAAATACTATGGTATTCAGAATCAGTTTTTAAGTTACTCAAATATTTCTTGGATTCATATAATATACATGTATAGATAAATTCTTCTCTTTTATAACAATGATGCATTAAAATAAGTTATTGTTGTAATTTCTTAGAAGATATAAATTTTTTTGCTTCAAAGTAATAGACTTTTCAGGTAGAAAGAGTTATGAATAAATGGCTTAAGCATCAGAGTAGCTATTTAGTGGAAAACTTCATTAGTTACCTACAAGTATACATTTTATTTAAATAGAAAAATATTGCACAAATTTGAAAATAATTGTTGATACAAAATGGGACATTGTTTGGCTCTTAAAACTTAAATAAAATGATTAATTAAAAAAATTGCATATGCTTTTTCTTCAAACAAAAACACATAGTGCTAACAAATACAGTGGTAATCATTATAAATAAAATATTTCAGTTTTTTATTTTTTATTGTACAAATAGTGAAATATTTCAAAGAATAGCAAAAATGATTATCCAACATAATAAAAATTATCAAATGCAGATGCATCATATATGTATCGATTTTTATGCACTTATGTAGAACACATTTGATTAGGCTGAACATAACATTCTTATGGAATATATTAATGATAGAGTTAAAAATAATAATTTAAAGATGGAAGTCTTGTATATGCATTCTAAAAATTCAGAACATAAAAAGTGTTCATTAAATTTGAAAGGAAATAAATATAAACTTTTTTAAAAAATATCCCAAATGACAAACGTCTCGGAATTGAATTAACAAAATATATGTTCTTTTTAGATTCAGGGCAGAATGTGGAATCAATTAACATCACACAAGTAGAGTGTTAATAAAAACTTTATCAATCATTATGTCACTGGTTAATAAAATGTAAGACAAGTTGAAAGTGGATCTAACTTATTAAAAATAGTTTCAACACTATTCAATTAACGTGCTCTACATAAGTGATCTTCAACCCTTACCGGGCTGCAGAAGTATTCTGCTGGGCCGCAGGAAAGTTTGTAATAACAAAATAATAAGAGTTTAAACTTTCAATTAATATAAACAATTTTTATTTATCTCATTTTTACCCAATTAAAAAAAAAAGCAACAGAACAAAAACAAAATCTAATCAATCATACATAAATTAATTTGTGTTTTTAGTTATCACAGATGTTTATGGGGGGGGGGGGGGGTAGAATTAAATTTTTTATTACTTTTCTAAAAAAATTAAAAATTAAAAAAAAGTTTTTTATTATACAAACTCCATATATATAATTTCATCTTCTATATTTAACATTGTTTTGATCAGTTATAATAATTATGCTCATCTAAAGCTAAGCAGTTAACATCTTTAAGAAAATTTATCTATAGACAGATGTCTGCCAGTCCGTGAAACCTTATTCTTATTTTTGCAGATCCGTGAAACCTTATCCTTAATTTTACCGGTCCGCATGTGTGAAAAGATTGAAGCCCACTGCTCTACATCATTAAAATCATTTTAAAATCATAACAGATAGAATGATTCAAAAATGATAAAATTTACTTATTTGATTAAAGATATCTATAGTTACAGCAGTAACAGTAAAAGTAAAAATTATTAGAAAATTTTAAATTGGAACACATTTAATAAAATTACAGGCATTATACATTTGATTATGTATAGCATACAAAGTATTCAATACCCATATATTTTCTTATGTTTATAAACATTTTTTGGTTAATATAAATGCAATTGATATAATAATGCTAATTATTAATTTAATGCATTTGTTTAAGTCACAGCATATGTATCTGTCATATTTTCCTCTCATAGTGATCAATCAACATTACAATTCAACGCATATTAGAATCATTAAGATAAAAAATTGCCATTCTAATTATTATCAAGCACTATGTTGGGATTGATGTTTGAAATATTTACGCCCACATTAATAGCACAGTTTTAATAAGTATTGACTTCTTGTTAAAGTTTAAATAAGTAAATTATGAAAAATTTGGTAGGTAGTATAAAAATGAAATATTGCTTTATCTTATAAACAGACATATATCTAATCATTAAATAAATAAACTATTTGCCAAATACATTTATAATGTATTTACAGGACTTATAATAATGATTGAATTGATAATTATAACTTTTAAAATCATAATAAGATGAAAATTATAATACAAAAACTGACTGTATAATATTAAATTGTTAATAAATATGATTATTTTAGTCTATTGAGTCCAGAATTTTTCTCTCCTTTAATACCAAACTTCAGGAATCTTGATGTATAATTAATTGTCAATGTCTTATTTCAAAAAGTATTGTGGGTTCCACATGAGTTTGTGGACCTAATATTAATAATGGTTAGAGAATCAGTAGAGTTTGCGGTTATATATCTTTACCCATACATTTTAAATATCCTATAGGAGTGAGTATATGAATATTAAGTAAGACCTGATTCTGCAGGGTAACACCAATTGCTAACAAAGTCAAAAAATCTATATAATAAATCTTCTGAAATTTGACATTAAATGTTTATGCAAGTCTATTTTGGTCATTATAGTATATATGTATATATTACAAGAAAAAAATCCAGCAATATCATTTATGTTTATTTGTTACTAATATTTTTATTAAATATAAATAGATATATTCACAATATCTCTTTATATGTTAGTCTGATTTATTATTAAATTTTATTACACTAATTACCAAATGGGTCATATTTTAGTTTAGATTATATTTTAACACTTATTTATCAATAAATAATAATATTAAATATCATTTTGTCAAAATTTTATCATATTCTATTATTAAGTTAATATGTCCTACAAATTATTTAACATGCAGTATTGTTGGAATGGCTGTAAAAAGAAGTTTGCTACTAAATGAAAGGAGACCCTTCGATTCCTCTTGGAGGCCTTAAAGTAATTGAGCAGAGCAAATTCCTAATGTCCACATCATATGATCTTGTTATTGCAGCTGTTATTACTATGTCATTAATCATATAGTATATGAACATAAATGGGCTGCTCACCAACTTACATTATCCAACATGGTGAGTTTATTGGCTCTTTACCTCTGAGTTTAAAATTAAGAAACACAATGGTCTTTCTTCTCAGTTGCATGGTAAGGCAGAATAAATGTTTATGTAAATGATAAATATTTTCCCACTATATATATACAATTATGACAGTGAAAAATAAATCACAGCCTTTATTCCCAGGAAACTGTAAAGTCACCAACCAGAGTAGCGGTTGGTGACTGAAGGCAGATGATGCTAAGAGTCCCCTGATTGTGGTCCCAGGCTGCCATTTGATAACTTTTCATTAATGTATTTACAACTGCAGATCACTTTAAAGTGAAGAAAGATTGCAAGAATTAGAACTGTCTTATATTAAATGAGACATTATTGGACTTTGTGAGGTTGGAAGAAAAGGTAAAGAGAAAACTGATTTAAAAAGTGGACATGTACTCTATTATTAAGGCACAAATATTGGAAATACAAGTGGAGTAGGATCCATTATAAATAAAAAGTGGAAGAACAACCTTGTGGAGATGGATGGTGTGTTGGACAGAGTCGCAAAATTAGTTATACAACTTAATAGCAGATACCAAATGCAGATAATTCAGGTTTATGCCCCAACAAGTTCTCATAGTGATGAAGTAGTAGAAGACTTTTATATGGATGTACAAAAAGATTTTGATCAGAGTAAACAACATTTTAAAATTGTTATGGGAGACTTTAATGCTAGAATTGGTAAACAAATGAAAGATGAAAGTGCTGTAGGTAATTTTGGATATGGTAATCAAAATGAGAAAGGACATAGACTTCTGGAGTTTGCAGAAAAAGAAAAACTTTATATTATGAATTCTTTTTTTGAAAAAAAATTTGAAAAAAAAATGGACATGGAAGCATCCAAATGAAGATACATCAGAATTGGATTATTTTTTGACTAACAGAAAATACATATTTTAAGATTGTAATGTTCTTAATAAATTTAACAGAGGAAGTGATCATCAATTAGTAAGATATAAAATATGTGTTAATGCAAAACTAGAGAGACAAAAACCATTAAGAAAAACAATATTTACAGTTGATATTCCTAATTTTCAGAAATATTCTAATGAATTTAAATTAGAACTTACAAATTGGTTTCAAATATTAGGAGATTTTGAACATGATTCAGATTTCAATGAAATTAATAAAAAATAATAAATGATACCCTTTTAAAAACTGCAACAAAGATAGCTGGTAGAAAAAAGCAACAATTGACCAATAAAATTTGTACTAAGACTAGAGAATTTATGAAGAAAAGAAGGAATATGAAGACATACAAAAATGATGCATTAAAAAAATTGAATATCTCAAGTTTTGTAAAATGAAGCAGAAAAAAGTTGAAAATGATATAAGAAAATATAACTGGGAACTAGCAAGGAAAGCTGTAAAAGAAAACAATAGTCTCAGAATTTTAAAACAACATTTTGGTATTGGTAGGAAATTTATATCTGCAATCAGAAAAAAAGATGGAATTATTACTAAAAAGAGAGATGACATCATGAAGTTGGTAGAAGATTTTTATCAAGAATTATATAGTAATAAAGAACAAGTACCTCCTATATCTATTACATCTTCCGAATTGCCCAGAATTTTAAATGAAGAAGTGAGACATGCAATTAAATTTATGAAGAAAGGAAAGGCTACAGGTAATGATGGAATTATAATTGTTATGTTGTAATGGTCAGAATTCATATATCTCATTAACCAGTTGCATCTTTCTTCCACTACAGTTGAAGAGCAGCACTGCATGTGGGTTCAGGACCTGCAATGCTGAGTTTGAATCTTGGGGATTGATTACACAACATATAACTATGAGATAACATAATTGCCACTACATTAGCAAACATTTTAGGCCATGGGCATCAGTGTGATGTATGAGACTAATTCTATTATAACTAATATTATTATAAATTTAATGAATGACCTTATTATGTTTAATTTATGATACGAGACACTATGGTGATAAGGAATTAAGAAAATGAAGATGAAGATATAATTAAAACTATATTTAATATTGATATAAAAACTATTTACAAACTTGGGGTTTGATTTCAGTCAATATTCCTAATATGGTATAAATGTACATTAATAAAATATTAATAATTTGACCTATCCCTTTAGGTATATAATGGTAGCAAGCCTATATTTCATGGCTTTAGACTAAATATGTTAGCTATCATGTGAGATAGACATTGGATGAGATGTACAGCAGTGAATTTACTTATCCCAATAGATTAATATAAGTTTTAAATTAAGGTTAATTCTAAAAGAGGCCTGTTATTTGAGAGCAGATAACATGGGAGGCTTGGGAAATGAGATCAAAAGCAGAAAATAAAAGAATTGAACTAGACAAGAGGTGGTATTTATAGAGATGCCATAGAATAATAATGGAGCAAACTTTGAGATGTAAGCCCGGAGGCAAATATATAGTCTTGGGCAGGATTTCTTCCATGGACCCTATGAGACTGGTCATAAACACAAGTCTGGGTGTGGGGGAACTTCTTCCTCTCTCACTACCTGACTGCATGATGAACTCAGCTTACCATGGGAGCACTTGAAACTATGCCCTTCTTAATAGAATGGAATTATTCCTATAAATATAAATATCCGGTAGTTTCTCTGGCTTGGAATAAGAGAAAACTTTGGCATTGCTCAATAATAACACCTATTGTTTCATAATAAAACATTTATATTGTGATGACTGCACATACTGCAATCTTACATGTGTATATTTAATATTAAATATTGTAATGTTCTTTTTGAAATAGAAAAAAGAAACAAATAAATAAAAGAATTAAGCCAATGAGGAAAGAAAAATGTCATAATTAGTTACCGTAATAAAATAAAAGAGAGGGAAATGGAATCAGACAAGATGCTTATCTTTTACCCTCCAAAGTTGATATTTTGAAAAATATAAGAAGTAAAGTTAGAAAATATTGAAATTGTATATTTGGTTTAAAATCAACAGTGAGAAAGGAAATATAAACAACATAGGAACTTAAAATGATTTATAGAAAAAGTAAAAATTGAGGAATTTAAATGAGATTAGAAATAGAATTAAAAATGGGACCAAAGATAAGGATCTATTCTAGAATAGTACACATTTTGATGAAAAACAAAATGCATGTGTGAAAGTATGTATAAAGAGAGCAATGTTTAATGCATGTCAAATGAAAATAATTTTATTAAAAATAGAAAGAAGATAAATAATAAATAAATGTAAAATATTGCTACGGAATTGTATGAAAAAGTAAATTTGTATAAGTTGTTGAAGGCATTGTAAAGTGAAAGGTGTGAAAGAAAAGCAACAAACAAAAACATCAAGATAATGAAAGAATTTGAAAAAAAGACATTAATTAATTAATTCAGGAGAGTTCACATAGAGACTTCAGTGAGGACACTGCTCTGATAATAAGTTGATTAGAATAGAGTAGAAAGCAGACATGAAAATCCTTTAAATTTTTAAAAGAAGAGAAGCTGAGTGGAAGGACCTCAACACAGAAATTGAACACTGTATGAACAGGAAAATGATTTATAACATAAGTGAAGCTTCAAGATTGTGTGGCTAAAGGCCATCATGTTCACTGGCTGATTCAGACCCACCATGCATGAATGGTCACCTTTGCCATGTAACAACTGCCTGATGATCTGCCTGCCATGCCCTTGATGTCCTAGTATGGAAAAGTCACTATGAATAAGAAATTCCACAAACCAAGTTCAATCTAGGAGTGACCATTTCTTGCTAAAAAGTGGAGGAATTCCACATGGCAGTCAGCAAAACCTTAACTCATATCAGAGAGAAAGAAAAACCTAGGTAAATTACATATCACACCTATATAGAACATATGTGCACATACTTTTGATTTAAAGCAATTTCAAATTCCAGATATTAATGATATAGACAATAATTAAACTTTTTCTAATACTTGGAATGGTGACTATAAATGGATAATTTATTTTTGTAGATTATAATCATTTATAGGATATAAACCATACATTCAATAGTAGCATTACACCCAATGATTTTTTTATTGTATGTAAATATTTCAATTGATTTTTTTTTGTTGTTTATTTATTATATTAAATATTCCTTAATTATTTTATCTGTTTCATCTTATTCTTTGCCATTCCAGACAGATAATATATCTGGAGGGGTTTGGGTTATAATTATTACTCCATTTTGGGTACTAAGTAACATGTGAGGCTAGTGATACGGTATTTCTGATCGCAGAAAATTTATAATTTATCCAAGCATTGTAATTCTTTAATAATTACAGCAGTCAAGAGATGTTTGACTGGGAAAGATAACCTGGGGCAATATCCGTATAGTCACAGGTTCAGTCAATTATGGATATAGATTTGTTTATGTCCACATGTTCTTTCTGTTTGCGGTAATGGAAGGTGGATGATTTTGAATGTCACAATCCATATTATATATAAATAAAAAGGAAAGTACCTTCAATCTTTCCATTTCCATTACATTTTGGGGCCCAATCTGGGATATTATTGCTGTGCAATTGGAAATCACATGTTGTGTAAATTTTGTAAAATAAACTAAATATTTAAAAAAAAAATTACTTTAATAAATCAGAGTAGTGAGGAGCGAAGACGAGGGGATAAATTTTTTTTAGCTTTGTAATACTTTATATATGTATTTCGACGTCAAATGTGTAGAAAGGATAGAAAGGGGAGAAAAATTTTAATATCAAGAAAGCCTTTGAAGTTTCATTGTGATGCATTTAACGTAAAAAAAAGAAGTATTCAAATATAATTGTAGTAATCAAAGATAGATTATCTACATGTAATTGTTGTGAATGAAAAATAAAGTAGTTAAGTTAAAGGGAATTAAAATAAAGTTTCAGGAAGGTTTTAATTATAAATAATAAAATAGCCATGTATGTAAGTTAAGTGAAGGAAATATATGTGTGTGATTCTAAAATAGTCTCATATTTCAGGTAAGTTAAAAGATAAATGTATGTATGATTTTATAGCCATAACAATAAAGTGATCAATAAAGTACAAACAGACTGTATAATGTAGGATCTTAGTAAGTTGAAAATATATAGGTGTATGATTTTTTTTAAATAGCCTTAACAATAAAGTGATCAATAAATGATACACTTAGTATTAAAGTATATCAGAAACATGGATCATTTGAATTATGGTTAAAATATGAAAAATATATAATCAAGCCATTTTCTTAAGTAGAGTGAGTAAAAGTTTGCATATGTAGTGGAATAGAGGGCAGTTATCAAAGTAGAGCAGGCAGTCAAAAATGAATCTAAAGCAGGTAGACAAAATGTTGAACTGGAGCAAGTGTGTTTGGATTGGCGAGCATTCTAAATGCTAATAATCATATAATAAAAAAATAGCAAATCAAAATAGAAAGGAAATTATCAGTAGAGGAAAAATAAATAAATATATCAAGAAGGGTTAGGTAAAATTTATATCTATGCGTACAAGCTCCCAAACTAAAATGGACCTTCAAGTAAATGAAGTGAGAGAAATGGATGAAGATAAGAAGAGGGTTACAGGGGATGTCACACAGAGGGAAGTGAAAGATAAAATACTTTGATGATGTAATGAATATGCTCATGCAAATGAGAATGGAGCAATAGCAGTTCATGAAGGAATGCCATTACAGAGATAAAAGAATGATGGAAGAATGAGGAGCAAAGTTAGCAATGGAGAATAATAAAAGAATTTCTGAAGCCATAGAAGAAATGATGAGTAACATTACCAAGCAATCATATGCAAAGGACACAGGGAATGGACAGGAGAGAAAAATCAAGTTGGATGAACAAAAAAGCAAAGAACCATAGGAGTGTAAAAACTAGATAGGGCAGAGAGTGTAGAGATAAGGTCAGCATATTCAGATCTGAGAGTAGACATAGGGCAGCCAGAAGTGGAAATGAGAAAGTTACATAAAGAGGAAGAATTTGAAGTGATGAGATTAGAAAATAATACAATGCTGGTGACTATGCAGGGGGACAGAAGTCAGGTAGGGAGAGCAGTGGAAAGGTTAGAGCCTAAATTTGAAGAGAGAATAAGGTCAGCTGACAAAAGGGCAAAGTAGAAGGAATTGAACCAAGAACCAGCTACTGGAGGATATATAAACAGGGGCTACAGAAATTCCATATATAATATCGGGTTTTATCAGTTCTTAAAAATACAAGTTTTCTCTGGATATCCTGGAGAAAGCCTTATAGAGCATTTGGGAAACCTTGAAAGATATCAAGTTTAGCAGGATGAATGAGGAGGCCAAGATAATGGTCACTTGCAGAGCAAATCACAAGTGTGGTGGAACTCACTAGGATAACATATAGCCTTGAGAACCAGTTATTGGAGTGTGGAATTCCAAGAAGACATGTTGCATCAGATAGCACCAGAGAAACGGACACCAGGGAATCATTTACAACATTCTTTCACCGTCAATTGGCCAAGTTACAGATGATGACAGCTAATCCATTATCTGAAATGCAAATAATTCAGATGATTTGGCATGGTTTCCCAAGAGACATTGAACAGACACTGATTAGTACAGAGAGAAAGATGGTGGATCAGGTTACTGAGTTGCTAAAGGCATTGGATAGCACAGAGACTGACCAGAGGGATGAGAGATATAAATCTAGACCACATTCAAAGGAATCACTTGTAATTAAAAATGGTTGGGATACTAGTAAAGGGTGATGGAAAGAAAATGAGATTTTACAGAGTGGAACCCAAGAGTACAGGAGGATGGATATCATAGAGTGGAAACTGGGTGAAGCAATATGAATGGACAGAGGATAGAGAATGTAGGGATCAAAATGTAGGGATCAAAATGTACATCCCAAAGGAAGCAGATATGAATACAACAAAATGAGACTACCTCCAGATAAAACATAATTACAATTAATATGAATGGATGGATCCACTAATACAATATTGGAAATGGACTAAATTAAGATTAATAAAAAATGGACTTATGAGAATAAACAAAAAATATATATAATAATAATGATAACATAAGGAAAGAATGAGCCAGCAAATGGCCAAACACTTTGCAAGGAACACTTTACCCAAATTGAGACAAACCATCCATTAGATAGTAGTGTAAGAAATCATAGATAGAGGCTGGAGGTAGGCAGGGATAGATATTTTAATAGGGATCTTAGCAGTATATGGTAAGCCATCTCTGTTATATATTCATGCATAAGTTCTGCAGAAAACCAGATGTTATTAGAAATAGGGACAGAGATCCTCTTCTCATATAAAGACTCACTGGATTGAAATTGCCAATTAGATATTTGATAAATATCACAAGTCAGTGAAATATAAACCAATGTATGGGGAAAGAACCCCTTATATAATGAGTTGTCAGTAAATATTATGATCTCATGGATGAACTGGATAAGAAATGCCAGTCATCAAACCTACCTCGGTATAGTGAACGAGTTGTCACTTAGAGGGATATAAGTTGTGAAATGTGGGGTATGAACAGGTTTAATCGAATCACAGAGATATCCTGTCATCTCGAACCTGTATATACAATCAGGGGGCAGAATTCAATTCATGTATTGTTAGGAATAGTCTCATCATCAGTTAACCAAGATTAGGAGTACATGGATATGAGAGAGTCATAATAACAATAGTTAACTTAAGAAGTGCATAGCTTTCAATCCATCAAAAATTTTTAAGAAAAATTTTCTAAAGGAGGGAACGGTGTAATGTGATGATCGCACATACTGTGATCTCACATGTGTATATTTAATATTAAACAATATTAAAAATTGAAGTGTTCTTTTTGAAATAAAAAAAAGAAACAAATAAATAAAAGAATTAAGCCAATGAAAAAAGAAAAATGTCATAATTAATTACCATAATGAAATAAAAGTGAGGGAAATGGAATCGGATAGGATGCTTATCTTTTACCCTTTAAAGTTGATATTTTGAAAAATATTAAAAGTAAAGTTAGAAAATATGATTTATAGAAAAAGTAAAAACTGAGGAGTTTAAATAAGATTAAAAATAGAATTTAAAATGGGACAAAAGATAAGAATCTATACTAGAAAAGTACACATTTTGATGAAAAATGAAATAGCATATGTGAAAGTATGTATAAAGATAGCAATGTTTAATGCATGTCAAATGAATATAATTTTATAAAAAAAGAAGATAAATAATAAATAAATGTAAAATATTGCTACAGAATTGTATGAAACAGTAAATTTGTATATGTTGTTGAAGTTGTCGTAAAGTGAAAGGTGTGAATAAAAAGCAACAAACACAAAGATCTAGATAATGGAAGAATTTGAAAAAAAGACATTACTTAATTAATACAGTAGAGTTCCAGTAGAGACTTCAGTGAGGACACTGCTCTGATAATAAGCAGATTACAATAGAGTAGATAACAGACATGAAAATCCTTTAAATTTTTAAAAGAAAAACCCCAGAAGCTGAGTGGAAGGACCTCGACATAAAAACTGAACACTGTATGAACAGGAAAATGATTTACAACATAAGTGAAGCTTCAAGAATGTGTGACTAAAGCCATCATGATCACTGCCCAATTCAGATCCACCATGCTCAAATGGTCACCTTCACCATGTGACAACTGCTGATGTAGCACCTGCCTGATGATTCACCTGCCATGCCCTTGATGTTCTAGTATGGAGAAGTCACTACAAATAAGAAGAAATTCCACAAACCAAGTTTAATCTAGGATTGACCATGCCCTGCTAAAGAATTGGAGGAATTCCACGTGACAATCAGCAGGACCTTAACTCATATCGGAGATGAAGAAAAACCTAGGTAAATTATATATCACCCCTATGTAGAACATATGTATGCATACTTTTGATTTAAAGCAATTGCAAATTCCAGATATTAATAATATAGACAATAATTAAACTCACATGATGTTCAGCAGGACCCCAACTCATAACAGAGATGAAGAAAACCTAGGTAAATTACATATTACACCTACATAGAACATATGTGCACATACTTTTGATTTAATGCAATTGCAAATTTTAGATATTAATGATATAGATAATAATTAAACTCTTTCTAATACTTGGAATGATGACTATAAATGGATAATTTATTGATGTAGATTATAATCATTTATAGGATTTAAACCATACATTTATTCATAGCATTATATCCAATGGTTTTTTTATTGTATGTAAATATTTCAATTGATTTCCTTTTTTGTGGTTTATTTATTATATTAAATATTTCTTAATTATTTTATCTGTTTCGTCTTGTTCTTCGCCATTCCAGACAGTTAATATATCTGGAAGGATTTGGGTTATGATTATTACTCCATTTTGGATACTAAGTAACATGTGAGGCTAGTAGTATGGTATTTCTGATCCCAGTAAATTTATAATTTATCCAAGCCCTGTAATTCTTTAATAATTACCACAGTTGAGAGATGTTTGACTGGGAAAAATAACCTGGAGCAATATCCATATAGTCACAGGTTCAGTCAAGTATGGGTATAGATTTCTTTATGTCCATATGTCCCTTTGCTTGTGGTAATGGAAGGTGGATGATTTTGAATTTAAGAATCCATATTATATATAAATAAAAAGTAAAGTACCTTCAATCTTTTCATTTCCATTACAATATATAAGTAATTGCTAACAAGTAATGATTCACTTCTGACATCCACATTTATGAGTGTTTAACTGACAAGCCCTCAATTATCCTGAGATTGGTTCAATTATATAAATTCAATAAATACCAATCAATATTAATAATAAAAAGGATAAAGGGCATAATTCCAGTATATCTCTATTGCTAAGTTAAAATATCCACCCATACAAGTTATTGGACACTCACACTCATAGCTTGTCATGAAAGTTAGATATATCTCTGAAGCTAATATAATTTTTAAACTATAAGACAATACAAGAAATCATTAATATATAATGAGACACATCTGAGAAGTAATTTATCAAAACTAGATAATTCCTGAGCTAGCCGCTTGATTAATATAAGACAAATTTATCATAAATATGTTATCTAATAACTTCACACATTTTGGCGAATGTTAACATTTAAATAAATTAAGAGGCTAGGTTGGTAATTATTGAGGCATAAAATTAATTATGTAGATAAATAATTTTAATAGAAATGGATACCCAAAGAAAAGGAAAGATCACATAGTAATTAAAAATTACAGATTTAAAAAGTTTAGTGTATTTAAAATAGAATTTATACATTATGACTAAAATATTACACATTAGAAAAATGAGTTCTAGTTTCAAATAAATGCAGAAAAGTTCTTAAAGCTTCTGGGTACTGGTTGTCTTTGATTTAAAGCAGAACATGCACATTTTTAGTGATCCTACTGTTTATGGATTTTGGTACAGTAGTTTTTCCTTATGCATTCATTTAAGTGTTCATGATTACAAGCAGCAGAAAGTCTGTTTATTTTAAAGCAAGTAGGAAATCCAGTGCATCTCCCATTTTTCCAGAGGAGAATAGTTCAAGCCTACTACTCAACCATAGCATGATGATACTCAAAAATCATATTTTATAAAAACAGACGGCAGATCAGAGTTGGGATGTTTGATATTAGATTAGCCTTTCTCTTATTTTTAACAAGACTTTTTGTCCACTTTACTCCTTATCTTATGGATCTATCTGATATTACATATTGGTTTGCCTTTCAGGTCCACTCAAAATATCTGCAGGTAAAATAATGCATTAATAGCACATGTTCCATTTGTCATTTCAATCCGAACATTTTACTTTACTTTATTACATATTTCACCTATGACCTCATTATACTGCAGATGTTTCTTTAAAACTAATTAAAAAGTTTTTAGGAATATTTTTTCAGTATGCTAGTTCTCTTTCTCCACCCACGATGACTTACAAGATTACTTAGCAGGAGAATTTCTATTTTTAATACATTTAAACATTAGAAGGTTAAAACAACTTTTAGATTTTATAAATTAAAATATTGTATACCTTTGACCTAAATAATAATTAAAGCAAAATATTAAATATTCTAAATTTAATAAATTAATTTCAGTTCGTTAATATCTCATATTGGGGTTTGTGTGCATGAGGCATATTTAACAAGCTTTATATATATATATATATATATATATATATATATATATATATATATATATATAACTAATACTATTATATACACACAGTTCAATATTGAGGGTTAAACGTACGTGGGATGGGGAAGTGGGTAGAAGATGTTGGAATAAACATGAAATTCGAACTTAAATCTTACAGTTTTAATATTAAAAGAAGCAGATGAAAAATACATTTTTTTAGCAAAGTTATATACCAAATGTCTAAATCATAAAGATATACTAGATGTATAGAAGAATGCATTAATAATATTAATATTTAAAAAAGGTGATAAATGTTAGAAATGACAGACCTGTCAGCCTTTTATAAGTTTTATAAAAAAATTTTACCAAAATAATTACAACTCGTCTACAGAAATCATTGCATTTCCACTAACCAAGAGAACAAGCTAAATTTAAAAGTGGTTTTAGTACAGTAGATCATATCCAGGTATTGAGAGAAGTTATAGAAAGGACAAATAAATATGAGTTGCCATTATGTTTTGGATTTGTAGATTATAAAAAGGCATTTGATTTTATAAACATTTCTTCAGTGATTAAAGCATTGGATCATCAAGGTATAGATCCAGGATATTGTCTTATTTTAAAGAATATTTATAAAAATGCAACAGCAACAATTAGATTACATAATGATACTAGGAAAGTCAACATTGAGAAGGTGTAAAACAAGGTGACTCCATATCTCTAAAACTTTTTATAGCATTGTTGCAAGAAGTATTTTTGTAAAATAAAATTGGAAACTAAAGGAGTGAAAGTAAATGGAGATAATTTCAGTCATTTCGATTTTGTAGATGATATAGTTGTTTTTGCAAATAATGCTTCAGAGCTTCAGAAAATGTTGCAGGAGTTATCAAATAATAGTAGGACTAAAGATAAATGTTAAAAAAACTAAAGTAATGTTTAATCGATTTGCTCAAAATATAAAAATAAAGATTGATTATGATGAATTAAAAGAAGTTAGCAGCTACAAATATCTTGGCCAGATTATTAATACAGATGGAAACATAATGGATGAAATTAATCATAGAATTAAAGTTGATTGGAGTGCTTTTGGTTTAAATAACTTGATACTAAAAGGAAATATGCTTATTTGTTTGAAAAGGAAGGTTTTTAACAAATGTATTTTACCAGTTCTTATTTATAGATCTGAGACTTGGGCACTTTTAATAGAAGTGCAATAGAGAAACTTCATACCACTCAAATAAGTATGGAAAGATGCATGTTGAAAGTAACAAGAAGATATCAAAAACACAATGTATGGGTAAATAACAAACATGTGTTACTGACCTCATTGAAAAAATTAAAAGATTAAAGAGGAGTTGGGTTTGGACATATGGCTAGAAGAGATGATAATAGATGGACAATTGAAATCTTAAACTGTATTCCAAGATTGTAAAAGACTCAGAAAGAGACTACATGTCAGATGGATGGATGAAATAAGAAGTGTGCAGGGGTGATGGGGCAAAGGAAAGCTAAAAATCAAAGGAGATGGATTGAACTTGGAGAGACCTTCATTCCGCAGTGAATTGATAATGGTTAATGATAATAATGATGATTGATGGAATACTTTTCTATGAGTAAATTATGTCTATTTTAAATTATCCTTCTAAACCATTGTATCACCCATTTTCTTTTTCCATTATATTAATTTATAATTAAATTTCTATGTACTATAAAGTATTAAAAATACTACATGAGTTTGTTTTCTCCATTATTATTCAATAATACACTTAGCCTGCAATTGAAAATTAAATATTTACAGTAAATCATTTATGGTTTTTGTTTTACTATTTAAATTTCATTTTACAATTGACTACCTTTATATTTGAAGTCAGTGTATATATAAATTTTTTTTACTCATTAAAAATACATAGATTTGTGAAGATTGCACAATAACTTAAAAATGACTAGAATCATGAACTCATCTTTGGATAAATCATCTACATTTACATTTGTATATTTGATTATTTTTAATAATCTTTGTTTTGTTGAAAAATATTATCATGAAACTCAATTAAATTGGTTTGAGTACCAAATCTTTATTAAAAAGAATATCAATATTAAAGGGTATATTATTTTACTGCTCATCAATAACTAACCATCTTGTCACTTTATTTTTTAAATACTTATTCTACATAAATCATCCACTCAATTTTAAAGTATTCTCCACCTTAATATACACATGTTCAAAAATCAGTTGTAATATATAAAATTAAAAGTGTGTAAAGGGTTTGAAAGAGAAATAAAGGCCGTGTATGCATACCGCCTTTATTACTGTGTTCTGCATTTCGCATTATCGCTATGAATATGAGGCAAATGGCCTCGAAAGCACTTAACGTTTAATATTTTTTGCACTCTCTATAGCTTCTCTTTCAATAGCTTCACATGCTTTTAATTTTATATATTATAATATCGAAAGAAAGGTTTAAAATTCCTAATAGTTTAAAAATCAGTTATATAAATTATTAGTAAATAACTTATGAATTTTTATTTAAAATGTATTTCTCCAGATTATTTTCTATTTTAAAACGATATATTTGCAATTTAATTAAATAATGGAAAAGAGTGAAATAATTTATTGTAATTCAAGTATTGTTTTATTTATTGTTGCATATATAATTTTGACATAATACTAATTAATATTTTATTGAAACAAAAATTTTCCTATGTGACAAGTGAATAAAATGCTACATATTTTTAACATAGTTATATTGCCAAAAGTCTTTAGACATGTTTGAACAGAGTCTAGTGAAAGTTAAACAGTGTTTAACACATTATAAATGTTAGTATTATTTAAAATATTCCTTAAAATAATAAAATAATTACTTGTAACGTTTGATTGTCAATAATGTATCAACAAATATATAATTTTGATTATCATTTTATTAAGATGCTAATGGGTTAAACTTTAAATCAACTAAATTTTAATTGTTTAATTGAAAAACCAAGCTATAATAAGAATTTTTTTTTGTAAGAATGTGTAAATAATATAATAAATGTAAAATGTATCTAAATTTCTTACTTAAAACATTTTACAAGCATTATTATTATTTATGAGAACTACAGATTGTTTATGTATGTGTCCTTATCAATGAAGTATGGATTGCTAATGTTTATCAGAAATTTTTTTGATTTTATGCAATAAATTTCTTTCTGCTTATCATTTTAATATGATGTATGGATGTCATATACTCAATAAACAATAGTTTATGTAATGAGAATGTTCATTTATTTAAAGTACAAATGCTTAATTTATTATTCATAAAAAATCTGTTATTTTTATTATATTAATGTGATTATGTATTTTTCATGTAAGTCAGATCTTGACCCTGCTCATTTTTATTATTTCTGAATAATATATTTATTTATAATTGTTTACTATAATCTAGAATAATGTCCACCTTTATGAGCTTTCTTGACATTTGAATTATTTTATATTTATGTTATTCTAAAAAATTTTTTGATATTTGTATTTTTTTATGCTTACAATTTTAAGAGAAAAGCTATTTATTGATATTAGAAATATTATTAATAGAAATAATTTACATATATAGTTAATTAACTATAATATAGAGTAAAACACAGTACAAATCTCCTGCAAATTCCTATTTTATTTTCACCAACTATTTTTGTTACAGTCAAACAATTTTTTTCACAGTCAATAAACCAAGGAAAAAATTCAATCCAGCACACACCAAAACTCCAAACCTGGGGGAAAAGGATGGTTTATCTGGACATTGGAATCAGGATCTTTCACAAGAAGTAGAGCTAACACGACAAGCTATACCAAATATTAATAAACGGAAATCAGATGTTCCGGATAAATCAAGCTCAGATGACAATATGAATTCTGAGTTTATAACACAACTATTTACATTAAAACCAGATTCACAAGAATCACAAAGTAAACACAAAGTGTCATGGGAAAAAAAGAAAAGAAAAACCTCTGAGCACTCTGATACTGATTCAGCACCAATGGAAGATGATCCCTATTTGGAATTACCAGATTCTATGAAAAATGAGGACCTTCCAGTACTCATGGAATCAAATCTACATCAACTCTCTTTGGAAGAAGCATCAGATCAAGAAACCAATTATAGTCATATACTTCCAAATTCTCCCCGAGACCAAGGGCCAGCTGGGGGGGAACAGGGACTATATTATGAACTATAAAATTGCAGGGATTAATGTCCATGGCCTCAACTCATTGGCCCGTGCTCACACAATTAGAAATTGAATAAGCATTAACTCTTCCCACATCCTTCTAATGGGGGAAACCAAATTCCATAATAACACTGACACTAAAATAGAAACATTAATTGCCACTATGGGCTTCACTAAATTTTCAGTTGGACATTCAGCAGCTGGAGTGGTTGGAGTATTAATTAACAAAAAAATTCCTCCAAACAAATTCTGTATTCTCTATTTGGATAACAACTTAATCTTATTAGAAATAGACTATTAGGGCTACAGCATAAATCTAGCTTATATATACACTTCAAACAATCCTACTATCTATCACAAAATCATTCAGATTTTAAATGCTATCCTTAGCAACAAATCAGGCTCTTTACTTATATTGGGATATTTTAACACCACATATGGTCACTTTAACCTAAAATTTCTTCCACTGATAAATAGAAATGATGTGTGGGGAAGGATTCCTTCCTCTCGGATCCTACTCCTTTTACACCAAATCCCACCAAACTTTAATAGACCTATTATATTATTCACCAGATTTACATTTTCATTTAAATGCAAAATTTTACCGGTTTCGTTTTTGGACCATATGGCCCTTGTAGTTACTTTTGAAACAAAATCAAATATGACAGAGGCCATAGTGTCCGAATCTTATATATATATTCACAAAACCAACATCCTTTCAAGACCAGCTGACGAAGCCTGGTTTTCATTTATAGGCATCCTACAGACAATATTAAAACACCACACCATGAAAGTCAAAGGCCCTAATGGCCTCTTCAGAGATCTTCTACAAATAGAGAATCAGCTTCAGATGTTCCAAAGTCAACCTACCAAAACACAAGATATATATAGTCTTAAAAACCTATACCTATCAAGAAAAAAATCCCTGGTGGAATACCTATCCATTAGCAGAGCCAAATGCTATTTATCACAACAACATCACTGGACAAAAGGCTACTTGAAATGGGCACTTGGAGGGAAAAATAACAAAACCACTTCCACCTCCATCATTGCAGATGGGAAAACCTTACTGGGAACACCTATGATGAACACAATAAAAAAACACTTTTGGCAATAAATGCAAACCACAATCTTCAATGACACACAATCCTGGTCTGAAGTTGATCCACAGGCACCACATGGGATCACAGAAAACCTACTCCAACAGAAAATATTTTCCCTTCCAGATGGTGTACATCCTGGATTACATGGGGTTCCCAGATTCCTAATCCTACACCCCAATTGTATGATTACACATCACTGTATACATTACAAATAATAAATTATTATTGAAACTAAAATAAACTTACAAACAAATTCTGAGTACACGCTCTGATAAATTTAAAGCACACATAATAAATACAAAAAGAAATCTATCGGAGAGTGCACATGAGTACGAAATATTAAAAGTTTAAATACTTTAGCAGATCAAAAGTATTGCTCACCTGTAATTTAAAAATGGATAAATTTTATTTTCCTGCTAACGACTTATAAAATTACAAAGAAAAAACAATTCTAATTTCTGCTTTTAGAGATATAAAAAATGAAATCTCCACCTGCGGAAAATTAGACAATAAAGTCGCCAGCCAAAAGATTTTTGGAGGTTTAGCAATAGGGCAAACATAGAGTTTAAAATTAATAATTGAGTAATAACATAATTACAGGTAAGCATTTAAAATGCATGACTGTTAAAGCATTTATAAAAAGTGAGGCATAAAATATAAATACTCATTCGTCACTCTCCAATAAACAAAACTGAAAGCAAATTGGGAATCTTAAAACTAAGATTCCAAAACACATTACAAAAATACAAGAAAACACAATAAAGTTTAAGTGTGAATATAAATATTACTTAAAGTTTATGAATACAGATTTTTATGATTAGACTGAGCAAAGATTTAATGAGAATTAATTTACCCTGGAAAGAATAAAAAGAAAATAGTTACCTTTCGGTAAAAGCAATGTTCACGTAGAGTGCACACTTTTACTTAAAGTTCATTTTCAGGTCTTTAGACCATGGCAAGGTAGATGTAAAGAGGTTCTGGCTATTTTTAGGTGTTTAAGGCATTACTGGAGCAAACTTGGAAGTCAGGTATCCATCTTTTGTTGAGTTAGCAAGCCATTTGGGTGGTGACAACACGTATAGAATTTTTCATCTTGTTGCAAGCAAAAGTAGTTAATAACAGCTGATGTCCTTTAAGAATTTAAATGTCCATGCTGATATAAACTTTCACTTGAGAAACAGCTTGTCTAGTTACGAATAATGAATTAACTGACACTCCAAATTTTGGGGGCTATTTATACGTAGCTCCATTTCCCATGAAGCACTTTCCTTGATGTCCAATTTCTACATCTTGGGCAGGGCAAATATTAATCTCCCGCTCAATCTAATGTAGGAATTCTACCCAGGGATTATTGAAATAAAAACAACTACATAAAAATCAAATCTCCACTATTAAAATAAAAGCCACAGGAATGTAATTAGCTAGGTTGCTTGTTTTTTAATTAATTGATTTAAAATAAAAACAAGCGGTATATGAAAACTATTTTAAAATAAATCAATAAACATTGAAATGAAGCGTTTTACATATAAATGCTTGTGTATTTTGATACACTTATTCTATTTTAAATAATAATAAAATTTAAACATTAAATGTTTAATGAAAATTAAAAGCTTAATAAATATTTTTGGTTATAACACCATTGAAATGGATTTCAATTCGGTTCAATATATATATATATTTGAAGGGGAGAATTTTTAAAATACGCCATTATATATAATACATATATTATCATGTAAATGTTTCTTGCAATAAAAAGAAAAGTCAATTTACCCTGATCGATCAGTGTATTGGTCCTGTGAATGAAGTATTTCATTTTATGCTTGTGGTTTGTCCGGAATTTCCATTTTAGTCCATTTTCTTCAGCTAGCTATCAATGTCCTTTGCAAATGTCAGCATTTCCAGTGGCAGTTCTAGGTGATAATGGAGAGGTTTCCAAAGGAGAAAGTTCTATTGTCTTTAGCCATTCAACATTTTTTCTCTCTCTTTATTTAATTTTGCAGATTTTTTATTTATTGAATAGTCCAGACCGAATTAAAACCCAATATATCAGGTACTGACATTGGAAAAATTCTAATTAATAATCAAACAAAAGTCAAATCCATAATTTATAGTTTTTTTCAAAGTCTGAGTTCACACCTTTCACGTCCTTTTTTTCATATTTTGTTTGTAATTTCATGAAAACATTCCAATTGATCAAAGTGATAGTTTAAGTTTCAACAATAGAGCTAATTGCCAATTAATTCTATACTTTATTTTCCCTCTTATCTTAAGGAATTCCTAATAATTAGAAACAAATTAAAAGGCAAGCTTTTATTAAAAACACTTGCAAGATCTTTTTTTTTTTTTAAAAAAAAACTATTTATTTTAACAATTGGTACAACTTTATACAATGATGATTACATGAATACCAAGCAATGTCCATAGCTAAATGAGAAGTGAATACATACATGATATAGCCTGAGAAACTACATGTAAGACTGAAGGTTGTTGGATCAATGCTTCAGTAGAATTCTAGTTTGGTCCATATTTTGTCCCAGTTGAGCAATTATGCATGTCTCTGAGCATTGAGAGGCACATCACAATTTATAATGAGTATAAGTTTAAAATTAAGATGTAAAGCAGAGGCTGAGTGAGTTGGGAGAATGCTGGCTAGGTCGGTGAGCTGCTCACAATCCGTCAGTCTGAGTCTAAGCATCTTGAGATCTGTCCATCACTTTCTTATATGTTAAGCTATTCAGTTCATGATTAAGTGTTAACTTTTATTGTTGAGGTAGATGGTTTGATAAATCCACTAATTGGTAGCCATTAGATAGTCTGATAGAGTTCTCATATATGACTAAGATGATTTTGGTATTGTATTAATAAGGTGAGACTCAAATTTAATCATTGATATTTTTGCAATTATCAGTGTACTAACATTGAAGTACCTGCCCAGGTTTGTTGATGCAGCCAATCCGGAGCAAGCATTTTATTTCTGATGATATTATCCTTGATGAGGGTTTCAAACACTTGAATGGTGCTGGTGTTTGCATTGCCCAGAACAAAACTGCATCTTGTTAGCCAGATGGCAAAGGATAGAAAAATTGCTACTCTAATGTTAGTGAAATTGCCAGCTTTAATTGCTTGCTGGATTAAAACAGTGTCTGTAGAATAGCATTTTACCTTTTTGTCAATGAAAGAGCTAAGAATGCTGAGAGGTGGACAATCTAGAAAAATGTGTTGAATTGTTTTCTCATCCATCTGACAGAGTTGATATTGAGAGCTAATTTTGTTAAAACCTTTTTCATCATGAGGAATTGATTAGTGGGTAGTGATGAGAGGTTTAATTTCAGAAGAAAATCAATAAATTTGGGTTTCAGAAACCAGTGTTTGGCTTTTTTGATCAATAATTTGTTGTTTAATCCATGCATATTATGTAGAGCTGAGGGACAATGTTTCATTAACCTATACATTTCCCAGTAGAATTTTTTTCAATGAATATGCTTGGAGTTAAGTTTATACAGCTATTGACATACATCCAGATGTCAGTTAACCATCCTTTACTATGGGGATGTAGCATGTCAGTAGATTGAAATTCTTGAATTAAATTTGTGTAGTCCATTTCAGTGAATAGTTGTGTAGGAGATCTAGTAATTTTTGCAAGTATAACATAGCAACTGAGTGTAGACTGAGACTGTTCAGTTTTTTAGGCATTTGGGCCTTTGTCAAGCTTATGGCCACAACCTTCCTTTTCCATTATAGCTTAGTACATAATGAGCCTATTTGTTTACCGAAGATTTTAGTAGGCTTGATGATTGGTAGATAGTAATTGAGTCTTGAAAACACTAGCATGTTAAGAAGTGTGATTTTATCAGGAATTGAAAGTGAAATACTAAAGACAGTATTGATTGTTTTATTGGTTTTTTGAAAGATTGCAGTTTGAATTTTTCTAGTCATGATAGTTTTTGTTTTTGCCATGGGGATTCTGAGAAAAAGCTGTGGCTTGGCTATGAATCTGGATAGAATTGTTGTACCTGTTTTAATTCTTCAGATGGAAAATTTACTATTGTTAATTTGGAAGTTTAATATTTTGGCATGCTTGTCAATAATTGTAAAGAGTGTTGGAAGATGAGCTTCTCTGGGAAGAAAAATGGTAACATTGTCCACATAAAGATATGGTTGATTTGTTTTTTGATGGCAGGAACATAAATGCCTGGCAAGATATTCTCGATGTCCTTAAACATGGGGTTGATGTGAGTTATATAACATAGTGACACCAGGGGTGAAACTTGTGGAATTGAGATATGATGTCTGAAACCTGTAGACAACCTTCCAGCTAAAGAAGTAAATATGGAACAATTTAGTAAAAGGTTTGCTATTATTCTGATGTACACATTGGGCACCTAATACTCTCACATCATCTGGAACAGTACGGAGGGTATTACCAAGACAAATGCTGAGGAGAGGTCTAGTTGTACACGACAAGTGGCCTTGACTTATTGTTTTGTCTGACATGTTCAGTAGTAAAAAAAGCACTGAACTGCATCAATGGTGGATGATCCTTTTCAGGCTAATTAAAAAAATGAAATATGTGAGTAGAGATGGGGTTGAATCTGGTCCTTGATTAAGGATTCAATTGTCTTAATTAGCAGCGGTATCATGGAAATAGGTCATAGATTGTTGAGACTAGATGGATTTTCTTGTTTTTTAAGAAAAGGGACCAGTACCACTGGGTACAAATCTAAAATATTCTGAAAGTATTCAGCCAGAACATAAATCAACCTCTTGACTACAGGAATAGTGTAGTGACTAAGGTGTACTAGTAAAATTTAGGAATTGCGAGAAGACCTAGATGAGTGCTTTTAGATAATGTCTGTAGCTTTTGCAATATTTGGGATTCATTTATGCTGTGATTGTTTGTGGTATAATTTTATATCTTTCCTGTTTGGAAAGTATTGTTTTGCAACTTTGTTTTGAAGTGAGAATAAATTCTAACATTTCTGATCCATTATAGCACTTGCTGTTAATGATAATCATAGACAGTGTTGGTCTAGTTGCCGATCCAAGGGCCCATCAAATGTAGCTTCGAGTCCAGTTATGACTATTTGCCAAAAAGATTTTCGACCTCTTTGTAGCAATGTATTTTTCATAATATTGAGTTTTTAATTCCCATACTGGTACTTGAGAGAGGTAGTGAACTTAGCCTATTACTATTTGAAATCAAGTTCTTTTAGAAGTTGATTTGGTCTTTTAGATCTTTTTGAGTAAAAGTTAATGAGGGTGCTCAAGATTCCTATGAAAGCAGACCATGCTTGTACAGGTGTCAAAAAAGTATTTGTATTTCATTTACAAGGATATATGCTTCAGAGAATATCCATTCCAGAGTTGTGGCTTTGTTCAAAAGTCTTATAGTTTTTGTGTAGTCTGAAAGACTTATTGTGTTGGTGTCTAGTTGTAGCAAGGTTTTTATAGCAAGGTTGTCTGACATAGCATTAATTGCAACTTGGCATGGAGGTTATAATGAAGTTCTGGGAAATAAAAGAGAAGATTAATTAGCGATTGCTTGTGTTGTGTGTAAAATGAGAATGATTGAGGAGGAAAAAAACCTTCTCCACATAGCAAAACTTTATTGAATAAATAGAGGTATTTGATAGTAAACTGATGATAAGTCATGTTAAAAGTCCTGAAGCAGATTGAGGGGGAATTATTAGATGAAGGCAGGGCATTGATTTTATTAATCACTGTATGAATTAGATTAGTAACATTCTTGAGATAAACGTAAATTATATTTATGGAGTTATTATTAATAGTAATGTTAATAAATGGAAGTTTTTTGCTAATGTGAAGAATTCTTATTTGCTGATGTTCCAGATTTTTATTGATTATGAATGGCACTCCAGAAGAAGCAGTATTCGAGGGTAGATAATGGAAATAACGATGTTGTTGCATTAATTGCTGTATTTTAATATTGGACTGAAAATGTAGCTTAGTCTCAGAAAAACATACAATGTGTAAGTTTGATTTGTTCAACCAGATTTTGATTGCATGTACCCAATCCAGTGAATTGAGCCCCCTCATGTTAATTCCTACAATTTTTAAATGCATTGTTTGATTATGTATAGGTGTAGAAAATGCTTTATTCTTCTGTAAACTCATTATCAATTAAGATTAGTTGATCCTCAAGAACTTGTGCTGTTTGAGTCAGAACATCCCAATTTGATACTGTTGTTTTTGTTTGACTTTGATCTAGTGCTATGTTTTAAGAATTTGTATTTGAGTTAATCATATTTTCTTTTTGAAATATTGTACTTAGGGTATCTGTAGATTGTTTCTCTATTGAGCTGTTCTGAGACTCATTTTTTGCTGTTCTTTTCTTGCTTACTTCTACTTTTGCATGCTTTATTTGAAGAGTTTTGAGAGTAGTTGGTATCAAGATCAGATTCTGCAGATGAGTTGGTTGTTTCATCATGCTGCAATTCAGATGAATCTTGTTTTTCTTCTGTTATTCTATATTGTTTGATTTTTCAGATTAGTTTGTAGAGATGATGATTGTTTCAGCATTTGTTGCTTAATTATTGTTTGTTGATCTTGATGTGTCTGTGTTTCTACTATTTCAAGTTTTGATCCAGTTGTTGAATATTTTTCAGAAACTATGGGTGTATGTTGCAATGTAATATTGTTCTCACAGCCTTCTATTGTTTTCTATTGTGTTATGGTATCTGTTAAGGTTTGTGAGATTTCAATACTGTCTTTATTAACTTGCACTTATGTTAGTTGTCTGTTGAAATGATATGAGTTGAGGGTTAGCATTTTGTGGACATTTATGATTTCTAGACATCTTTAAATTGCAGTGTGTACATAGTCTTTTTGGACATGCCTTTACAAGATGAGTACGTTCCCCACAGTTGAAATACTGAGGCTGGACACCTCAAATCAAGATGAAAATTTGTCATTTTTCTTCCTCTAGTGTGGAAGAAATGTCTAGTGAAGAATAATCTGGGTTTAAGCAAGAAGGCTGCACTGTTTAAGTGCAATTCAATGTCTTCTCTCTTTTCCGTTATGTATTTGAAACTTGTAATATTTTCAAATTTAGCTAGAAGTCATTGAAGGTCATTTTGATTAAAGTTCAGATAGAAATTTCATGCTAATCCATGAATAATTCTGGGTTTGTTCATGTCTATTTTTATGAGATATCTATTTTTGAGGTAAAGTTGGTTTCTTTTAAAATGTTTTTTTTTTTGCAATATATTGTAAAACTCTATTATTAAGTATCTTTTGTTCAGATGGTTATATATTCTTTTTACTGAATCACTTAATTGTTGATTTATGAGAAGCTCAAAAAAGTTGTCTGTAGGAAATGTCAACAAGATGCAGTAATCATTAGAAGTGGTTAAGATTAAAGTAAAATCAGTATGGTAATGTAAGAAATAGTTGAACAAAAGTGGAGGTATTCTGGAATTGAATTCCTGGCTTATCTCATGATAATTATTCATAGTTGTTTGTGAGTTTTGAGGAAATGCTTGAGATCTATGTTCTTTATTGTTGGATAAGTAATATTCATCTTCCACAAAATTGAGGAAGTTTGATTGTGTGGTACATTCACCTGTTATTAAACTTGTAGTTTTAGTTTGTTTTTGCCAAGTGCTGTCACATATGATTGATTGCTTGTTTGAATTGTTGGACTTGATGTAGTTTGTAATTGGCTGTTAAAACTAATATTATGGTTTGATGTTTTATTATTACAGAACTGTAATCTTTGTATGTTGGAGTTGGGTTTAAGACTAAGAAATTCTAGTAAATAAGGTTTTTTCTGTACATTTTGAGTTTCTAGTGATTGATTTATGTTTAGTGCTTGGCTGTAACTGTGTATTGTGGAAAATGAATCTATATTTTTTTGTCTACTTTGTTGTGACAATGTAAATTTGTCAGAAAGAGATTGAGGCTTTGCATTTTTATTTATATCTCCAAAGGGAGCTTGTAATATTAATTCTTTGTCGATCATTTGGCTTAAAAAGGTTTTGTTATAGAAGAAGTAGGCTTGATTGGTTTCATTGGAAGTATTTTCTATTGTTTCTTTTTGAGAGCTCGTGTTAAGCTTATCAAATACCTTTCTAACATTATGGTCACTATGCAATGTCATAATTCTGTTTGGCTTTTGTGTTTTCTGATCAAAAAAATTAAGTGCCCTGTCCATTCTATATTTTAGTTAATAAATACAAAAGTTAAACGTTTACCTGATCATCTCCACCTTTCCATAAGTAAAACAATTTAAATAAACTATAATAATTTAATATTGAATGATCTGCATAGATTGTCACTTCTGAAAAGCCACCAGACAATGTAGATCTTATTTTTTCTTGAGTTAATCTATCCCAAAATTGTCAAAAACTTCATTTTAAAATAAGTGTTATTATTTTTTTAGTAAAATAAGTATTATTATAAAATAATATATATATATATATTAACAAAATAGATGTCATATATATATATTGTAATGGGCACATACGTCTGTTACATTGTTTTTTATTATTAATCATGAAAGAAAAATAAAAAGTTCGCATTTAAAAATTTTCTTTAAGAATTAAAAATTGAAATTAAATATCATCGTAAACTCGTATATATAAATCGCACAGATAAAAAAAAAATTATTAAAATAAAACTTTATTAAAAATAGAAAGGTATTTTAAAAACCAAAACCTAAAAAGATTTAGAGATAAAAATATATCTTTAATCTTGGAAAACACATTAATTAATCAGAAATGGAAATGATTGTTTTAATTAGTTAAATGTAAACCAGCCTTCGGCATTTAAATGTAAAAACATCGGTCAGATAGGAAAACAATAGAAACTTTTAGCAAATAAAAAGAAATCCCTATGGAATCGGACCTCAGTGAAAGGACCATCGCATCGATGACGTAATGTAAATTCAATCCTTCACATTAATATAAAAGGACAAGTTTGAAAATTATTAGGGGATTAATGATATTACAATGTGACTATATGTATTAGTATGGAGTTGGAGGTGAAGGGATTGAAAGAGGCACTTTCAATTCCTTCAGCTGTTAAAGAAAAGAGAGTGATACATCGTTTTCTACATTGAGGACCAACTAAATTAAAAAACCTCCGAATAAATAAATAAAACAACGGCTAAATGTATACCAATATCTTCAGGACAGCGTGGGAATTCCCGTTCAAACTTACTAACGACAGATAAAGATGAACTGTTTAAAACCGTAAGAACTTTACAATTAATAAACATTAAATTAAAAACTTTTCGTATTTAAAATAATTGCATTAGTTTCCTATCTGACTAAAGTACTTAAAATGTTATTTGATGTATTTTTTATTTATTTGTTTAAAATCATTTCCATTTATTTAATTTTGTTCTTTAAGTTTATTTATGATTTCTGTTTTCCGATAACTTAAAACATATCAATGTTAAACTTAAGTCGGGCGTGAATGGCTGTATAGATTTGTAAAGTTATATTAGGGGAGGGTAATCTTAGGTGTGTCATTGTTAAATTGGGTCAATGGATTGGATATATTGGTGTGATTAGTAGATGTAATATCAGATTCGCTATGGGCAGAATCGTTTCATAGGCCGCATTAACCTGTTAGCCTATGGAAGAATTATAAGACAGAGAACACAGTTCTTTTCTATGGAGTTTTTTTATTGCTCTTCTTGTCAGATAGATGTCATATTCCTATTTGACGAGAGGCAATTTCTTCTCTTAACTTTTTGGTGCTGCTGTATTTTGGCTGTGAACCTTTAGCCTAAGGTTAAATGGGGGATAGAATGTTTTATTTTCAAATGCAAATTTATGTAGTCTATTCATACTCGACCCTAAATAAAAATGCATTAAATTTAAGTTGTTTATAGATGCTTGCATGGATTGGTTATCGGTTAAGTATGTTTTGGGTTTTCATATTTGATCAAAATATATAGACATTCGATAAATAATGATACCTTATGGTGAGTATCTAAAATGTATTTATTCGGATGTCTTTTAAGTCATTGGTGACAATGCAAGTATCTTATGGTAAATACTATTGGGTTACTTATAAATTTCCCTCTGCAATTGTCAGTATCAATGATTTTATATTTTGATCGTTTATGTTTACTTTGAAATGTTTTTAACCGTGTAATCTATGTAACCGATCTATATGCACCATATTAAAACAAGCTTTTATAATTCCGTTTGTGCGAACTTAATTAAAATGTAAACTTATAATATAATAGAAATTAAAATGTAAATTAAAATCTAAGGTAAAGTTAAAAATAATGTTAAATGTTAAAATGTAAAACAAATACTAAAATAATTTTAAATCTTATATATATGTGCATAAATAAATGTTTGTATGCTAATTACTGGCAGTAGCTTATTTTATTCTTTTTATATATACTCTTATATTATATTATTAAATCTCTGCTATTCCACTGAGCTAGTGACATGGGCTAATGACTGGAATCAAAATTTAAAAAAAAAAAAAATTTTTTTTTTGACTTAGGTATCTGCCTACTTTATAAACTTTTCTAGGTTCAAATGCCTAGATGGCGCCCTGTAGTGCAGTTTACATTAAGTGACCTTCTCTGGATCGTTACAATATATATATGAATATGAGCTGGTAGGAAAATATCAGCTCATTGCACTTTTAACCAAAACCAAAAAAAATTAAAAAAAACTTTTAATCACCCTGTGACGTCTTTTCCCATTCTTTCTTGGGGTTATAGTTAATCTTCCCCACAGGTTCATTACAATTTCCTTATCTAATTTTAGAATCTTACCCTTCTTCTGGATCACTATATTTTATATTGACTAATATCTTTACTGCTTTTTCTATCAAGAAACAGTGGTTTTCAGCCAACTTAAATTGAATCTTTATCAGAAGGTTATACCTTATTGTCCTTACAATCTGGAATTGATCCATCAAGTAAGCCTCCATTGCTCTCACTTTCACTGCATGTTGAAAAAACTGGCTATAGGTTTCATTTCTATCTGCTCTATATTTTACTCACAGCATTTTCATATGTATAACCTTTTGTTTTTCCACCAGAAATCCCTCAAAATCATCATTCGGTATTCTTGAAATGTTTGAGGTTTATAGTTTACTGCCTTCCACCATTCTTGAGCAGGACCACTTAAATGGCTCATCAGTATAATGACCTTTTCATTTGACTTATGCAAATAAAAAATCATTTAAGTTATCCAAATATTCAAATGAATTTTCTTCTCCTTCACATTTAAATAATGATATTTGAATAAAATTTGCTAATGCTGTTCTTTCAGATTTAACTTCCTCTGTTTCATTATGCATCCTTTCCATTATACTTTTAATCAAACCTATTACAAATCATTTAAGTTATCCAAATAATCAAATGGATTTTCTTCTCCATCATGTTTAAATAATCATATTTAAATAAAATTTGCCAATGCTGTTCTTTCAGATTTAACTTCCTCTGCTCTGTTAAGCATCATTTCCATTATACTTTTATTCAAGCCTATTACTGTGTTTTTTTGGACTCGATTTTATTTCCCCTATGGACTGTTCTTTTCCTTCACTTTCTATCTTTTCTTCCATAATCTTATTAACTTTGGAACCTGCTCTTACTAGATCCCCTTCAACTTTTTTCACCACTTCTCTTTTTATTCTTTTTAAATTCATTTACGTTTTTTCTGAGGTATCTTCACTTTCATTTCTTTAATTTTTTCTCTATCTCTGATTACTATCTCTTTTAGATCAGCGATAGCTTTTAATATTTTTTCGAACTGACAATGCTCGGGGTTTTAAACATCACCACTGGGCTTTCATGGTACTTTCATCTTCACTCATTCTAATTCTTTTTAAAAATTGTTTCAAACTGAAAACACTTTGCTACTCGGACACCAACTCCCTGCTTTAACCACCCAAACCTGCCTTACCCCACTTTTATCCTGATCCTGGGTCGTTTATTTTGTTAACATGCCCTACATGTTGAGACACCATTTTTTTAAATTTTGATTGCCCCTACCCTCTGTGCTAAAATACTTTGCCATGATCAAAAATTTTCAAAGATTACAAAATACAGTAGCCATTCAAGGGTGCCACCAAGCATTTCAGCCTAGACCAGATTACAATTGTTTCTATAATCACAATTAATTATTTGTTTTCGAATGGCAATCACCAAATATAATCTCTAAAATAATTTTATTTTTATTGGACTAAAATTTTATAAAAATAAAATATAATACTTAAGTGATAATAAAAAAAATCAGACCAACACATGACTAATATTGAAACATTTATTATACCTTTTTCTCACTTTCTTTTTATTCCCTTCCCTCACATTTATTTAATAAAGCTATCCCAATGTATTCTGTACTAATTCAGATTCAACACATCATTCTCAAAGGAACATGCTCCAGCACTTTACTAAATGTATAAAATTTTATCAATAATTGTGACAAATACATGAATGTACTCAAGGATGATTTACTATAAGAGCATGCTTGCTAGCAAGCACACTCAAACCTCCTCTTTCTAATGTTAAATCCTGTACATATTCATTTCGATCAAGTATACAATTTTTTTTTATATTCATATATACATTATCAGAATAACAAAGATAGGAAATAAAGGTAAGTTTAATTAATAAAATATAGAATAAAAAACAACATATTACAGATTAATTTAAATTTGTAAAACAAATATAATTAATGAATCTAGAAGACCCCCCTTTTCTATTGTTGAAACTTATATATATATATATATATATATATATATATATATATATATATATATATATATATATATATATATATATATATATATATATATATATATATTTGAACCAGAGGATTTTCAAAATATGCCATTATACATAATGCATATATCATGTATATGTTTCTTGCAATAAAAAGAAAAGTCAATTTACCCTGATCGATCAGTGTATTGGTTCTGTGGTCGAAGTATTTCATTTTATGCTTCTGGTTTTTCTGGAATTTCCATTTTAGTCCACTTTCTTTGGCTAGCTCTCAATGTCCTAAGCAATGTCAGTATTTCCAGTGGCAGTTCCAGGTGGAAATGAAGAGGTTCCCAAAGGATAAAGTTCTGTTGTCTCTAGCCACTCAACATGTTCTCTTTATTTCATTTTGCAGATTTTTTATTTATTTATTGAAGAATCCAAACCGAATTAAAACCAATATATCAAATACTGACTTCACCAAAATTCTAATTAATAATCAAACAAAAGGCAATTTCGTAATTTATAGTTTCTTTCAAAGTCTGAGATTACACCTTTCATGTTCTTTTTTTTCATATTTTGTTTCTTATTCTGTAGAAACATTTTAATTTAATTGAGTCAAGCATTGTTAGCAGAGAGGCCATCGCACCTGCCTTGCAAGCAAGTAGTTGGTTGCAGACGGGTCTGGGTTCGTATCCTGGCCTATGCTATGACATATGAAAAAAAAACATTTTAATTGATCAATGTGATAGATAACTTAAAAATACCTCCTGTTTTTAAAGTTTCAACAATAGAGCTAATTAAAAAAAATTCTATACTCCCCCTTATCTTAAGGAATGCGTAATAATTAGAAACAAATTAAAAGACTAGCTTTTATTTAAAAAAAATTGCAAGATCTTTTTTTTTCTTGATTTAATTTATCTCAAAATTCTCAACAACTCCATTTTAAAATAAGTTATTGTTATTTTTTTAAGTATAAAAATAAGTATTACTATAAAATAATATATATTTTAACAATATATGAATATGAGCTGATAGGAAAATATGAGCTCAACATTATTAATCAATATATAACTGGAAAAATATTAAATAAGTAATAATGTGTTATTTTATTGGAAATGTAAAAAATATGAGCTCGGGATCCATATATCAGATTTTGATGTATCTGTAACTGCGATAAAAAGCCTTGGAAACTAATATGATACCAGAAATATTTTTTATTTGCAAACAATGGATAAAGTGTTTCTTCTGATAAATTATAGTCAACTTGAAAAATATGCAGAAAAAGATTTTCATAAATATCTTCATAATTCAAGATTGACAATATTTTGCTGAGATTTCGAACGATTTTAAAACTTGACATTTGTTTTTTATAAATCTATGCTGCATGCAAGGGGAAGAGGAGAACATTGAACAAAGACTTAGTGCATTACCTACCATCAGCAGAGGTTATTTTCTCTTTAACGTTTGTCAACATGGGAGCCAAAAAGAAAAGAACTTTTTGTAAATTTAACTATTAATATTTATTGATATTTACAAAAACAACTTAACATTAATATCTTAAGTATTGTTATTTTATTTCTGTATTTATATACGGCTTCATCTAACAGATATGCGTTTCATAGCTTAATCTTATAGAATAGATTAATATTTTAATAATCTTGTGAAAGTTAAAAACATAATCTATAGAATAATAATTTTGATGGGTGAATTTATAATTTGCTTTATGGATAGCTGAATCCAAAGAGGATGCTGATAATTCATCTGCATAATTATATTGATCACTTATTATTATTATTATTATTATTATTATTATTATTATTATTATTATTATTATTATTATTATTATTATTATTATTATTATTATTATTATTATTATTATTATTATTATTATTATTATTATTATTATTATTATTATTATTATTATTATTATTATTATTATTATTATTATTATTATTATTATTATTATTATTATTATTATGATGATGATGATGATGATGATGATGATGATGATGTTTCAAAGCAAAACTTTATTGAGTCTAAAAAGTTACAGAGTCACATCTAGTAATATATTGATTTTTTACAAATGAAAAACAAATTACAACTTTCAGTATATAAGTCTTTATTTTTTCTGCATACTTTTTTTTTCTTCTTGTTTTTAAATTTGGTCTTCTATTTAGTTCAGTTTATGCTTGCATTTTTTTTAAAGTTGGAAAAAATGCTAATGTTGAAAATGTCATCATCTATCTTATTGGCCTTTATATTTCATAGACTGGATCTTTGTTTCAAGTGTGACCATGTGGCTACAAATATATCTGGTTGAGCTAGGATGCTGTCTTTTTTTCTTAACAGTTCTAGTTTTATTGAATATGTTGCTGGGTGGCATTAAGGGTTATTGACAAGTGCAAAAGTTCATCTGGTACACCAGTAGGCATAAAGGCTGTATATTGCTGCATGAATAGCAGGGTTGTTGCCTTTTTTAAACATATTTATTATTTCATCAATTGAAATGATAGTCTTTCTGTATGTGGTAAACATTGTGTGACATATTGTTTCTAGGGCACTGCAGGAATGAAGAAAATGATCTTGTGTCTCTTCTTCTCTATGACATAGCCCGCACATGGGGTCTATATTTGTATAGAATCTACGAAATCTAAGGAAATGGGTTGTGGGTAGAGCATTGAGATTAAGCTTAAGTAGAAAATCAAATAATTTTGGTTCTAATGACCATTTTCTGAATTGTTGCAGTAGTTGCCTGTTGTCTATTCCAAGAACAGATGGATGTAGATTAGGTGTCTGATTTGGATATAGTATATTATAAATGTCACAGTATGTATACTTGTTGTCATTATTGAGTGATATTTTGTTGTATATTGGCTTGAGTTCTTCAATCAGTGTGGATAGATATCCATATGAAGGGGGTGATCTGTCTGTGGGTATTATACTGATTACACACTCCAAGTATGGAAATCTTTTTATGGTTGCTGTTATTAGATTTACTGATTTCTGTGTGTAAAAAACATTGATTGTATGGAGTCTAAGTCCATTGCTATGTGGTGGTCTGCTCATATTTTTAAAGAGATTGCCACTGTCTTTCTCTTCCATATTAGTTTGTTACAGATTGACGAAATTTTAGATATGAATGTTTTTGCAAATTTGATTATAGGTGTGTAGTATGTAATTTTTGTAATTATAAATTGATTAAATAGTGCTACCTTTGCATATATTGACAGGTATGACTTTTCAAGTGAGGCTGTGATTTTTTCAGCATCTTTTTTTAATTTATTTTGAATTTTTGGCCTTATTCCATTGGTTCCAAGATAGAATGGGAAACCAAGGAAAGCAGATGGTTTACCATTAAACATCTCTGTACAATGCTTGCCTGTGTATATTGACCATGCAGCAGTTTTATTTGTGTTAATTTTTAAATTAAAATTTGAGGTATAATTCTTGATTACCTCTTGTAATATGGGGAGGTTCTTTTTAGAGAGGAGGAAAACGGTTACATCGTCCATATAAACTATGAATGATATATTTAAAGCAGTGTTTGGAATTTGAATGCCTTTTATTTTTTTCTGTATCTCTATTAATAGAGGATTTATATATATTGTAAAGAGCAAGGCACTTAGGAGGATCCTTGTGGGATGGATTGACTCGGTCTGAAGGCTGGTAATTTTTTCCCATTCAATGTGATGTGAATTTCATTGTTGAGTAGCAGATTGGCTATTATATATAGTAGGGATGGAAGTGTTGTTGTTTTTTTCAGCATGTCTAATAATTTGGCTATAGGCACTGAGTCAAAAGCTGCCTCAATGTCTAGTTGAACTATAATTGGTGCATATTTTTCTCTTTTTTTACTACTTTATAATTTTTTTGTACATTAAGGCACCCTGGCCAATGGATGATCCTTTTTTGGCAAATTGTGCTGATGATAACACAGGGAGTATGTGTTGTTCTATTTTTTCCTTTATCACTCTTTCAAGAATTTTTATTCCTAAAGGTCCCATTGAAATTGGTTGTAGATTAGATAAAGATGATATTGCTGTTGGTCTTTTGTTAAATGGAACCATTGCAATTGGGTATAGACTTTGTATGTTGTAAATTTTTTGGGATATGTAATTGGCTAGATCGCACAGGTATTTTGCTGTGAAGTGACTAAGATGTTTGAACACAAATTTGGGAGTTCCTTGTGATCCTGGGTGACATGTGTTTGTTATTGTTGCAAGTTGAAATACAATGTCAGTTGTTATTGGTGTGTCTGTTTCAGGGTCTGCAAATATGTCTTCATTTGGTATGTACACTATCTGTTTTTGCAGTTTTTTTTTAAAGTGTTGATATATTGGGTTTATCATGTTATGTCCAGCTGTTATAGAGCCATCTATTTCAAGTGCCATAGGCACTCTGACTGTGGATGGGTATCCCAATGCCCACCATATGTATGCTCTGATCCAAGTATGTTGTTGTGTAAGGCATATTTTTTTCTTTTTTATTGCTACGTATTGCTTTAGTGTATTGCATGTATTGTTGTACATTATTGTAAGTTTTTTAATTTGTGTTTGATTATCTGTAGTTGGTCTGGAAATGGTTATTCTTTTATGTAGTTCATCGGCCAATGCTAATAATCTGGTGGGGGGTGTTGAGTTGCAGGTAATATGATTGATGCTGAAAGAAAGTATATTGGTGAATGCTATATACTTTTGTACTGGATCGAGTGACATGTTTTGAAGTTTTTGGAGCATTATATATGTTTCTGAATATAAGAATTCAGTTGTTTGTGCTGGAAGAAGTATTCGCATAGTCTTTTGAAGGGCTATTGGTGTATTCTGTATTTTTGTTAGGTCGAAGGTGATGAATTGAGCAGAATGATCTGAGATTATAGATGGACAGAGTTCAAGATTAAAATAATGATGTAACATTGGTGAGTAGAAACACAAATCAATAAGTGACTTATATCTATTGTTATTAAAAGATATTGAGTTTGATGGGAGAAAACCCTCAGCACTCATAAGTGGGATTGTTATTTGATGGATCCATTTGGTAACAAAAGTTTGGTAGGTCATGTTGAAATCTCCCAGGAGTATTATGGGATTTGGTGTTGCTGTAAGCATTGAATTTGTTGTTGCTATTATTCTGGAGATGATGACAGGGCCTGGTGGTATATATACAAATACTAGGTTAAGTGTGATATTTTTATGATGGAGTGTTAATATGATAAGATTAGAGTCAATATATATAATTTTAAAAGAATCGAAAGGGCAGTTGTGGGATATAATTATGCCTGTGCTACCTGATGGTGATGATGATTGCCTTGAGCAGGCACAAAAACCTGGGCTGACTAAATATTTTGATGGACCAATTTGAGAGCTGCTGTATATTTTTGCTTCCAAAAGCCCTAGTATGTGTGGTTGTGTTGTATGTAACCATTTTGTGAGATCAAAAAGTTTTTTGGTGGCATTTAAGCCTCTAATGTTGTGAGATCCAATTTTTATCTTCATGTTTTTAATAATTTTTTAACAGGGTATTGATTTTTATTTATTTTTAATACTATATTTTTTGTTTATATTGCAGTAGATGGATGCTGATACATATTTAAGACATTGTTGGGTTTATTATCAGTTTTTCTTTCATTTAATATTGCTTCAGACTCTATACAGGCAATTTGTGAAGAAAATGAACAGGTGTCCATTTGTTGCTGGCTTACATCCATTTCTATTTCATCATTTTCTAAATTGTATATGTCTGATGAGTTGTGTTTTTGGTCTGTTTTTTTTTTGCCTTTTTGGATTCATGGTTTTTTTTTTTTATTATTATTATTATTATTATTATTATTATTATTATTATTATTATTATTATTATTATTATTATTATTATTATTATTATTATTATTATTATTATTATTATTATTATTATTATTATTATTATTATTATTATTATTATTATTATATAATTTGCTTGATTTTTTTATTGCTTGGAATTTAATATGATATTTTAATTGATGGATGGATTTATGGAAGACATTATTACATATAAGTTGACTTAAGGATATAGTAAACATGAAAGTGTATAAATATGCATAAGTTTAAGGTAGATTCAGTTACAAATACAGTAATTATTTATAATATTATTTGCAAGATAAAGCACCATAATATTAATATTAAAATGTATGATATATTGAATAAATGAATATATGAATCTTATTACATTTTGTCAAAATCATTTGTATTGTAGTGAAACTTATATTTTCAAAACCGTTCTTGAAAAGTACTTAGATGTTTTTAGTGGATTTTTAAGATGATAGTTTATAGATTATATAGTAATGGTGTTTTGTTTATTTTTATGATGTTAATTATATAAATCAATAGATGGAACTGTATGATGGTTAACAGGGGAATAGAAAGAAAACCCTGGATGTATACAGAATATGTGAAGATGATGAATATAAGCATGTATTTTGAATTTTGAATCTGTTCACTAATACAGTTAATGTAGTACAGTATTATATTTCCATGGATAGTATCATTTATTTGTTGTTGTCAGTAAAAGTTAAGAGAGCCATGACATGATTTTTCTTAGGTATTTGACTAAGCCATACCTATTAGTTTTTGTACTGTTTTTCCATGTGAATTTCCTTATTCTATTCACTTGTTACTCTAGTTGTTTTCCTTCATATCCTGCATTTTATTGGTATTGAATTTTCTATATATCATATAGCTTAGCATAAAGAAAGTGAAGTAATGGATAAACATTAAAAGTTGGATAGTTTAAGATAAAGCAAGATAGCTTTATGAATAAGTGTTTTACAAATGATATTAAAATAAGTAACATTCAGTATAAAAAATATTAAAGAAATGATTAATATTTTTCAAGTTTAGAATTGCAATAATTTAAAATTGATAAGTTTGGAGCAAATGGATATTTTACAATAAATGAATAGTGAAAGATTAAGAAAAATGTCTGAATGTTTATTTTTAACATATGCAAGTTTACAAATGTCTGAAAATTGTACCAAGCACTTATTACATAATTATTTTTTTTATATAACATATTATCAGAGCAAATACACCCACTATTATATCTTAAAGTTATTTTATATATTTTTTAAATCTGAATTAGAGAAATAATATTTATCTTATCAAACTGAAACGGTAAACTTTCATAATATAATTTTGGATATACGAACACCTTGAATGATATGTTGATATTTTTTATGACATGTAAAACTTTATTTAAAACTTCATATAACCAAAGTGAAGGCAAACAACTTTTTTAGTTATCTTGTTTTGATTTATTATTCATATTATATTTATTACATGTAATATTTTGTATATATTTTATTTTCATAATCAATATTTTAAAATAATTATAACAAATTTATAATCATGTGTAAAGTTGTATAATGTTTAAATCAAAATAAATTTGTTAATGTTTTTATGAAAAACTTTCTTGTCAAGTATTATTTTATTGATTTCTTCATCGTCACAATATACATCATTCACAGAGATTAAAAAAGTCATATTAAATGTTTGCACATTAAAAAATTTATAAATGATTTAGAGGGTTATTGTTAATCATTTTATTATTATTTTATAAGCTGACTTCTAAAGGATTTAATATGAATTGAGCATATTTTCATATGTCACTCCATTCAGATTACATTATATTTTTAATATTACATAAGCAAATGAGATTTGCATCATGTTTTAAAATTATTATTATATTAAATTTTATTATTAAATGTTGAGCATAAAAATACTTTTGTTGTTATTATTATTATTTATAGGGATAGTTAAATATAATGTAAAATCCTCTATCATATTTAACTACAAGATTTTAAATTGATTCATTTACTTTACATTTAAAGAACCTGAGATTTCATTTATTAATATTATGTTGAAATTATTTAGGGTATTTATAATGTTAAAATATTATGTAGTTGTGTATATCTTTTGGAATGTGATATCAATGTTTTGTCAACCATTGTATCTTGCCAAATGTCTCATTATTATTATTTATTATAATCAAACCACACACTTTAGAATTATAAAGTATGAGCTACTTTAAAGATAGGTACTTTCATTTGAATATTTGTTTTTATTTATTTTCTTGTATTTATTAAATAAGTGCAAGCTGGAAGACAATATTAAATGCTATTTTATTATTAGTTATGCCAGTTAGCAAGGGTGAAATACACACACCCATATATATATATATATATTAGAAAATATAGTAATTAAAATTTGTTAAATATATATATATATAAACATCACTTAGGAGCACTTTCAATTATCCTTGTAGTCTTTGTCAACTAATACTTTGAAAGGTCAACTTTCCCATGGTCTTAATGTTTGTTGTCTGCCTACTGATTAAATCTTGCTTGTATTTATATATTAACATAGCTTCCTTTATTTTTCTTTTATTATTATTTTTTTCAGATTACACTATGATTACATTATTATAATTGGTATCAAAATAATAAATACATGACTTATGATGGTCATAAAAACAGAAACTGATATGTTATCATTATCTTTAGAATTTTGTTTTATATTTTGAACTCTTTTAATAACAAATGTTCTATTGTGTTTTCTTCAATGTGCATCTCAATTCACCTATATATCCACTACCACACCTACACATCCATTTATAAATGATACAATTTTTATTTTTAAATAAGGTTTTTTCTTTACAGTTATTTATTATGCATAAAATGCAATGTCACATATACCTTTATAAATTTTCCTTATGAAACTTGCTTGTTGATTTGAAATATATAGTATTGATATCCAAATTTTATTATCAGAAGAATGAACATCATTATTGGTCTTATTTTGATTTTTGTATTTATATTTCAAATTAAAATTTTCAATGGTATAATAAATATGATCATAATTATATCCAACATTTAACAATTCTTTAGAACAGTGCTCTTCAACTCCTGGTCTGTGGACCAGCACCAGGTTACAGAAGTTTTCTGCCAGTCTGCACTAGACTGGCAGGAAACTTTGTAATAAATAAATATTAAGATTTTAAACTTTTAATTAATATAAACAATTTTTATTATTTTTCATCACATTTTTACCTGCTTAAAAAAAAAGAAACAGAATGAAAACAAAATCTAATCAACCATACATAAATTGTTTTTCTATTTATCACAGATATTTATGGGGGGGGGGCAGAATTAAATTTTGTATTATTTTTCTAAAAAAATTCAAAATTCAAAAAAAAAACTTTTTATTATACAAACTCCATATATATATAACTTCATCTTGTATATTTAACATTTAATACAGATATTACATTTATCATAATCATTGTCATGTAATTACACTAGTTGTGATATTTCCCAACATTCATGTGAATAACATTTTATTCTTGCATGTTTTAACAATGAAATAATAAATGTAGAAATGCAAGCACATTAATGAGAATGTTATTGTACTGTTTTCTGTAGCAGTATGACTGCACAACTTGAGAAAATGTGTTCAGCATGTGAAGGTAAGCATCACTATTACAATACACAGTAACTAGTGTGCTGTTTTGGTCAGTTATAATGATTATGCTCATCTAAGGCTAAGCTGTTTACATCTTTAAAAAAATTATCTGTAAACTTCTGCTAGTCCATGATATCTTATCCTTATTTTGCAAGTCCACATGTGTGAAAATGTTGAAGACCACTGATAGAATACATTTCAATATTTTTGCCTTTATCCAATCAATATTTACATAGATTATCATTTCTAAACAAGAAGGACATCAAAACATTTATTTTGGGGACATTGGTACTCTTGATTTATATGGATTGTAGCCTCCTTTTGCTATTGGTTTAATAGTCATAATAATCCAGTTTATCTCTGTTTCTATTTATCCTAAGATCTAAAAATTGAACACATATTAAATTTTCATCTGTTTTAATACATTTTAAACTTTTTATATGATTTACTTTATCAAAAAAATCTTTAATAGTATTTCACTTTCCACATATCAAAACATCATCAATGTATCGATAGTATAAAGTAATATTTTTTTGATAACCTTTTTTTAAAATAGTTTCTTCTTATGTAGAGATTGCAAAATTACATACTTGGACAACTGTATGAAGACCCATTGGTCAGCCATTACTCATTTTATAAAAATCATACTCAAAAACTGTATAAATATTTTTATCAATAAAGCTTAATGTTTCAATTAATTTTATTATTTTAACATTAACATTTTTTAACTGTAATGCATTAGTAATTATTTCAATAGAAGCCATTTATCAATTAATCTGTACATTTCACTGATGTCAAGGTACACATTATGTCATAAACATCAATATCAACATCATTAATTTTATCAGCACAATCAAATGATGAACGAAGTGTACATTTGTCATTTGATTTTGTTAATAAAATTAATGATGTTGATATTGATGTTAGTGACATAATATGTAACTTTGATGTCAGTGAAAAGTACGGATCAATTGATAGAATGGCTTCTATGGAAATAATTACTAATGCTTTACAATTAAAATATGTTAATGTTAAAATAATAAAATTTATTGTTGAAACATTAAAAGCTTTATTGATAAAAATATTTATGCAGTTTTTAAGCATGATTTTTATAAAATGAGTAATGGCTGGCCAATGGGTCTTCTTACAGTTGCCCAAATATGTAATTATGTAATGTCTACATAAACATATGAAGAAAATATTTTTAAAAAAGGTTATCAAAAACATATTACTTTATACTATCGATACGTTGATGATGTTTTTGTATGTGGAAAGTCAAATACTATTAAAGATTTGTTTGATAAATTAAATCATATAAAGAGCTTAAAATGGATTAAAACATATGAAAATTTAATGTGTTTTCAATTTTTAGATTGTAAAATAACTAGAAACAGAGATAAACTGGATTACTATATTACTATTAAACCAATAGCAAATAGAGGCTACATTCTATATAAATCAAGAGTACCAATGTCACATGAAATGGCAGGTTTGAAGTAATTCTTGTTCAAAAATGATAATCTTTGTAAATATTCATTGGATAAATGTAAAAATATTGATATCTATTCTAAAGAATTGTTAAATATTGGATATAATTATGATCATATTTTATATACTATTAAAAATTTTAATTCAGAATATAAATACAAAAATAAAAATAAGATTAATAATGATATTAATTCTTCTGACAATAAAATTTGGATATCAATATCATATATTTCACATCAACAGGCAAGTTTCATAAAAAAAAATTATAAAGGTATATGTGACATTGCATTTTATGCACCACTTACATTAAATAAATTAATAAATAACTGTAAAGATAAGACATTATTTACAAATAAAAATTGTATCATTTATAAATGGATGTGTAGTTGTGGTAGTGCATATATAGGTGAATTGAGATACACATTGGAGAAAAGAACATTTGTTGTTATTAAAAACAGTTCAAAACACGAAACAAAATTATAAAGATAATAATAATTTATCAGTTTCTGTTTTTATGATCATAATAAATCATGTATTTATGGTTTTGATTTCAATTATAATAATGTAAAAATATTGCAAACTGAAAAAAATAAAAAAATTAAAAAAAAAGAAGCTATGTTAATATATAAATACAAGCAAGATTTAATCAATAGGCAGGCAGCAAACATTAAGATCACAGAATTATGGGAAAGTTGATCTTTCAAAGACTACAAAGTTAGTTGAAAGGTTACTAAATGATGTTTCCATTTTTTTTTTTTTAACAAATTTTAATTACTGTATTTTCTAATATTTGCACACATATATATGTGGTTAAACTATAATAATAATTTCTTATACTGACAACATTTATTTTATTGTAATCATATAACTAATAAATAGTATTTCAATATTTTTTTTAAATCTCATAAAATTCTATATAAGCGTATATAAAATATTGTTTAAATGAATAAAATATTTGTTTATTTAAATTTAATAAGAAGAAAGTTGTATAAATATAGTATTAGTATAAATGACATTTTTTACAATTGAAATATTTCTTAAACTGTGAATCATTTAAAGTAAAAATATGAAACCTGTAAACAAATCTATGAAAAATTATAAAATTCCAAAAATGTTGTATTTTCAAAGTAACTGAAAATAAAAAATGCAAAGCTGTATATTAAATGTCTAAAAACATTGCAACAATTATAAAAAAATTACTATTAAAATATTAAAGAATTATAAATATTTTTTTTAAAATTATATAGCTATAAAAATGTTATGATAAATGAAGATGCATTATTGTCATTTTGCATTGGATATTTAAAGTTTAAAAATATATTAAATATTAAAAAGGTACCGAATTAATTACAGCTTTTGAACTTAGAACATAAATTCATAATATTGTCCAATTTAGAAAATATTTATTAACATGGAACATTCGTAACACAATAAATATTATATCATTGTTAAGAAAGTACAACAGCATAATTTTGTGAATAATTTGAAAACTTGAAAATAAAAGTAAATGGAGATTATTTAAGTATTTTATATATTATAATATATGAATTATTACAAATGTTTAAGGCACCAAATATTGTTGTGAAAACTGAATAAAACAAAATACAATGTAATTAAAAATAATGTTTAACAATTAGTTTTGTAACTTTTCAAATAAAAAAAAACCATGTCTCATATCATTAAATATGAAGAAAAGTATAAAAACATAATGATTAAAATTAATCCTTGAAATAAACTTGTATAGACTATTCCTAGAATAATACATTTAACATTAAAGGGAAGTAACCATAAATTTTTAGAAATAAATTGTCATATTTTTTTCACAAATCAAACTAAATTTTATATAAAAATGTAATGTTAAATTTTATTTAATAAGTGTGTTTTATTAATATTTATTTATGAATATCATCTTTGATTATTTAACATTAAAGAATAAATAAAGTGTAAACTGCTCTTTGATGGGTGTCTATAATGTGGTAGTATTAACAAGAAATGATTCCAAGAAAAATGCATATATAATAAATAAGGATTAGATTGGTACTGGGCATTATCCTATTAGAAATGCTAACAGGAAAGCAAATATAGTCATAAACAGGATTCTGTAAATTATTGTCAGACTTATTTAAAAAGATAATTTAAGGAAGCTTAGAGGAAATATATTTCCTTAATACATATATTGATGATTATTTATCTGTTCAGCATGTGTGTCATCAGGTGAGTCTGCAAATATACGATGACACTGAGAGTTGTGGGTCATGTAAAAGTCTGAGTTTGAATGTTGCATATATTACATATATAAATGCAAGTGTAAGTCTGTACAATGTAGTCTTGCATTGGTGGTTGAGAGATCAGCACGACTGCCTTGCACTTGCAAGCAGTTGCCCGGGTTGCAGGTTTGCGTCCCAGCCGATGCTATGACACTTAAAAAAAAAGTCTGTACAATGTATTAATAGATTAATGAGGAAAATAAAAATTATGAAATGCTCTGGAAGATTTTTATTGAAAAATATTTAATATTATTCAAAAATGTTAATAATAATGCTATATTCTTACTTTAGGAAGATATGTTTGAACTAAAAAATGTATTTTATAAAAATATGTAGATGAGAGGCTAGTTTGCATTCAAATATATGATAAAATATGGTACTGTATTTATGTGCACAAAATGTTCCATTTGAAAATTAGAGGAAAATTTGTTTTATCTACAAAAATACTCTTGCAATTATATAAGACTTTGCAAAATATTGTACATAGTACAATCAAAATTACTTTAATAATGAAATGTTATCTTCAACATCCAAAAAATAATCTAAATATAATGCTGAGTATGTTATAATTTAATGGCTATAAAATTAACACTTTACTGATATTTTGGAGGTTGTGGTTGCCTAGATATTATTGTAAAATTTTTAGGTTATTTGGCAGTAATCCAGAATATTAATGTATCATTTGATATTTGGCATAGAAATTATAAAATTATTATTAGCTGAAAACAAACCTGAAGATTTCAGTATCATACAGACTTCATACTCACATGTAAATTTAAAATTAATTGTAAACTAACAATGCCATAATTGATTATATCATAATGAAAAACAACAGATAGTACCACTAATATGTAGACAATTGGCTGTAGACACTTGAAAGTTTGAGTTATTATTTTAATACTTGTAAAAGAAAAATCAATATCTTCAATAATTTATGCAACATATCATTGCAAAATATTTATTTTCTATCAAAAAACTGCATTATTACAATTACATTTCATTTGAAAAAGTTTGTTTTTAAGAAGAAAAGGCATAAAATCAGTTACAATACACAAGAATTTGTTACTATATCTTTAAAAAATAACTTTTTTAAATGTTAGTTAGTCATTTTGTGTGAAATTTTAATAATTGCAATTTTAATTTTTAATTTTAGACATATTTTTATAATGATTTAACTGAAATTCTTTTATATTTTCAGTATGGAATTCCAATAAAAAATATTTCAATCAATAATTTTGATCAATAGGGAAAATTGCAGTTCAATATGAAAAGTGGCAGTATGGACAAAATTGACAGTAGATATTTCATTAATAGTGTGAGGAGTTCGTGTATTAAAAAGCTTATGTATTTGTAAGATATAATATGCACCTAGTCATTTATTTACAATAATTTAAAAAAGATCTTTCAATGATGTATAATATGTAAACATAGAAAATTGAAATTTTAGTACTGGCCAAAATTTTATATATTCTGTACAATATGAACATAATAGTTTCTTTCTAAACCAATACTATAATATTTACATAAGTTTAATTAAAGGTTAATATTACTTTTATTTTCATACATATAGACATCAATTTTAATATGATGGTATATTACTTGTATTTGTATATTAGACTATTTTTATCATCTAAAATCAGTGTTGAGTTAGAACAATTTTAACAGATTCAATGTTATTTATGAACCAGGGATTATAAAGAATTTATCTATAAATTAAAAAGAATTAATTTTAAATAATATTTGAATTTAGTATAAAATATAATTTACAACTTACTTTAGAATAATATCAATGCACTCTTCTCCAAGTTTATTTTTAAAATACTTATTACCCTGGCTTTATAAATGTACATTTTAAGTCAACAATAAGGGTATGCTTTCTTAACATAATTTTGGCATCCTTTATGCCACTTAATATGAGCTCAAGAAAGCAATAGGGATTGCAAGGTGATAAAATTCCTATCCTGTGGCTTCCTATCCAAAATATACCCACCATTTTTAAGATTATGGTTTTCATAATTGAAGATAACTTGAATTTAGAAATAGGGCACCAGATCCTTAAAATTTAATGCACTTTCCTTCTGTTTCTATCATTTACACTTATTCTATCACCTCAACATGGTAACAAAATAGAAATGTGTGAAATAAAATGACAATATTTAAAATGAAGTTATGTAATGTTTTATGTGATAGCTCATTAGCTATGATTTAATGTTATTGTTTATGGATGGAACATTTTAGAGACATTACTACTCAATAAAAATAAAGCTAAATACATCATTGTATATCATTTAATGTGTGAAAATCATTTACCTATAAAGCAGACTGAATTTAGAGTACAAAAAACTGATTGTGAACAAGTTTTATTTCTAATGATTCATAATAAAAAAGGTTTACAAAATAAATCATAAAGTGTTTTAGTCTTCATGGATGTAAAATCATCTTATAATTCTATTGAAAAAATTTATCTCCAATAGAAAATTCAAACAATAATAAATAATCAAATTCAAATGTTTATTCTACAAATTCCATTCTCACCTCTACATGTTTTAATATATTTATCAATGATTTCCACATAGAAATGCAAGCATAAAACTACACTGATGATATTACTGTGATATTTCAAGAGAAAATTCTTTTGAATTAAAAAATTCTCCATAAAAATATAAAAAGATTAGATAACGTTTCCAAAAACATTGTGTCACTTTATAATCCAATAAAAGCATGTTTTGGGAATCATATAATTTTTTTGTAATAATGATCTAAAACACAATCTTACCACATAATATTTGAAAGTTATCTTGGATCATTGCCTAAGTTATTGTTCTGAAATATCTAGTTAAATGAAAATTAATAAATAAAAATAATATTTTTGGAAAAATGCCTGGCACTTCCATTTGCCTGAAAGTCTCCAATATATTTTGATTGTATTTATATGTTAGACTACTACTGTAATCTAACATTAAATCATGAATGTATTTAGAAAAGTTTTAAACTTAATTTCACTTTTTTAAAATTTTCTTTTTACTTTTTCCTTTCTGTAAAGTATTTTTGTATTTTCTTAGCTGAACATATGTTTGTTAAATCATATATGATTTACTGCTGTGGACACATTTCTTTCTTTTTCTAATCAATATTTAATATTTTTTTCAATCTATTTTTAATGGCACAACTGGTCTTCCTAATATACATTATTCCACATTCATTTGGTATTGTATGCATTCAGTTTTTGCAGCATTTCATGTTTAATTTTGTTGACGATAGAATTCCTCATAGTGCAATATGACTAGAAAGATGTTTATGATATTATGTGGATTGCAGATTGTCTATAGTACATTGGCTGTTCTTAATAAGTATGGATACACCACAGTATTTTTAATCATTTATCTTTTGAAGTTTCCTTTTGTTGTCTATTTATGTTTTTCAAATGATAGTCGATGAATAACTAATCTATGCGAGAATTTGTTCTAATTAAATTTCTTAAATGCAAAACACTGGTTTTCTAAAGGTTTTTGCCATATTTCTTAGTAATAATATAATTCCCTGTTTTGTGTTTCTGTTGTCATAGCATGTATATGCTAAAGATATTTCTGTATGTGTGTGTTACGTATCAACTGTAATTTTAATTTTTCCATGACAAAAACTTGTCATAAGGATATGTATAAATTTTTGTTATCTTTCCTTTCTATCAAGAATTTAATCGAAAGGGATATAATATTGATGTAAGTCAAAATACTTTTAATTGTGCTTCACAATTTATCCTTACAAAAAAAAGGTCAATAGCAAGCTCAATTTTAGCTGGATATTGTACTGGTCAAAACATATCGATCCATCTAACATGAGTTGGAACTCAATGAAACATACTTCAAACCCAGTCAAGCCTGAGATTTAGGTCAGGGACCAATATTCTATTCAAACCCATTCCACAATCATTAGATAGAACACCTAATAAATAACACAGTAGAGATAGCATACAAGAATTTAATTCTAAATCCAGCCAACTAGTAGAGCAGAGAAAACAATGAGACATATTCTATCGCATCACTAATTCATTAACTTATATTATATAATCTATGAATTATCTTCAACTCGTTAATAGAAAGTTTAAACCCCATTCACATATTTCATGAAAATGCATATATATATATTGTAACAAGCACAGACGTTCGTTGCATTGTTTTTTTTTTTATTTATTAAACATGACAGTAAATTAAAAAGTTCGCATTTAAAAATTTTCTTTAAGAATTAAAAATTGAAATTAAATATCATCTTAAACTCGTATATAATAAATTGCACAGATAAAAAAAAAAAATTATTAAACAAAAACTTTATTAAAGAAAAAGTGTTTTAAAACTAAATTTTCAGTACAGATTTAAAGATAAAAATATATCTTTAAGTTTGAAAACACATTAATTAATCAGAAATGGAAATGATTGTTTTAATTAGTTAAATGTAAACCAGCCTTAGGCATTTAAATGTAAAAACATCGGTCAGATAGGAAAACAATAGAAACTGTTAGCAAATAAGAAGAAATCCCTATGGAATCGGACCTCAGTGAAAGGACCATCGCATCAGTGATGTAATGTAAATTCAATCCTTTAAATTAATATAAAAGGACAATTGATTATTATTGAGGGGGTGACATATATGTGTTAGTGCAGAGGTGAAGGAGAAGGGATTGAAAAAGACGCACTCTTCAATCCCTTCAGTGCTGCTAAGAAAGGAAAAGAAATGAACTATCATTTTCTATATTGAGGACCAACTAAACTAAAAAACCTCCGGATGGATAAAAATAAATCAGCAAACAGAATACCAATCTTAGGACGGTGTGGGAATTCACGTTCATGGTGAGCAACAGATAAAATTGAACGTTTTAAAAAACCGTAAAAACTTTATAAATAATGAACATTAAATTAAAACTTTCCATATTTAAATGATTGCAATATTATCCTATCTGACCAACGTTATTTATTAATTAGTTATAACTTTATTTAATGTAATTATTTTGTAAAATCATTTCCATTTATTTATTTTTTGTTCTTTAAGTTTTATTATGATTTCTGTTTTCCATTAAGTTAAATGATATAAATGTTAAACTTAAGTCGGGCGTGAATGGCTGTATAGATTTGTAAAGTTATATTAGGGGAGGGTAATCTTAGGTTATTTGTGTCATTGTTAAATTGGGTCAATGGATTGGATATATTGATAAAGTTAGTAGATGTAGTCGGAGATTTGCTATTGGCAGAATCGTTTATATATACGCCGCACTCACCTGTTTGCCTATGGAAGGAATTATAAGATGGAGAACACAGTTCCTTTCTATGGAGTTTTTTTATTGTTCTTCTCGTTAGATGGATGTAATATTCCTATCTGACGAGAATCAATGTCTTCTCTTAATCTTTTTGGTGCTGCCGTATTCCGTATTACATTGAATACATCGATGTATCAGATGGATTGATGCCGGTTTGACTGCGAATTTTAGCCTAAGGTTAAATAGGGATAGAATATTTTATTTTCAAATGCAAATCTATGTAGTCTATTCATACTCGACCCTAAATAAAAATGCATTAAATTTAAGTTGTTTATAGATGCTTGCATGGATTGTTTATCTGTTAACTATGTTTTGCGTTTTCATATTTGATCAAAATATATAGACATTCGATAAATAATGATACCTTATGGTGAGTATCTAAAATGTATTTATTCGGATGTCTTTTAAGTTATTGGTGACAATGCAAGTATCTTATGGTGAATACTATTGGGTTACTTATAAATTTCCCTCTGCAATTGTCGGTACCAATGATTTTATATTTTGATAGTTTATGTTTATTTTGAAATGTTTTTAACCATTGTAATTTATGTACCCGATCTATAATCAACATTATTAAAACAATTTTTTTTATAATTCCATCTGTGCAAACTTAATTCAAATGTAAACTTATAATATAATAGAAATTAAAATTTAAATTAAAACCTAAAGTAAAGTTAAAAATAATGTTAAAATGTAAACTGGTACTAAAACAATTTTAAATCTTATATATATATGCGCGTAAATAAATTTTTGTATGTTAATTACTGGCAGTGGCTTATTTTATTTATTTTTTTTAATATTGAAATATAATTAGATAAAGTATTATATTATTAAATCTCTGCTATTCCACTGAGCTAGTGACATGGGCTAATGACCGGAATCAAAATATATAATAAAAAAAATTATTTTTTTTTACTTACGTATCTGCCTACTTTATAAATTTTTCTAGGTTCAAATGCCTAGATGGCGCCTTATAGTGCAGATCACGTTAAGTCATATATCTCCGGATCATTACAATTGGCGCCCAACATGGGGCCAATTTATTAATAAAAACCACATATACCCTGAGTAAATTTCTTTTTTCAAAATGAAATATTTTATCTGTTTACATAAGTCATATACTTTAAATCTTATAAAAGCACTGCCAGAAAGAAATTGCACATATATATATGAACACAGTTCAATTCCATTATTAGAGCATTGAAAAGAGGTCATCAAGCAAATAAATCAATAATAATGGAGAAATAGTGGTGCTGACATCAAGAAGATAATCCAAAGTGAGATCATGCTTCTAGATGAAGAAATTGAAAAATCTATGAGTTCTTTTTCTAGGGCACTGCTTAGAGAAATGAAATGAGGTCCAGTGCCACCTAGGCATACTAAAATCACTGATGCTTGGAGACCTTTTTATACATTAAATGGTTTTGGGAAGGTCAACTATCTTCAGGATAGGCCATGAAACCAGTCTATGGGTCTGAACTCATCACAACCCTCAGACTAGAAGCATGTAATATTTAATAAAATGAGCCATATATTAGCAATGCAGCATGGAAAACATGTGCCTATTGACATGGAATGGTGTTTACTACTTTAAAACACATGATCCTCACTCCAATGCTATAATTTGGGCAAGTCTGCTATGCTACATAATATATATATATATATATATATATATATATATATATATATATATATATATATATATATATATATATATATATGGAACAGACTAAATTTATACAAAACAGATTTTAAAATTACCCTTTTTCTTTCCCTGAAATTTAATATAATTAAATCCCACCCTTGTGGATTATACATCTTGAAAATATCCAAGTATTTGGAATCTTAAGACTATAGCATAATAAAATGGATAATAGATAAAAAAAAAAAACAAATCACTTTTTCAGAGTTAAATTAGCAACATAACAAAATATTGGATAGCATTAATTTTTTAATGATTAAAATTACCCCAGGTAGAACTTTTTATTCTAAATGGAGTACATAAATAATACTTGTTTAAATATACTAAGAAAAACATGAAAATAGGTTATGTTGGAAAAACAATCTGCTGACCATATTAATTAAGAATGGATTCAGATCTAACTAAAGAGGAGGGAGGATTTAATAACATCAATGCATGAAGGTCTGAGTACATAGAGAAAAGAGAACTTTATACATTAAGTTCACAAGATTGTTTTAGATTGGCAACTTAAAATTATAAAATAAAGCGTAATTTAATATTAAGAAAGAACTGCACCAAAATTAAGAAAATAAGAGCATATGATAGACTTGAATACAAAAAGCAAAATTAGTATGAAAGCAAATTTATATTTACATTTAAGATAATATTTAATTACTGATTTATAAAAGAAATCTGGATAGTAGAAGTCGAAATTAGTGGAACAAATTACATTTAGATTTCACATGGTTGTTCTGAGTTTCATTACCTTGCATATATTCAAGAGTCCATTTTCACAGTTTTGTTCTTCATGGTAATTTAACAGGATCCAAGTGATTTCTAAGGTGGCAGCAAGTTTCCATTAGGCATTTCCACATTCTTAGTTCAAACTTTCCATCATTTTAGGGCATCAGAAAGTTGCTTATTAGTAGCAAGAGAAAGACCAGCAAGGGCCAGGAAAAGTGAAAAGATTTGCATATTGGGAATTAGAGTAGCATGGAATAGATTGATGACAGTTGATGTCTCCAATCTAGTTCTCCAATGGCAGTCAAAATTGGCCCATTTTATACTGCACTCATGTATTTAAGGAATACTTTTAATATTTTCTTTCTAATTTAAATCTCAACTACGATCTAATAGGAATTTTTACATTTACTTTACCTATTGTTTTTGGAGATGCAAGTGTTAGATAACTGTCCAAAAATATATTCAAATCTTTTTCCAGATTACAAATAGATTTGACAAAAATGTTAATAGTAAAAGTACAAACCCTGAATCAGATTTCCTTTTTTATTTTTTTTGTTTTCCACATGTCATAGTATGGCCAGAAAGCGAACCTGCAACAACTGTCTGCAAGCAATTGCTTGCTTGTAAGGCAACCGCACTAACCTCTTGGCTAACAATGCTTGACTACCCTTTTTACTTTTAGTAAACATTAACTAGAAATTCATTCCCAAAACTCAAACAATGCAAAATTTCCACCCCTTTAATTATTTTTGAACAATTAATGGTTGCATTCTCCATCTTGGCTTTTTTTTTAAAAATACAGTTTTTTTAAACAAACAATTTAAAGAAAATGTTTTTTACAAACTAAGTAAAAAAATATAAAGTTAATGTTCTGTTAGTAATTGCTCCCATCATTTATATATCTGAGCTGCACCAAATATACTTTAATTTTAATAAAAAATCAATAATAATAATAAAAAATTTGTGAAGTTAAACTATAAAATTTAGATGCATATCTGAAGTACATACATTACTGAAGGAGTGGAATGGGATGTAAAGTTTGAAACATAGGTTAGTAGATGATACCATGAAGCTTAATCTTAAGCTAAGATTGACTGCTTCAATATGAAGTTGGCTTTGTGGCTATTGTTTCAAGTTCTTTTATGTAAATAATGCTAATTAGAGCAGACAATGGGGAGCTTATAAGCACTATTCAAATTTTTGAATTATATACTGGAGTTGTTCTGATTAGTGACTGTCATCATTATTTAATTGTTTACTTGGAGTTCTAATATAAATACTTTCTGTTTTCTTAGCATGAAAAATATTCTGGTGCTGATTACTGTGTTGCTGTTTGAATAAATTGTTCAATAAATTACTTAATAATAAAATAAATATTACTATATACATATTAATTATATACTCAAATCTACAACTTTGCAATACTTTTTTTGTATCTCATTTTTCTCCACCAGCTATCGAAAGAATGTTTCTTAACAGAGAATGTATAAAAACTATTAAGCTGAATGAATTTTTTCACAAGTCAGATATATAATTATATCATCTAAAACTAAATTCAAATCAATAATCTATTTTTGATTATTTAACTAAGAATCTGTAATCAAGACAACTTGGGATGTAAAAATGGAAATTTTAAAATGTTTCAAACAAATTTCTTTTTCTAGATGCAACACTAAAACAGGTAGATTTAATCTCCCTAGTTACAGTTACAGTTTTATTATTACATTTAAAATAACCCATGGCTGTTTTTTGCTTTAAAAACAAAATATATCAGCTTTTGATTTATGTAAATATGGAAAAGTATAAACTAGAAAACACAAAGAATGTCCAGATTTTTGGCACATTTAAAGAACTGAAGATCTCTATAAACAACATGTGAATCTGTTTCTATTTGGACTTAATGTCTAAACCCGTATAATATTTTGAGAGTCAAGCTGTTGAAAAAACTACATGGTTAGATAAATAATTATTATCTCATTAAAAAATTAATTTTTATCAAACACAATTTTATATGTCCTACTATAGTATGATGGTATTATGGTTCAAATTCAATAATAAAAATGGTGAAAGAAAATCAATATCAAGTATTATATAATAAAATCTAATATTCAAAATCATCTTGAAAACATAATCTGTTTTGTAATCTTTTATGATCTGCATATTATTTATGTAAATTTTAATTTTGCATGATTTGAAATAATTATATATCACAATCATTGTAAGTAATAAATGTAAACATTTAGACTAAGAACTATTGATACTATGCTAGTTTTAGTAGATATTTTCTTTATATTCATGATTTTTTATGTTTTAAATTTTCAATAGAAGAATGTTTAACATATAAATTATGTCTGTGTATTCGTTCATGTATATGTTTAATACCTGTCATCATATTTACTAGTTCTTATCATTTGTGAAAATAAACTTTTAACCCATTTACTTATTTATCAAAAAATTAATTTTTTTTATTCATGTCCATTCCCTGTAATAATTTTATAATATCTGCATGTCACTGAATGCCATTTTCTTAAAATTTAAATACACACTCTTAAGCACATTCAAAAAAAATTATTCTTCATTATATTGCCCAGAAAAATAATGTTATCATTACATTCATCCGTAATACAAGTTTTAAATCAAACATTTCTATTAAATACAAAAATTTACAAGATATTTTATAAATAAGTTATCATAAAATGATTAATATTATTTTATGTCTACTTTTTTGTATTTTTACTAATTTCTGATAGATGAAAAATGCAAGCAAACCTTTATCTAGTTTCAACCTAAAAATACAATTTTAAAATCTAAATAATTAACATTTTAATTAATTTTTGAAAACATATGATAAAATATATTAAACTATGAATGTTACAGATCACATTTTGCAATTTTTATATATTAAATATTCCATTTCACATTGATTATGTTAACATAAATAAATCTAAAATTAATTCAACTTTAATCAACTGGTAATCATTTGTGATTTCAAATTGTGTTCTGTCAATGCCCTAAAAATGTTTATATTACCAACATTCTCACATTCATTCCTTCATAATTATACATGAAATAAAAAAATACATTTAATACCTGTTAAAGAGGTTGCAATATTCATTACTGGCTCCATTTCTTTTGTAATTGCTTTTACCAATTCATTTTCTATTGCAGTTAATGCTGTTTTTGTGCTAGCCTCTGTAAAGAAATTGTTTTGTTATATGTAAATTCCAGTATTTGTTTTGTAATTAAATAATTTTTGAAATATAAACAGAAAAAATAATGAAATACTAAATTTTATCACACATATAAATGAAAGACATCTACAATTATAAAGTGAAAGACTACTATTAACTAAAAGATTCACTAGATTAATTATTAGTGTTATGGCTGTTAGTATTCTAGTATTTTTCACATGATAAGTGAAAATTGATACAAAGTGCATATACAAGAAACAACTACTATTGTGAGTATACAAGCATTATTAAATATCATAATCTCTTACCTGAGACATTGGTAATATTTTTTTAGGTAGAAAAACAAAGTATGTGTGCTAATGTTGGCTTTTTATATATTTAGACTAATAATAAACGAAAATAAATTATATGTATAATTTTTTTAAAAACTTAAAGCCCTTGCAAAAACTGAACATGACTAGTAAAGACATATAGTACCTAATACTTATCAGTCACAGACTAGACTGGTACTCAATAATGAAAATATATTTAGTTACCAAAAATATAGATCACTGTCAAATAACTAATAATAATAAAATGGACAAAAGATTATAAAATATTAAATAAAATATTATTATAATTCATGAAATTAGAAGTTTACAAAACAGTTCAGAATATGACAATATCATCAATAGGGGCAAACAAATATGTTTACTTTAATACTGACAAAATGTACAAATACAGAGTAATGAATAAGATTTGAAATGATTACACATACTAATTTCAAACAACAAATTTATCACATATATATTGATCAACCAAAGACATCGATTTAATATTTTAGTAATCCACTTTTAAACTTTCCAGCAATTTTTTTTCTAAAAAAGACTCCAAAATCTTTTTTAAATGTAGATGTTTTTTTGTATTTTATTCTCAACAACAGCTTGTGATTAAAAAAAATTATCGTATTTTTTTCAAGTGACAGAGATAATCTTTATGAAATTAATCCAGACTTTTTTTCTGAACCAAAACAAAAACATGATTAAATTAATCATAAAATATTTTTAGAGTGTATGTAATTATTAACTGGTTTTAAATATTCAATCCAATAAAATTGATTTTATAATAAAAATCTCTATGGAATCAGTACATTGCACTGAAAAACTTTGTTGATAATATTATGAATTATTTGAAATTTTTTGAATTTAAAACACATTTTAAATAAAATTTATAATAACATTATGGCACAAAAAAAATAAAAAATGTAACGGACAAGATTTATAGTATAATGCTACAATATCATAATACTAACAAAATTTTATATAGATATACAGAAAATTTTTGATCAACCAAATGTTATGTGTCATGGAAAATATTAGTGTAAAAATTAAAAATATATAAATATTACAGATAAAAATAAAAAAAAGGATAAGATTTTTTTAAAAAAAGAAAGTGACAATTTATTTTAATCTTTTAAAAAAACGTTTTTTTTAAAAGATCAAAATAAATTGTCTCTGAAGAAGACTGCAGGTCAGTTTAAACATAGGTATATGTATATGTACAAATAAGGAGTTTTGATAAAAAGTGTTTGAAGTTATTTGGATAAATCGTATTTATAGGATATTACAGTAAAAATAAGTTGTCCCGGGTTAGTGGGTTCGCTTCCCGGCTGATGCTATGACACATGAGAAAAAAGTGTCTATAATAAGTATTTCATTTTTCTGCAAGTCAAAGTGAAATGGCTACATGTGGAATAGAATTATAATACATTGAAGATCAGCCTTTTCAAGCTATTATTCATGCGCTTTTTACGAGTGTTAATAATAAATGTATACTTTCATTCCCAACATAAGATATAGTATTTATGAAAGAATAAAATGAATCTACTTATTCTTTCCAACCCAAATGCTTATATATGGGCAAATCTTAAGTACTGGAAATGAAAGCATGAGGATAGACCACTCACATATGGTCTAACAAAATGTATTTCAAGTCAAAAAATGATGATAGATTTCTGAGATGTAATATACATCATAATGAATGATTAAGAAAAAGCAAATGTAGTGCTTGATGTTTCTAAATTTAAAATCTTTAAAGAAAACAATATCATTTTAATATATTTTCATACAAAGAAAATAGTTTACAAGTGAATATGTTCAATAAGGGAGCAGACAATGCTAAATGTAAATGAATATTCAAATGACAGCACAAACAACTATTCACAAGTAAATTCTCAATTTCAACAAGGTTATTGTGTAAAAAAATATGAAATTATGTGAAAGCTAACAAAATAACTTAAATATTTAACATTTTGTAGAACAATACAGATGCAATAAAGTTATAAAAACATGTACTATAAAATTGATAAAGATAAATAGTAAAATTAAATATCAAACATGTAAACATCTCTTGGTATTAAAAATAAATTGTTTCTACAATTTTAAACAATGAGATATGAAAGTAAATTTATAAAAGATTAGAAAATCTACAAAAATATTGTATTTTTAATTTAAATTTTTAAAAAATAAAAAAACTAAAGCAAATCTGTTTAGCAATTTTATAACTAATACAAATCAATAAATCTATTAGAATAATGCAATTGTCATATTACAAACAATAAAAGTATTAAAAATTACAGAAGTCTTAGTTTTTCATCTACAACATTTCACAGTTTATATACAGAAATATTTAAACTCATTCAGTCAAAAAACAAAGTTGATTTAAATACAATTATAACATAGATCACAAATAAATATTAAAAGCACTTATACAAATAATCAATAAAATTAAATTTTCATTTTGCTTAGATTTGTAAAATAATAAATGACATATAATTAGATAATCAATTGAGTTATAAATGATTTTAAGCTTTGATTAAATGTCTTAGAATAACATCAAATTGTAAATATTTATCAGAATGCAATAACAGCATATAATTAGACTACATGATAACACTGAATGAAATATTAACAAAAAATTATGGCAGAATGATTCATCTCAGCATTTTATGAACACTTTTTAGAAGTATTTTATTATGACTAATTTATTTATATAGTACTATTTTTAATCAGTAACAATTATTAAGGATCACCAACTACACATTCCTATACATATATGCTTATGTTAAAATAGTACAATGATTAAGTCTATCTTTCAAAAACTTTACTTTGTATTTGGAAATGAGAGTATTCCTCAAAAGTGTTTTTGAAGTATTTTATTCATAACAGGTAAATAAGAAAATAATAAAATTATTTATATCTTTCATTAATTTGATTTTATAAGTAATGCTTCATCCTCTCAAAAGTATTACTAAACATATCAGGCGGAATTTAAAATGTAGCATTAAATACAATTACTAGAAATAGAGTACACACAGCTAATGGTTTTAAAATCATTGTTTTTACTTCTCCTTTGAGTGGTAAGTTTTAAATTGTGTTATTATAAAGTTAAATATAAATTATATTATAAATTTAAATGTGTATGGACTGCCTTTGATAAAAGTAATTTATTAAAAAAAACAATTAATAAATGTAATAGCTGAAATACAGAGGCTTATATATACCTGCGTCTATTTATGTAATAGACAGGGTATGAGCACAGACTTTCACATGACCCACCACTCTCCACACTATCTCATAACACTGAAACACTTGAACACACATATGTTGAAAAGATAAATAATCACCAATATACGTATTTCATGCTTTACTGATGCTTATATATGTAATAAGACTTTGACAAAACTTTATATCGAAATACAAACAAAAATGTGAGGAAGTAATACAATGTTTTAATGAGATGACAAGTAAAATAAACAAAAGAACTTTTAGACTGAATTTCAAAAAATTGTAAAAGCCCTCAAAAAGATTACATATGATATAATTAAGTAGTGACTCTTATTGATTGGATGTGACATAATTATAAATCAGAAGTTGAATTAATAAAACCATAAAGCATCACATGATCACCATCTCTTATACTAGCACATAATTGTTTATAAACAAGGCAAAACTCTCTATAAAGTACTGCCACCCTGTGCCATCCAGAATAATAAATGGATGCCAGAATGCTTGTGCATAAAATCCCTATCTAATGCCTACTTCTCCAATCCCCAGACTAGTTTCTGGCTTGTGGCCTTCGTCAGTGAGGAGCTTTGGTTCTGGGAGCACTGCACCTAGATTTAAGTGCAGTGCTCTCAGATCCAAAGTTCCTCACTGATGAAGACAACAAGCCAAAAACTAGTCTGGGGATTGGAGGAGTAGGCATTAGATAGGGATTATATGCACAAGCCTTCTGGAATCCATTGATTACTCTGGTTGGTACAGGGTGGCAGTACTGTATAGAGTTTTGTCTTGTTTGTTAAGTTGAATTAATCTTTGAATTTTTATCTTAAGTTAGATTGCTAATATATTAGATTTGTAAAATTGTGCAAAACATACTTTTTATATGTATGAAATAAAATGTGATCCTAGTAGGACTTTTAAGGACAAATATTACATATTTTAATATAGTATAGATAATTAAAATAATTATATTTAAATTTATAAAAGCTGTCAAAGACACATTTTACTTCATAAACAATCAACAGATAACATCAAAAAAAGCCAATTGCCTTCGTGGCATATGATTCAACAAAAGCATTTTCAGATGGCTTAGATTCCAATGTCCAAACATTTGCCTTATTTAATGAATAAATTACAAAAATTTTTAATTACATGCATTACTTTTCTAAATCATTCACATTTTATATATGATTATAATTGTTTCATCTTTCTCAAATATGGAACAATTATTTTTTTTATACTGAGTGATTATATTTTATTTGTTATTGATATATATAAATATTGTATTAGATGTTAAATTACATTATATAACAGTACAAATTATTAGGATGTGTTTAACATAAATCTAGAACTTAATAAATTTTCAAAAAATATTTTTTTTACAAAAAGAAAGGTTTTTTTCAAGTCATTCTAATCAGGATGCATTAACACAGCCTTGGATCTCGTACAATTTTCATCATGTCAATAGAATTTTATTCATATTTAGAAAAATTATAATTAATTCAAATTAGTCACTTCATTTTTCAAAATGGCCTGATTTTTAAATGTCACTGTAATTTTTCTGGACATTTCAAATATCAAATAATAACTACTATGGTTTGGGATTAAATTTTTACTCAATGACATACAGCCTATTTAACTTTAAAAATAAAATATATCTTATAAATTGAAAAATGTAATTGTTGTTTAAAATAAATAAAACAATTATGACAATATCTAGAGATCAGACGTGTGTAAATATTGAAGTTCATTATTTTAACTTAATTTATTTATCTACATGTAAATGGAACAATGATTTTGAAATATTAAGTGCTTATAGAGATAACATTCATCTAAACAGATGAGTTTAGTCGAAAGACTTGTTAGGACGACAATTTGCATATTTCTGTTAATTTGTATTGAAAGATTATTAAATAATTGTAATGTTTTTAACATCATTACTAATTGAAAATATATTTGGTCATGAATACAAATAAAACAATCAAATAACTTTCCTTCTTGAGGGTTTCTAAGAAGTTTGAGTAATCCAGGAATCTGAATCTTACATAAAGTTTAGTGTTTTCTCAAAATTTATTTAAAATAATAAAATGTATTTCATTATTAAATTTTCATCACAGTTTCTTTCATTAAAAATGAATTTAATATTGCAAATATAAAAAAATGCTGTGTAATGTTCAAAAGAGATAAAACAATTAGAGCAATGCTTAGTGATAAAAAGTTTTGAGAAATAAAGTCAATAATTTGGATTAGTTATAAATTCATTATTATGATATATATAAATATAGGAATTCTGAAGTCAGACTTTCAAGCCCCTTCAACTATCCACACTAACTCATACCACTGACACACATGACACACACACATGTAGAAAAGATTAATAATCACCAATATAAGTATTTTGTGCTAAACCAGCACTCATCAGTTGGTCCAGACTATCATCTCCCACACATATATATAATCAATGCTCAGTTTATATTAAGAGAGCCAATCTTCATACTTTAATGGGCAGGCTCCAATCTACTCCAACATCCAACTCTTCTGCCATCCATACTATTGAAAATCTGATGTTAGAGAGCCCAAATCCCATACAGATGCCAATATTATTGTTTTGCCCACATATTTAAATGGATATGGTCCTATAAATGAGGGGTCAGAGTGATTTGAAGTCAACATGAGCATAACAATAATATTGGCAACAGTATGGAATTTGGGTTTTCCATCATCAGATTTTTAATAGTACGGATGGCTCAAAAGAAGTTGGAGTGGATTGAAGTCTGTCTATTAATATAGGAACATTTACTATCTTAATATAAACTGGGCACTGATTATATATGGGAGATAATAATCTGGACCAACTGATGAGTGCTGGTTCAACATGAAATACATATATATATATATATATATATATATATTTGGGTGATGATTTATCTTTTCTATGTGTGTCTTGTCATGTATATCAGTGGTAAAAAATAATGTGGATAGTTGAAGGGTGCTCAAAAGTTTGAGTTCAAATCCCCTACATTTACAATTATGCTTCAGATATATGAAGAATGCCTGCATTTCAAATATTATGACATATATGTAAGTCTAAAAAACCACAAAAAAAATTGTGAAATGTCCTATTTACATAATAAAATATACAACAATATGATATCATCAACCTAATAAAATCATGAATCAGCATTAAACTTTATTTGAAAAGACAAACTAGTTTAACAGCTCATTGAAATTGATCAATTAATAACTTCTTGCTCTTCATTTCAAACACTTCAGATTTGCCCATACTTATACGGTTGGGTCGAAAATATAGGTGGATTCATTCTATATTTTTTTAAAGACTTTATCTTGTGTTTGAAAATGTGGGAGTATTCATTTATATAGTGACATCTGCAAAGCACATGTGTATTAGCTTATTGGCTTATTAATATTATAGATTATAAAAACATCACGCTATATAAAAAATAAATGTCTTGTTTACATATGTTTAATTATAAGAATGACGTATCATAAATTCTAGAAATTTCATTGGCATCATTCATTTATGCAGTAAAAAAGTAATTTAAAGTGATCAATTAATAACTTCATGCTTTTCATTTCAAATACTTCAGACTTACCCATACATATATGGTTGGGTCGAAAATATAGGTGGATTCATTCTATATTTTCTTAAAAACTTTATCTTGTGTTTGAAAATGTGGGAGAATTCATTTATATAGTGACATCTGCAAAGTGCATGTGTATTAGCTTACTGGCTTATTAATATTATATGTTGCTATGCATATTTTAAGTTATCTTTTACATTTAACATTGCACAAACTTTCAAATATTATTATTAACTAGTACTGGTTAGAACTTTTGTATTAGTATAAAAACTGGAAAAATACTGAATGTCAGTGAATCAAACTAATGTAAATAAATAATTGTAAAAAGATGAACAATATGCAAAATCACTCGCATGATTATTCTATTAATACATTAGTTGTATTGGTGATATCAGACCATCAAACATAATAATAATATAAAGCTAAATAATTTAAAATGTATTGACACAGTATTAGCCTCAGTAGCAAATGTCAGAATAATTGAAAAATTGTGAAAAGTGTATATGATAATCAGCTAGTGCAAGCATATACATCTAGGCATTTTTAAGCATTTATAAAATAAACTGCATACATGTATTTATAGGAATAACAAATACACTATAACCAATAAAATTATGAAAAAAGTTATGATAATAATAATAAATCTAGTAAAGTCAATTATTATTTTCAAGTTCATATGCCAAAAAATACTGATGTACTAAAATGTGTTTTCTATTAATCACAACAATGGATTTAAAATAAAAAGAATATCTGAATTTGAAAACTTGCAAAAGTAGTCATATAAAAAAACAAAAGCTAAAAAACATCAACAGAAGTCTATTTTGTAAAAGGGAAAATTTAAAACATTTTTATTGATAGAAGCCTCATATATATGACATGAAATGCTAAGGGAAGTAACAAAGCATTGAGGTAATATTCTTTTCTTTGTCATCTATATTCTATTAGAATTGAGGAAAAATGAATAATATTTTCACATTTCACTCTCATAAATGATTTATAACCTTCTAAATATCAGTATAAGCATAAACAATTAGGGATGTGGAATATAGTTTAGTTCATCACTGGAAATTTTGATATGACATTTGATGATTATATTGGGCATCAAAAAATGAACCAACTTACGAGATCAGAAAAAGTTGCCAACAATAGAGCATAATAATACTAGAAGATAACAATGTACCAACATTTTATTGCAAATGCTAAAGTAAAAAAAGTATTTCCATTGTAGTTGATACATAGCTAGATCAAACATTTGATCAAAATGATTATTAGAAAGAACAAATACAAACATTGTTTCATTAATGTACATTTTAATTTTATTGAAAAATCACTGGACATTAACTTTACTTCTAAATTAAATGAATTATATATTGTATCATAAATGCAATATATGTTATAAAACTTACATATATCAGTATTACATGTTTCACAAGTTAAAAATAGATGAGCAAATTTATTTTAAAAAAATTGGTAAAAGTTAACTATTTAAGTAGTTTTAAAATGTAATTTTGTAAAAATAAAAACGATTGCATTCTATTTTTTTTTAAAAGAGAAAACTTTTATTGAAATTTGGGTAAGGAAAAGAAGTAGAAATAAACATTTAAAAATATTTGACTGACGATCTGTGATGATGGTATACTATTAGATATGGTATGTTGGATTATTTCCATCATCTATGAGTGAATGTTGAATGTATAGAAAATTTTAAAATTTATTTAAACTTTCCAAATACAAACAACTTGTCAGTAATAACACACAATTAGACAACACAGGTTAGCGATTATACAATATTTTGAGTAGTATTACTCTCCACTCTTCTTGAGGTATTGCTGGACTGATATGCACAGTGACAAGATTTGCATAGAAGTTGAACTTGCACCTTTAGTTTCTTGAATATTGAATTTAAGGCAAACATCTAACCAACTAAGCTATTCTGTCAAAGGTAAAATATAGTAAAAATTTGATATATATATATATATATATATATGAGGGTTGTTTCAAATCCTCCTGATTCTTTCAATTTTTTATTGTTATTATTATTTTTAATGTTTAATATTTTTTTCTAAAAGCAAGATTAATTAGAGGCTTCCATACATGGTGTATTGCCACACTGGGTTGGCTTACCATTGTCATATGAGAAACTTCATTGAATTTTCTTCTAATCATTTTTTTCTCTTTATCCAATATCTTTGTATTTTCTTAATTAAACATATGATCATTAGTACATCTATGATCTGCTATGGTAGACACATCTGTTTTTTTCTTTTTTAATCATTAGTTTGGGTTCTTTCAATCACTGTTCTACAGGATGACAGGTCTCACCAATATATTTCCTTCCACAATCACATGGTATATCAATGGAATTAAAACAAGAACTAAATTTGGCACTCTTAGATGTACTTGTGACAAGACTCCCTCACAGCAAATTAAAATTACAGTGTATAGAAAACCAACACATACTGGCAAGTACTTGGCATTTACTTCCAATCATTTGAAAAGCACTAAATATGGAATTATACTATCACTATGAAACAGAGCAATAGTTTGTTCACATGCCAGTGATTTGGAAAAATAAAAAAATTATTCATAGAACAAATGCTTATGATGAATAGTTATCAATCAAGGGACATCAAAAAAACCTTCAATAGACAACACAAGGAGACACCAAAAAGAAAACAATTATTGTACTGTAGTGTATCCATACATACTAGAATTGGCAGAGAAATTAAAGAAAGTTTGCAGTCAATATAACATTAGAACAGCTTTCCAAAACCATACCACCTTCAGAGAATTCTTACTTCTACTAAGCCTAAACTGGACATGCTGAAAAACAAAAACTGCATCTATAAAATATGATTTGTTAGACCTGTTGCCCTATTGAACCACAATTGAAAAAAAAAATGAATGGTTAAAAGTAAAAACAGATCTATCTATCTACTGTAGTAGAATATATACATTTTAATGATCATAGGCTTAATTGGGAAAATACAAAAATATTGGATAGAGGCAAAAATGCATAAAAGAAAATTCAAGAAAGCTGCTCATATGACAATGGTAAATAATTTTACAAGTGTGGCAATACACAATGTATAGAAGCCACTAATTAATCTTTTTTAGGAAAAAATATTAACCAATAATAAAAAAATTGAAAGACTCAGAAGAATTTGAACCAACTCTCATATATAAATATATCAAATTTTTATTATGTGTTGCCTTTGACAGAATAGCTCACCTGCTAACAGTTTTTGACTTAGATTTGATATTCACAAATCTAAAAATGTGAATTCAACTTCTATGTGAATAAACTGTCACTGTGCATATAAGGCCAGCTACATTTGATGAAAGTGGAGAATAATACTGCTTGAAACATTGTGTAATTATTAACCTGTGTTGTCAATTGGTGTGTTATTACTAACAAGTTCTTTGTATTTGTAAAGTTTAAAATTTTCTATACATTCTACATTCATTCTTAGATGATGGAAATAGTGCAATGTATCACCTCTAAAGATTTAAAAACATCTCCCTTTTATAAATTTTTATAAATTAAAATAAGAAAGTGTGAAAACAGAATAAAAAATTAATAATTGAAGTAACTACAAGCTATGTAAACTATCAATGAGATAGTAGATTAATCTAAGAAAAGGATTAGATAAAACAAAAGGTAAAAATCAATTAAATTAAAGAAAATGTAAATTTAATTTTAAAAAATAAAATTAAAAATAATAAGGAATTAAAAACAATGAGAGAGAAAGAGTATAAAAATTGCAGCTGGCTAAAATTATTCAGTTCAGATTATTATTATTTAGTTGAGACAGAATACAGAATGTAGACAGCTTTTCTTTGAGAATACAAACAATCAAAGATTCAGATATTCAGAAACTGTAAATGCAGTATCAAGTCAGTCAATTATTGCTGTGATCAATATTAATGCAGAAGCCATAGAACTAGCAACATGCATTGCTAGAAGACATAAGAGTGTTCAATTTCATGTCCTAATTCTCAGCAAAATCAACTGTACTTGCCTGGAACCAATGCCCAGAACAATTGCATAAGCCCTAAAATACTGCTGCATACTCTCCCATTATTAAGCCAAACAAATGAAGACAAGTTCTGAAATTATTGATGGAACCAAAAGGTCAACTAGTTGGAAACTGACAATCATGAAAACCTAGGTGAAGTTAATTTGATATTTATCTAGAAACACTTTAAATTTATTTTAAATGAACTTTAATTAATGAAGGACTATTACAAAATTTAGCCTGAAACTAATCATTTATATTTCTTTATGTAAAATATATTGTTATACACCTGGCTCTCATTTTATGCTGTAGATAGGCACCACAGAAAACACACATTAAAAATAATCACACAAAATAGACTTAACTTACCTTGAAAAATGGAGGATAGGTGCTGTAATTTTCAGAATTCACATAAAAGCAAAGCAATGAGAAAAAATTACTTTAAAATTCACATTAAAAAAATAAGCAAATAAAGTATGACTAATAAAAAATTTCAAATATTTGAAAAAAATTAATACAAGACAAACTTTTTTTACTTCATTTGTAAACTGGTAAGAAATCAGATTCAATGTGATGTGATGTGTTGTGGCTTCTCTTTAAATGAAGTCAAGAATCTCTCAGCAATTATGCCCAGAGAAACCTGTTAGCCACTCTATTTTTATTTGTGATGTGATGTACAACTAGCACCATTTTCTGTCTTGTACTGTGTTAATGGTTTTGTTTCTATATTAAAAAAATGAGATCGCAATCAAAAAAAAAAGATTATACATTATCATTAGAAAAATTACTTTCAGTTTATAAAATCTTGGTTTTTTAATTTAAAAATCTAAAAGATTATTTATTTGTGTTATATATAACAAAATACGTTTCAAAAGTTTACATTTTTTGAATATTTATTGCAATATTTTTATATGTAAGTATAAATGTATTATTATTATTTACTCATTAGTATAAAAAGGTTATTTACATAGAAGCTAAAATTCTAAATACAGCTTCAGGCCATATTCATGTTAGCTGGTAATATAACGTTATATTTTTGGAAAAAAAAGTATTCAAGTCAAAATAAGTTATTAATAATTTAAATTTCTTGATATATAAAAAAAATAGTGAAATATAAAAGATATTAAATAGAAACAAGAATCGCATAACTTCAAAATCACATTAAAATAATTCGCATAAAATGAGACCCAGGTGTATTATGTTAGATATGTGTGTGTTTGAATAAATATTAATGTTTTTTAAATATTATTTGTTTTTTTCTCTCTTTCTTTCTTGTTACTGCATCACCATTTATTTAAATAAATAAATGTTCTAGGTGTTAAGTAAATGTGCTGGACCCTGGCTAAGGGTATGAGTTAGCTTGGGATATTTCAAGCACTGATTATGTGCCTGTGGTCTAAAGCATGCTGACTATATAACACAGTTGGATGGTGCCTGAGATTAATCCTCAAAACAAATAAAGTTTTTTGAAAGTGTGGGGTTGGTTCCAGCAGTTGAAGTAGGCCATGGTCAGGAAATACAGTTGTGTTATGCTCTGTATAGCTCAATCTGATTGTGGGTATCATTGATAGCTGTGTAATAAATGGTATTCTCCATTCAGCTTGAAAGGCTGGTCCATTCCCATAATATTAGAGATAAAATAATAATTACCAAGAAGTTGTGTATCATGTTTAATAATAAGCTTATTGAAGTTATTTTAAACGGTATTTGGAATCTGGTTAAGATGGTAATTATTCAGGGGACTCAGTTCAATATGTTAGGGCAAGTGTGCAAACACATATCTATTATCAAATAAATATGTTTAACACTGAATTAATCCTAATATTATAAGAAACAGTAATATCCATTAATAAACAATTTTGTCAAGAAGCCATTTATATCTGCAATCATTTGCACATATGATGTTTATAGTGTACTTGTATTTATTGTATAAGCGCATAGATATCTGAGAGGAAAATTTCTTTTATAATGCAACTATTTAAAAATAAAAAAATAGTTATGAAATTGATGTTTTAAAACTTTTACTTAATATCTGTGCTCATCTTCATAAAATAATAAAATGCACAAATAATATATCATACACAAGATATAGCCTATACAGAAAATGGTTGAAAAATATTAATATCTATGTTGTCATCTTAAACATGAATTCATGTTAGTAAGTTTAGTGGAATGTTACATTTCTCCTCTACATTAATTTATTAAAAATAATTATCTATCATATTTATTAATACATGTATTAGACAAATGAAGAATTGTGCATATTAACAGGTATTCAGTCATTTATCTAATTATTTATTTACTATCAATATTTAATGTTTTTTTAATATATTAATTATATTTATGTAAATAAATTTGTTGTTTTTATTATTGGTTCTCATTTGATTTTATCCAATCTTTTAGTTATATATTGTAATTTGCAGTCCATAAACTATAAGTGTCAATAATTAAAATCAAGTATTCCATAATTCATGACTATAAAGTCTGCTAATGTACCAACTAGCATTCTACTTAGAATTTATATTTTCCATTTTTGGTCTTCATGGGTTTATGTTCAACAAGTAAATCTTGCATGGTGCATATTAGATTGATATCCATGTTATTGGACATCATAAAATTATATATATTTGCAAGTCTGGATAATGAGATAAATATTTCTGTTTTCATACATTCTATTTTATAAATGGTACATATCTACAATTAATCAGACTCCATAATATATTTGTTTTCATGTTATGACTTAGCTTCATAAAATGATATTGATAAAATATAACTGCATGTACAGAACACTTAAATAATGATGATGATCCCAAAGTATGGTATCAATACAATCTACCATTATATACAAATGGTTACCTTTACATACTGACTTCATAAATTATAAGCACAAGAAACTGTTACAATAAGTACTACTTTTGAGTGTGTCCTTCAGCATTTTGGTTTCTGTAAGAAACCCCAAATTCAACACTGACATAACAAGTTGAAAATAAAATCATATATCACTGATAGCCATTGGTAGAGTCTCAATTATTTTGTATATTAATTAAAAAATCACAAACTCCATCAGAAATTTAAAAAATAAACAAATTTTGTAGAACTATGCTCAATCAAATATATTAAATACTTGTAGATTTGTAAATATCAAACATAATAATTAGAAACAACTCAGTTGCAAATAAAAGGCAAAAATCACAAGACCAAAAAGATCAAATTACTGTCACAATCAGATAAACACAAATTTTGTAGAACTATGCTCAATCAAAAATAATCAAATTCTCTTAGAAAATCAAAATTTTAAATACAATAATATTTACAAAATAGTCAGGTTGGAAAAAAGCCAAAATTATGTTATCAAAATATTAAATTATTGCCACAATCTAATATCAAATGGATTATTATGTAAACATAAATAACCCCCAAAATGAAATAATAATATTATATTTTATATTTAAAATAATTTAATATAAAGGAATCTAATATTATAATAAACTAGCAAGTTTACAAATAGTGCAATTAATGAAAAAAACAATTCATTTAGGTTTCAAATTGTAACATATTTTACTTTTAAAATATGACAGTAACCATATACTTCTGAATAGACATAAGATTGATAGTGAATAAAAAATTGCATAGGCTAAGACTAAAAATGTACATGTGAAAAAATCTAATATTATAATTAATCAGAAATGCACATGTGTAAACAAATGAATTTTACTTTTAAAATATTGTGATAACCATGTGCATGGGTAAATGTAAGAATGGCAGGCAAAAGAAAAAATACATAAGCTAAAACAAAAAAATTGACTTAAGCTAAAATAAAGTAATATTATAATTATCCCAAAACAACAGTTAATCTGTATTATCAAAGTAGAATTGATTACTGAAGCACAAATATACAATTTGTAAAGTATGGAAAAAAGTTGAAATTTATTTTGGTACAGTAAAGAATTTTAGTTTTAAAATATAGTCCAAATAAACACATATGATAAAGATAATACAAAAATTACAGGTAAAATTACACTATAGCCTTATTCTCAGAAGTTTATACACTCACCAACCATAAGATGTTTAGTTGGAATGCAACAAGTGTTAAGAATCCCTAATTTCAACACAAGCTGTCATTCAATGTTAATTTTATGTTGAGATATTAACAACTGCAGATTACTTAAAAGTTAAAAATGCATTAATTGAAAGAACTGACTACTAATTGGTACATTATTGTAATTTATGAAGTGAGAAAAAAGATAAAATAGCAGTTGATTTAAAAAACGAATATGCCTTGTATTATTGCTACACAAATATTGAAAATAAAACTGGAGCAGGATTAACTATAAAGAAAAAATAATAAGTAACATTACAAAGATTGATGGTGTATCAGACAATTTCAAGGTTACTTATGAATCTTCTGGCTTAAGAATCATTAAGTTGTCAAAGAATAGATAATTTTTTGACTAAAGGAAACATTTTTGTAAATGTTTAATGAATGGACATGATGAGAGTACATTTGATTATAGTGATAGAAATGAGACTAAACACAGACATATAGAGTTTGCAAACGAGAAAAATATATATTATTAATTCATTATTTTTAAAAAATGGCTAAACAAAAATTTACATTAAAGAATCCAATTGACGATACATCAAAATTGGACTATAATTTGACTGACAATAAATGTTTATTATAAGACTGTAATGTTCTTTGTAAATTATACCTGAAGTAATCATGTAAGATACATGTTAATGCAAAGATTGAGAGACAAAAATTATAAGAAAAGCATTATCTACAACTGATATTTCTAATCACAATAGAAATTCATATGAATTTAAATTAAATTATTTTAAAATATTAACAGATTATAGATATTGTCTAGAATTAAACAAAATCAATAAGAAGATAACTGATACACTATTAAGCACTGTTATTAAGATAGCTGTTAAAAAAGTAAATGAACAGTAAAATTTTTAATGACACAAACCAATTTATATAAAAATATATAAAAATAATCCATTAAGAGAAATTAAATACATAGTGTTTTGTAAAATGGTAAAAAGGAGACAATAATATCAAAAATATAATTATAAATATTTGCAAGAAATTTGGTAAACAGAATAAAATTCTGAAAAGTATATAACCATGGTGTCATTTTGATAGAATCTTATTTCTACTATAATAAAAAACATCAAAATTACTAATAGAAAGAGTAAACATTAAAAGCATAAAGTTTATATAATAATCAATTAAATTATCCCAAATCTACAACTCAAACAGATTAGTCAAAACTTTAAACTCTAAAACACAACCAATTGTTTCATTGCTACAAGCAGACTTCTCAAGTGTAAAGAACTACATTTAAGAAATTCTCTTGTAGCAGTGAAATCATTATTTCACTTAGCATAAGGCAAGTACAGAAACTTTATATATCTATACAAAGTATAAAGTGGTATATGTTAGGAGAAACAAGAACTAATCACAAATGCAAAATATAGGTAAAAAATAAACATGACATTACTAAGAGATTAAAAGAAAAATCAACTTGGCATGATACTAGGAGAAATGATAATAGATTGACTGTTAAACTTAAAAACTGAGTCACAAGTCATTTGTATTAGATCTAGAAGAAAAAACAAATAAGATGAATGGATAAGAAAATGTGCTGTGTTATATACACATGAAATATTACAGATTGGAGGAACTGAATTGAACATCAAAAGACATTCATGCTACAGAAAGTAAATAATAGATAAAAATAATAATGATAAATATTTGATGGCATCTATTTGCAAAAGAATATGTTTGTTTATTCAGATGCACTTCTATACTTTGAACTTCAAATGATTGCTGGTTAGTCAAAACTATAACATTGATTTTTAAGAAATGAAATATAACACTAAGTCATTTAAAAAATAAATTTTTTGGTTTATAAAATTAGTCAATGCATAAAAAATGTACAAGATAAAAGAATAATAATGTAGCTCATTTTTATTGACATATGAAAGATTGTCATGTCAAATTATTTTTTCCACAATGTTTTTATCTAGAATTAATTCATATAATTGTGATTTGATCAGGTATTTTAAATCCAGCAGTTTAAAATATTATAAAGATCTTCATAGATTATTTTAGTTATAGAGGCAAGATAAATTCCTCAAAGATTTTATGATTTTTAACAGGTTGTGCATAGATTGGAATAATGATGAGGAGAATTCTTGTTTGCATATAGACTCAAAAATGTTATAGGAAGTAGATAGAAATGATACACAAGTTTAGTGTGTGTATTATATACAATAATCATTTTTAATTTAAACGTGAAAGCTAGAATATTTTATTTTAATATTGTTATGTTTATTTTATGATATAAATGTTGATATAGTTATCTATTAACATATATTAATATCACTGCATATCTGTTGATAATCGCAATATATATAAACAATGGATTAAATTTTAATGATGGACAGTTACACATATGTACCAGATAGAGTAGCAGGGTGATATTGATGACCACAATAAAACACAAATAACATTTTTGTTTAAATAATGATAATAATAGATAGATAATATGTCAATTAACTGTTTAATTAAATTTTTATCAGTGAATAGCATTTTATATCGTGCATGAATGATTTGTGTGAAATATTTATAATATTTAAAACAATCACTACATTAAACAAGGGTACCAAATATTATTTAGTCACTGAGCAATTTTTTATTCTTAAATAAAAATATAAAGTAGAATCCATTATAAATTTTTTAAATATTCTTTTATGTATAGTTGTGTCAAGTTAAATAGAGCAGAAAAAAGACTCAGGTCATATGATACAAATAAAAGTTGATCTTAAAAAGAATAAAAAGTGGAAAGAGTTAAATAATATATATTCGGAAAATTGAGACACATAAAAACGGAAAGACTTCAGATCATTTATAATGATATAATAAAAAGAACTATTAGAGATGAAAAGTATAAAAATAATTTTTATTAACATTGATAAAAAAAAACCATAAAAAAAATATTGCAAATGACAAAAAATGTAATAAGTCATTGTTGATTAAAAACAGAGATGAAGCTTTTGATAACTAAGATAACGTTAAAAACGTATGTAGAAGCTGGAAAGATATAAAGAGTGAGAGAGCAAGCGATGAATAATAACTAATAATAAGCTCAGAATAAGAAAATCATTTAGAAAAATGATCTAGTTGATGATATTGTGAAGAGAAATAAAAGCAATTTAATGGAAACAAAAAATATATACTACTAAAATTAAACACATCAATTTAGATAATGTACGAAAAAGAATGAAAAAAGGATAACAGATAATGATGATATATTAAAAAGATAAATCAATTACATCAACTTATTTTTAAATGATAATATTACAGATAATTATGCCGTTCAACAATAAAAGATACTCATCATTAATATATCTTGTATTTTATTCACCAATGCTTCTTCATATATCAGTCTTTCTTTTATAATTTTTTTTTTCAGATCGTTTAGCATTAATGATTTCTTTAAAATTTAATTTTATTCATAGAATTATACTTTCAAATAAAAAAAACATGAGAACTTCTTACAAGTGAAAACTATAATTTCTTTTCATTGAGATACACATACTTTTATTTACAAATTTAAAATAAAATAATGAATCCTGTTCAAAGTTGTAATACATTTAAATAGTCAAAAATAAAAGTCATAGATCAATTCATAGATCACATGACCCTATCTCTTAAGCTTGTAAGTTATAAACAGTGAGGATTGCCAATTCCTCTACAAGCTTTATGATAAATGCTTAGCCAGAGCCAGCACTTAAAATATCTCTGTAAATGCTGGCTCTGGCTAAGCATTTATCATAAAGCTTGTAGAGGAATTGGCAATCCTCACTGTTTATAACTTACAAGCTTAAGAGATAGGGTCATGTGATCTATGAATTGATCTATGACTTTTATTTTTGACTATTTATAGTCTCTGCCAAAAAGTCTTATGCAATTTTATATTGCTATGACTACTACTATATGGCATGGCTGAAGATCTATCAGCCCCATATAGCTATTTGAGTTGGATAACTGGGTTTGAAGACATGTACATGTCTTAAAATTTCAGATTTTCCACTCAATAGATAACTTTTAGCTAAGTGCTTAGCTTTGGGTTGGTATTTTTAGATCTAGTGTCTGAACCTACCCTGACACCTCTCTGAGGAGTGCCAAAGCACGAAACCATGGTCAGGGGTTTGGGGAGGGGTTTCTGACAGAGATATTTTAAGTGCTGGCTCTGGCTAAGCATTTATCATAAAGCTTGTAGAGGAATTGGCAATCCTCACTGTTTGTAATACATTTGTAAATATAACTTTTTACATAATTCATCAGATTATTCAGTATAAATCTTCAACTAAGCTTTTGCAATTATCTGATAATCTAAACAAAAGAATAATTCAGTCTAAATGTACACAAAGTGAATCTACTAAAATTATTGTTCTAAGAACACCTTATAGATCTGTCAATGAATCATTAAATAAATACACTGCAATTAAAAAACATACATACTTGAATAAACCCTGTGCTTGATTGAAGCAATATATTCATTAGGTTCTAGATGATTTGTCTATAATATAAAATAGCTAAAATTCAAGAAAAAAATCAACTCTTAATACAACATGCATAAGCCAATCTACATATATTATAAAAACAAACTGGAAAAAAATAATTTAAACTCATCAATACCTTCAAGCACAAAATGATGCCAAATTTTACATCAAATAAATTTAAACTAAATTTGCATCAATGCCAAGACCATTTCATCAAAGTATACACAGAATATCACTTTTTGACTATGCTCATATAAACCAGTTTACAAGAAAACTACTATCAAATTTAGATAACTTATTTTCTAAAGAAGTACACCATTTATATGATCAATATTTAATATTATTTGTCCCAAACAAAAAATAATCACTGGCATAACAAACTTGCATCTTAGATCCATAAGTCCATTAGAAAAAAAAATCAAAATCAGTGATCAAATATAAATTAGAATTATGCATTTCATCTACATTATCAAAAATGCAGTTTGCAAAAAAAATTCATTAATTGGTCAAGCTAGCACTCTATTCAAAACTAATAGATATAGTGATAAACAACAAAAATACAGTTCAATAGCAATCCAACTCATTGTAAATTTTTCTTTTGATTTGATTCCAGTTAATCTCATTGTTATGCCAGCAGATATAAAAGGACCAAAATCAGTTTTGTACATCATTACAAATTTTCCAATAAACTGAGAGATTTGTTTAATACTAAACTTGAGACATTCATTTGTTTTTAGGTTTCACTACACAATATCTCAAGGCTCTTTTCTAAGGGATTTATTGTTCACCTTCTATATACATTCTTTTTTAAGAAGCATAAGAATGTATTAAATAGAATATATATTCCCAAAATAAAAATTATATACAATGCATAGGTTACATGGATCACATCAATCGTTTTAGTTAATAAAAAACAAATTATAACTTTAATAAGAATATTAAATATATATATATATATACACACACATGTATATATATATATTGTGCCAAGGCCAAATTGGCACATGTATATAAAATAATTTTGTCTAAAAAAAAAATTATTTATTATTAAAATCTTTCGTAAAAGAGTTGAAAAAAAATAGAAAATAATTGATTAAAAGGGGAGAGGGGGAGTTTTGTTTAGAAAAGATAAAACTAAGAGTTCATAAAAGTTAAAGAGTGTTATTATTATAAATTAAAAGTTAAAATATAAATCTCTTGTCATTCCAGTTTATTAGAATAAATGCGTATATATGTGCGATGGTAAATAAAAATAAATGTAAGCTTGTTAATAAGAGATATAATAAACGCATGTTAAAATCATATTGAAAAACACATGAAAATAAATATTGAAATGAAATGTATTTAAAAACACAGCGGTGGACTACTAATTAAAGATATGAAAACAACATGTTTTGAAATAGCTACTACTAATTAAACAATCAATCAAAAACACGTTGTCATAGGATTAATTACTAAAGGAATTTCGACAACACCCATTGAACCTATTACTGTAGGATATTAAAATGAAAACAATTCGCATATATAAATAGCTAGATTTTTATCGGACATCCAGTTTGAGTTTGCAGTTTTCAGCCTAGTTTTCAGTGTCAGTCTTGTTTAAATTATGTATACAGAAACAGAAATGCATTGCTGAGCATCTTATGGAAATATATGCTTGTGCTTCAGCCTTTTTGGTCCAAGATCATCAAAACCTGCCTGTGAAATAATGTCTGCATAACAACTCAGAACTCCTCCATCAAATGTTCAACTGTCTTCAAGAATAAAGCCAATGGATTCGCATAAAATCTCTTCAAGAAATGTCCAAATCTAACCGGTTAGATATAATCCATCAGAAGCAGCAGAAGCAGCCAACAACAAGCAATATCCACGTTCCAAAAATCCTAGGTAAACATTTATTTATTATCATTTATACGTAGTAGCCACCGCTGTAATTCGTCAATCCTACCGAGTAAAATAATTTGAACTCTTAAGCATGCATAAAGTGAACTATCTATGTGTGTGTGTGTAAATGTGAGATAATTTAACGATGTCACATATTATTTATGCTTTCACCAGATATATGTTATAATGTGTTACTTTAAAAAATGTGCGTGTGTTAAATTAGATTTATAAAGATGTTTAAATTTAGTCAATTAATGTTGGGTAATAAATTATCTTTAAACTTAATTAATGTTAATTAAAATAAAATGTCTTCAAACTTAAACTTTATTTGTCGGTCAATTCTTTTTACCAACCTTTTTATTAATTCGTTCCACCACAAATTTTGTATAATTTTATTATTGAATTAAAATTAGACTGAGCTAGTTTTAGGGAATGTTTTGAGCGCTGGATTATGAGCCTACTGCCCGAATACATTAGTCATCAGACTAGCTGGTGCCCCGGGGTTTACCCTGAAACAAATATAGTATTTGGATAGTAGGGGTTTGAATATAGCAGCCGAGATGGGCCACTGTTGATAGTTAAAGCTATCAATAAGATCTCCCATTTTGCTTGAACATGCCGGTTTGTCCACGTAAGATTTATAAGATTATAAATGTATCAGGAAGAAGTTTGAAACCGGTCAAAACTTATATATACATATAAGTAAGTGGTTTCGGTGGTTCGACCCGGTCCATAAATGGCTTTCCCAATGTTTGGGGCTGGACCTAAGAAACAATAGTAATTAAATACTGTGTTTCTTGTTTGAAATTTTTTTTATAGAAAAGCGAAATTACGTACTTAAAGTGATTTAATTTTAAAAAAAGAATTGACCAAAATTTTTTTTTCCTTTAAATGAAGAGAGATTTATGCTATTTACGTTAGTTAAAATAAATCATTATGTTAAATCAGAGACAGTTGGGTGTTTTGGGCGGAGCTAAAGCATTAGGATCGGATAGAGAAAAAAGACAAAGGAGGGGTGGAGTCAGCGTATATTTCCATTTTAGTAAGAAAAATAAATAAACAGCTCATATTTAAATTTAGTCAAAGAAATAAAATATTGTTTTAAAAATGGAAAAAGAGAAACAAATGTCTGAGATGCAGATGATGAAGAAAATGATGATAGACATGTTGAATCTAATGAAAGAAATCATGCAAGATCAAAAAGAATTCATTGCAGAAATAAGAGAAAGGAGACACGAGAGAACAGGAAAGGTAGAGAAGAACCAAGAAGTTATAGAGGTAGATTTGATTAAAGAAAGTCAGGAAGTTGAAAAGGAAGTTGACGTGATAAAAGATGTAAAAATTGAATTAGAACTAGATAGTGTTGAAACAGAGAAGACTGAAATAGAAATAGAAATTAAAGCAGAACAGGATAGTGCTAAGACAGAGGAAAATATAGATCAAGAAATTGAAGAGAGACATAAGTTCAAGGTAGAAGATAGCATTGAAAAGTTTTTACAAAAATTTAAAAAGGTTAAAGGAAAAGTTCGTGATCGTCTTAAAGGAGATTTAAAACTAAGAGAAAGAATAGGAAAAAATATTCACAGTTAACAAAAATATGGAGGTCTGTGAAGCTTAAAGGTTTTCTAATGTACAAGGTTGAAAATAGAACAGAAAGAGAAAGAGATAAAATAAATTTTAATCGAAAGAGAGATGTGAGAATATGGAGTATAATTTATATTAGTGAGTTAGTAGAAAGAAAGAAGGAACCGCCGGACATATTTAAAAGATAGTAAATGGGCAGAATAGTAAAGGAAGTAAACAAAAAGGACCGGAAATGGACAATGAGCATGAATATGATTATTCTAAAGTAAATAAATCTAATAAATTAAATCTGAAACTTCTATTTAAAACTAAAATAATAATTTAAAAATAAATGAACAATGATAAATGAAATGGTTTAAAGTAACAATAATGACGGGGGCTTTGTAGAATAAAATATTTTTGTTTTTCTCCACACACATATTAATTAAAAAAAATGTCCGTAAATAAATAAGTAGGTCAAATAGTTAAAATAAAAAATCAATAAAATCAAGTTAAATAAATTTATAATTACAAAATCAAGTTAAATAAATGGGTCAAATTAATGATCTAAAAGTAAAGTTGGAGATTTAAATAAATGAAAAGATAACGGAATTTCTAGACTAAAATTAAGTTAGTCAAATAGATATTTGTATAATAATGAATCGTAATAAAGTAAAACAGTTTTTTTCTCTGAGTATGTGCACGTTAAAATAAAATAGTTTTTTGAAAATACGCACATTATTAGAAGAAAGTAAGTAAATGGTTTAAAGTAATTAAGTCAAATCAAATGTCAGTATAATAATAAAGAGCAATAAAATAAAATAGTTTTCTGAATGTACGCACATTAATAAAAAAATTAAGTAAATGATTTAAAATATGATTCCATAATATAAATAAATATGTAAACTGATGGCCATGATGGTTTAAAAATAGTATCGTAAAACTAATATTTAAAATGTTCATAAGGGTTTGAAAATAATATTCGAGATTAGATTAATATAAATAAATATGACAACTGATGTCCATGGTAGTTTAGAATAATATTGTGAGATTAGATTAATACAAATGTTAGAATAATGTTCATATGAATTTAAAAATAATGTTGCAAGATTAATAATAAAAATATAAAGTCAATCTAAGTGTATTAAGAATGTATAAGTATACATGTGTATATACGCACACATACACTGGTAATATTCGGGTAAATATGATACCTCATGATGCGTATCTGAAATCTATTTATCCAGATATCCTTTTAGGTTATTTTCTTGGCACTGCTCCACCTCATGATGCATGCAAAAAGGGATTTATTTATTATAGATTCCCTGTAAGCAAGTCCAGTAATAACTCAATATCTAGAATATTAGTAGGTGTAGAATTATGCTGCACATAAAAACATGTGTAGGAATTATCTAGAGCAAAAGGGAATGAGGGTAGTATAGAAATAAATTTAGTTAAAGATACATTTAAAGCTGCCGACTGGATAAGTTTTAGTACCCATAACGAACTTGTCAGGGATCATTCCTCTTTCCAAAGCGTAAGTCGAAAATGGACAGTTGAAAATTTCTGCCATTTCACAGCGACCCTTTCTTTTTCCAAGTCCGATCAAGAGAATTGGCAAATGAAAGCTTCGATTTTATACACATGTAAGTTGGTTTAAGTGAGCGAATCTGCCTCCACCTCATTTCCAAATGATCCCTGTGCCACAAAATTAGTTTGTCCTGGTGGTCATTATCCATGATTTAGATCATTGTGAGCAATGTATTCAGCATAGATGGAAGGAAAGGATAGTCAAAACAGATTGCCCTTGGTATATAAAGTGAAAGCATTATGAAAAGCAAACTTAGAAAATAAATGAGTATTTAGAATCAAGAATTAAAGTTGCAAGAGGTAAAATGGTCAAAAATGACGCATTTTACTCTAAAACGGAGGGGGGTGTAATGTGCCAAGGCCAAATTGGCACATGTATATAAAATAAATTTGTCTAAAAAAAAAATATTTATTATTAAATTATTTCGTAAAAGAGTTTGGAAAAAAAAATAGAAATTAATTGATTAAAAGGGGAGAGGGGAAGTTTTGTTTAGAAAAGATAAAACTAAGAGTTCATAAAAGTTAAAGAGTGTTATTATTATAAATTAAAAGTTAAAATATAAATCTCTTGTCATTCCAGTTTATTAGAATAAATGCATATATATGTGCGATGGTAAATAAAAATAAATGTAAGCTTGTTAATAAGAGATATAATAAATGTGTGTTAAAATCATATTAAAAAACACATGAAAATAAATATTGAAATGAAATGTATTTAAAAACACAGCGGTGGACTACTAATTAAAGATATGAAAACAACACATTTTGAAATAGCTACTACTAATTAAACAATCAATCAAAAACATGTTGTCATAGGATTAATTACTAAAGGAATTTCGACAACACCTATTTAATCTATTGCTGGAGGATATTAAAATGAAAACAATTCGCATATATAAATAGCTAGATTTTTATCGGATGTCCAGTTTGGAGTTTGCAGTTTTTTTCAATCTAGTTTGCAGTGACAGTCTTGTTTCAGTTGAGATAACAGTGCATTTCTATTATGTATCCAGAAACAGAAATGCATTGCTGAGCATCTTTTGAAAATATATGCTCGTGCTTCAGCCTTTTTAGTTTAACAAGATCATCAAAACCTGCCTGTGAAATAATGTCTGCATAACAACTCAGAAATCCTCTGTCAAATGTTGAACTGTCTTCAAGAATAAAGCCAATGGATTCACATAAAATCTCTTCAAGAAACATCCCAAATCTAACCGGTTAGATATAATCCATCAGAAGCAGCAGAAGCAGCCAACAACAAGAAATATCCACGTTCCAAAAATCCTAGGTAAACATTTATTTATTATCATTTATAAGTAGTAGCCACCACTGTAATTCGTCAATCCTACCGAGTAAAGTAATTTGAACTCTTAAGCATGCATAAAATGAACTATCTATGTGCATGTGTGTGAATGTGAGATAATTTAACGATGTCACATATTATTTATGCTTTTCACCAGATATATGTTATAATATGTTACTTTAAAAATGTGCGTGTGTTAAATTAGATTTATAAAGATGTTTAAATTTAGTCAATTAATGTTGGGTAATAAATTATCTTTAAACTTAATTAATGTTAATTAAAATAAAATGTCTTCAAACTTAAACTTTATTTGTCAGTCAATTTTTTTTTACCAACCTGTTTATTAATTCTTTCCACCACAAATTTTGTATAATTTTATTACTGAATTAAAATTAGACTGAGCTAGTTTTAGGGAATGTTTAGAGTGCTGGATTATGAGCCTACTGCCCAAATACGTTAGTCATCAGACTAGCTGGCACCCCGGGGTTTACCCCAAAACAAATAAAGTATTTGGATAGTCGGGGTTTGAATCTAGCAGCCAAGATGGGCCATTGTTGATAGTTAAAGCTATCAATAAGATCTCCCATTTTGCTCAAACATGCCGGTTTGTCCTCGTAACATTTATAAGATTATAAATGTATTAGGAAGGAGTTTGAAACTGGCCAAAACTTATATATATGTATAAGTAAGTGGTTTCAGTGGTTTGACCCGGTACAATATATATATATATATATATATATATAAAATACAAAATATAATTGAACATGACAAAATCATATGCTTGGTTTATACATACAGAAAAAATATGTAATGAACGCTTTGAAAAAATACCTAATAATTTTTCAGGTTTTTCTTTTTAACTATATAGCTCAAAAATGGAATCAGCAAAATAAGATAAGCTTAAAGGAATAAACTGAACATCGGATCAATTCTCTTGGAAAATTTTAACTATCATTATATGCAAAATCATAATTATTTAATTTGCTAATAATGACAAGAATATCTCGCTATTCACCCAAAATTATTTATACAATTTTTTTTATTTTATGAGTATACCATGTGCAGAAAATTATTCTAAGGAAAAATAGGCTTTATCTGAAAAAAGGAATTACAAAAACCCTAAAGTTAGGTCTTTATTCAATACATATCATTCTAATATCCAAAATCATAAATGTAGTAGGTTTATGTGCAAATTTTTTTATAAATTTACAAAACAGTTTCAAGATTATACCAATAGATAACACATCATCTTTGATGGGTTATTTAAAATCACTTCTTTGCTTACTGCTAATTATTGATAAATTAAATTTTCATCCATATGAAGGCAAATAGCACTATTGTGATGTTAAGACATTATATCTATCTTCAAAATATAATATTGAGGGACCTATGCTAAATATAAATAATAACCAGCTGAGTTCAGAATTAAAACATTGACCAATTGTTTATTTCACTTTTTTATTAAAATTAAATTTATAGTTGTTGCCAACATTACAATTGTATAAGTAAAAGAGATTCTGAATAAATGTTGATTTTCAATGTTGGCTTTATCATAGAGGCATAAAACACAAATGTCACATTTTTTAAATGCCAATTATTACATAATATACATTTAACAATTCCAAGATTCTTTTAAATACATAATTGCAACATTAAAATTAGTTAAATTTTTGGAAAAAAAAGTGTTCTCTAAAATGAGAATGTCGACATTTCACTATATGCATTTTATTGCACAAAATGCATTTTTATAAAATAATAAATTTAAAAATCAACAAAAAACTTACTGGAATAAAGTACAACCACTCAGAGCAAGTGATAAAACATTCCCACTCATAATATTTACTCCAATATGTGATCCTTAATGCAAGTGCGTTGAAGACACTAAAATGATATCTGGAATAATCTGATGCACTAGCAAAGAAATGTATGTTTATTTTAATCTTTTGTAAATATGTAATATATTATTAAGTAATCCTATATACAACTAATTATAAGATTACTGCAGGTTTTATTGTATTCTTAAGTATCATTTCATAATATAAGATGAACCAAAATCTTTTAAAACTAAAAAAAGAAGATAGGAAAAAATTGAAATAAGGTGAAAATTAAGACATTTGAAGCTATTGTAGAAATGGAAAAATTGCTTAAAATTATTCAATTATTATAGAAATACTACAAATATAACTTTTTGTAGTATAGAAATTATGGTATGTGTAATTTCAAATATAATAATAATAATTGACCAGAAATTTATTGAATACTTTGGTTATGATTGCTGTGAAAACCTTTGTTAGATGCAGAGTATACAATATTAAACATCATATTGTTCAAATATATTTAGATCTTTAACTCTGAGGATGGGTGACAAAGTACAGTATTATATTCCTGCAATATAATATATTGAAAAAGTAGTGGTACAGTAGACATTATTAATGTGAAATAACTGCATAATAATACATTGAAAAAGGAAAGAATTAGTGTGTATTTCATGACCATATAAAAATTATATAATAAAATGAGTAGAAATATGAATTTTATAAAGATCTAGTTCAATAAAAAAATATGTAAGAAAAGACGGTTGATGCAGAATGTGTATATTAAACAAAAAATAATAGTTCTGAAAACAAAAACAATAATAAAAAAACTATTGACAAAGGATAAACAAAAATGCTAAATGTGACTTGTTATTCTATATCTATTTAAAACTAAGACAAAATTAATATCGAAAATAAAAAATAAATTATATAAGATTTATGAATTACATAATTGAAATGAATGTCAGCATAAGATGAGAAAAATAAAAAAAAAATAAATACATTGAATATAAACTGAAAATTAACGTGGGCAAGATCAATACCATATGGTATGTAAATAATATAAACATGAAATTTAATGAAATATAATAGCATATGAATGGATTTAAATATTTAGAATGTTAATTGGATTAGGCTCTTAAAAGAATATTAGCATACGACATTTACTAAAAGAAAAATATTCTGTAGACATTTGAATTTAAAGATAATGTTTGCTATGCATTCATAGTGAGAGATATATTCAGATATCCTTAGATAATTTTTAATACTGAAATATATTAGAAAAAACAAAAGAAATTGTTTAAATATTAATATAAAGATTATAAATGTTATACTTTGATTACTTTTTCCCCAAGCACTAAAAAATAAAATATTTCTCTTATTTATTTGTAGATATACAATTATGTTATTAGATAAAGATTTAAGATAAAAGTTAAATATTTTGACAATAAAGACTTTCTACAATTCTATATCTTTTTATTTTATCTCTATGATTTTATTTTTAATATACTATCTAACCATAATAATATATATGTATAAACAAATATAAAATAAAATAAATACTGAATTCATTCATATAGTGATTCTTAAAAAAAATGAATATAAAAAAATTATTCACTTTTGTTTTATAAACGTTTTTATGCATGTCATAAAATATGCTTTTTATAATAATAAAAAAATATAAACCATACATTACAATTTTCTATATGAAAAGCATGAAATATATAAATTAGCAATTCATCAAAAATTATATTCTTATCATATATATAAAGTAAGTTCAATGATTTTAATTTCATCTGTTACATTCACAAATACAACCTTCCAATTTCGATGTTTCTCTAGTACTTCAACGCATTACTTTTTTTCTAAAAGTAAAATTGATTGTTTTAAAAAATTGAATTCTCTCACTAACTTTAATTACTTTCTGCTCATTTTTTATTATGAAATAATTTGTTTTTCATTTTGTAAAATAAATTTATTCATTAATTTCCATTTTTCATTTGTATTCTTTTTTAATATTTTGTAACAAAAATAATGATTTTAACAAATTGTTTACAAAATATTTTATACATACTTTGTTTAATTATTTTATGTAATTAATCTATGTAATTTTTTTTCAGTATCTTGGATATGAATTTTTATTTGGTTTAAAAAAAGAAGTGTAGATAAATCAGTTTCATTTTATAATTAGGTTTTTAATAAAGAAGTTTTTGTCAAGAAGAAAAAGGTGTTTGTCATTAGAAAAAAGAAGACTAAAAATATAATTTGTATATTTGAAAACATTGTTTCGAAGTTTAAAAATATAAAATTATTCAGAGAACCGCTGATAATTTTTATATAAAATTATGACTTAGTTTGTAACTGTTAAATATTAAATATACAACAAAAGAAATTCCAAAAAAAGGTAAAATTAATTCAAATAATATTTTACTCTGACATATACTTTAACAATTTACAGGAATTTTGTAATAATTCAATATCAGTAATAATTAAAGAATTTTGTATTAAAGTAAACTATATTTTCACATTTTAATTTTACATCAATATATAAATTTTAATTAGGATGACTTTCATCACTTTATTAAAAACAACAAGTTGCATATAGAAGTATTCATAAATTTTTCAAAATAGCAAATGGTTTAATGTAATAACATTTTTTTTCATGTGTCAAAGCATCAGCCAGGAAGTGAACCAGGAACAACTAGTTGGAAGGCAGCTGTGATAACCACTTGGCCACCAACACTTGACTAATGTAATAACATTTAAGAAGATGTTTTCCCAATATCATTCTTTTGCATCCATAATCGTATTTGGTTAAATTTCATGAAGTGAATCAAACCATATAACTATAAATTTTTATATTGTTAAAAAATACAAAGAAGATTATTCTACAAATAATATTATAGCACTATACTTTAAAAAACTTACCAAATGAAAGACATGTTTGATATTGGTTCTCATTATCTTTGAATGTAGTTAATAAGTGAGATTTTGTTTCTTGGTTAGCTTCCATTATCATCAACTAAAAAATAATATTCTGGTTAATAGAAAGAAAATAATCACCTAAACATTGATTGCAATTTATTATTAAATGTAAATATCATTTTTTAAATTATCTAACAAAATTTTATTTATGTATTGTGTACTGTTCCAATATCAGCATGTGGGATTTTTATTTAATAAAATGATATTTTTGTGATTATTAAAAGCAGTTGTTTAATGTATTGTGTATTTAAGTTAATTCACTTTCTGTTAATAATGACAATTACTGTTTAGTATGCAATTAGGTATATAATGGGAAAATATATCAATGCCTAACACTATTAGCAAAGTCATAATTATAAAAATAATATTATTGTATCAGATGTTTTGAAGTCAAACCTACATTCTGACACATATATATATTGTAACGAGCACAGACGTTCGTTACATTGTTTTTTTTTTTTTTAATTTATTAAACATGAAAGTAAATTAAAAAGTTCGCATTTAAAAATTTTCTTTAAGAATTAAAAATTGAACATTCGTTACATTGTTTTTTTTTTTTTTTTTCACCAGGTTTGGCGCCCAACGTGGGGCCAAACCCGGTGAAAAAAAAAAAACAATGTAACGAACGTCTGTGCTCGTTACAATATATATATATATATAACAACTTTTGCAATTGAAAAGCAATTATATTACTCTAATATTGAATATTTCTAATGAGACATATAATCTCAGTTGTAAAATAATTAATCAATAGTCTTTTTGATCTTTTACTGATTTTAAAATAATCACAAAAACAACTTTTACTTCATTGAACAATATTTTGTGGCCGACATTGCATTTAGGAATATATAAAAGTGAGTTAAATTATGTTTTATTCTAATTTTATAACTGCATTTTATAAAGAATTAATTGACTTTTGCATACATAATGTATTGAAGAAACATATATAATAGCTAAAACAATATTTAAAAAAGGATTATAAAAAGTCAAAACCAAAAAATTATATTATTATTTAAGGGCTGATAAAATTTGGATAAGAAAGGGTTATAATTTGAATTGGCTATGGTTAAATAACCTGTTCAATACAAGTGTGTGCATTCAATAATAAATAAATAAAATTACACACATCTGTATTGCAACATTTTATATAAAATTAATATGATTGTTAGTGTTTAAAATAAATAATATATAAAAGTAATGTTTATTATTTATTTCATTAGTAATCATTACTTATAGTGCAATTTTATTTATACAAATGAGTATATTTAATGCTAGACAGAAAGTGGAAAAATCACTAGAAAGCTTTTGGAAATAACCGACTGATTGATAAAAAAGCATGATTTTTGTATAAAATTAAGAAAGAAAGTAGATATTGATCCTAATAAAATTTCTTTAAATCTCTGAATTTAAAAAGTAATATGTACAAAAAGCATATATTTTAAACTGATCAAAGACATAAATTTCTAAGACAATAAGATCAAGAGAGAGATTTACCACTTATTGCTACTTATTTATTCAAGAAACTGGATAAAAAACATAATGAGAAAACATATTTTGTCATCATTAATGAACACCTTATAATTTATGATATTTGTTAATGAATTAAAAAACAAAAAGGATATAAAAATGTTTGAAATATAGTCAGATGCTTAAAGGTAATGAATAATAATAGTAATAATAATAATTCCTTTCAATTATGTTATCAGTTATGAAATGGATTTAGTTTAAAGCAAAGAACTGATGGTTATTATTACTATCACACCATTTAATTATGTTTACTTTATAAAGAAAAATATGTAATTTCTAAAATGGCTCTGTATAAAATAATAATAATAATATTTTTATTTAACAAATATTAATTTAAAACAATGTGTATTAATAAATGTGAACCCATTACTAAGAGAACATATGCATATTATTTTTGTTAAAAGTTTTATCCTTATTAATATGATAAACACATAAATTATTTAATGAATGTCTATGATGGTAGATATTAATTTTTGCTTTATGTTAAATATTATTTTACTCACAGTTTAGAACAGCAATATATTTTTCTATTTTATCACATGTGAAGGTTACATATTGTTAATACTTAATATCATATACTTATGAAGTACTATAGGATTATAATATTCAAAATCATAATAAATCAAATTATAAATGGTATATAAATATGTTTGATTATTGCAATTATTACTGTATATTCTAACACAAGGATTTGAAATAATATAGTTTTACAATAATACATAAATTTGCATTTTAACTGAAGGAAAATACATTTTTAAGGTTCTATAACTCATTATTATGATTAAAGGAGTTTATAATTAATTTTAATTTATATCATTACTTATTTAGTGTCTTTTTGTATAAGAAAATTAGTATTATTATTGATTGCAATGGTGTCCTTGGTTTCTTTTATTTATGCCTTTATTTTTAAATTAATGGAAAATCTATTAGTGATGGATATTGCACTGTCTTTGTTGCATCTATTCATTGTGTTACCCTTATATTAAAACTATCATATAAAACTTTAAATACTCATATCCTGCTACATGCATATTGGCCACAGGCCATAACGTCATTGTAACTGAATAAATGAGTGGCATACATATTGTTATAAATATATCTGGTCTGCATGGTGCTCATCATTATTATCAAATTGTAAATATTTTCAAGTTAGAATATATATGCTCTCAATGACATGTCTCACTTGTATGCAACAGCAGTAGCATTGAATTGCATTTTTTATTCATTCTGTTAAAATATATAGCAATATGATTTAGTAGAAATTTACACACACTTTTTAATATATTTTACTACCAACTATTTTTTAAAATTATTTAATACTGAATTTAAATCATAACTTTTGTGCCAAAATACACACATGCCTGCTGACAAACAAAAAATTATTAATCAGCGTTCAAATTGTTTTTTTTAAAAAGTGATTAAATAAATTATTTTTTAGCATTACAAATAATTACTGTCTTTATATAAACATTATAGTTTTTTATTAAATAAAATACTTTTAATAAATTTGTGAGAATACATTAAATGAATATATTCAATACCAAACTTTTATTTGAATCTATGATTTTTTTCCAAAATTAATTAATCTTTTATTTTTAATAAAAAATTTCATTAATACAATATTCTTATGTGAATATAACTGATAACTACAGGTCTAATTAATCATGTTTTGAAATTTTCATTTTTAATAAAATAATTACTATTTAAAATACAATTCATTGTATCACTACTAACCATTAAGCCTAAAAACATTGATAAAATTCAGTGTAACAAAAAATATTTTTAAATTCGTCTTTATCAATTAAAAAATATTTGTCTATCATAATACAGTTCAACCATTACTGATTCTTTATAAAATCAAAGTCTTTCCATGTTTAATCCATTTCCCCAATAATTAAGTTTTTTTCTACACTTTACTCCAGCTAACACACATTTCTACAATTATATAAAATTCAAGTTTTTAAGATTTTTAATTCTCTCAGTAACAGAAGTGATTCTGGTTTTTTGTCTAATACATATACTTAGTTTTCATTTCACTTTTTACATATCACTTTATATTCTATTGAGTGTTCTGATATTTATAAATTCTGAATCTGTTCAAGATTTGAGTTTCAGACTGACAAAAAAAACAGTAAAATATATTTATTAAAAACTTTAACTTTAAAATGCACTTATGTCATCAGAAGTTCACCATCCATATTTAATTTCATTGTTAATTTAATTTACAGTGTTTGCATCTTCATTAATAAGTTACCAAAGTATTTATAGTTGTTCATTATTTCCAATTCGATTGTAAACTTTATTTTCTTCTAAAAAATGTATTAATTTTTTTTTAGACTTTTTAGCATTTAACTGTCATCCTTCTTATTTACTTTTATCTCAATTTTTTACAAAAAGTAAAGAATTATTTGTGAAAAACAATCAATATTCAAAATCTAAATAATCTAAATAATTTCATTTACTATTTTAGTCCACAAAGTACTTCTTATAAATGTGATATAAAATGTTTTGATGATATGGAATTGCCATGTAAAAACTTCATTTTAATCTTAGAATTCCTATGAAATCTAATGACTGCTTTTGCATTTTGACAAACATTCTTTACAACATTAGAATATGCCAGGTGTGTGTTTTGGGAAATAATGGTTTAAATACTATATAAATGTTTCTACAATGTATAGCTTTTTTATAATCAATAAATCTAAAGCATAATGATAACTTTTTTTTTCAATACTTTCTTTAAAAACATGGAAGTATTGCCTAATATTAAAACAATTTAAAATCCACTTCGTTCATTTGGTTGGTTAGTTAAAAGTCACTTTCATAAATTTGAAGAGGAAATTGGGTGCATTAAAAGACAAGACTAACTAAAAAATATTAAAATAATGAAATTATTCAACATGATCAATTCTTACATTTATAAAATTATTTCTTTCATATATAAAACAATATTTTTTACAATAAATAAATATACACTCTACACACAAAAATACATTTAAACATGGATTTATTCTTTTGCAATGTCCTTTTTTGCATTTATAATTTCCAGTTTTTCCAGATAAGTTTTCTTCTGGAAGACATTCATACAATACCCATATTTTTTTTGGTAATCAGTATTTTTCATGTAAAAATGACTACAACTTAACCACTTCATTTTAATAAATTTCTTGTTCAGTTAAAGACAATCATGCTGTTGGTAGTACACAGTATGGCAGACTACTTCTGAAACATTTTTTTTTACATTTTATTCCAGTGAAAAGGTCATATGAAGGAAGATGATATCTAGGTTTTATCTAACTAGCACACAGTTTTCATTGTAAAGATTTTTATAACTAAAATTACATTTTGCTCTCAGATCCAAGGCTCCTCACTGACGAAGGCCATAAGCCAGAAACTAGTCTGGGGATATTGGATGAGTAGGCACTAGATGGGGATTTTATGCACAAGCCTTCTGGCATCCATTGATTATTCTCGCTTGCTGTGTGTGGCAATATATATAGTGAGTTTTGCCTGTTTTAAAAAGTTTTTGTGTAAAAAGTTTTTGGATTGAGTTGTTTTTGATTTACATTGTTTTGTTTTATTATAATTTTATATGAAAATATGAAGAATAAGAATTTTGGTTGTATTGATATAATATTTGTATAATTTTTTTATGTTGTAGATCTGAAGAAATCTGCTAGCACAGATGAAACTGTTATAATAAATAAAAATGATTTGCTTAAAATGTTAAAGGAGTGTTGGTGAAGTTTATATTAACTAAGAAGTTATACAATTTAAAAACAATGTTTCAAAGTTACACATATAAATGTTCTGAAGAAATGTTATTGGTATTTGAAAAAGAAAATTTAATATTAGATAATAATCCTAAAGTAAAATTTCTTCTTGCAAATCCTGTGTCACTCTCCAGCACAAATACACAACTACATTTTCTTTTTTCTACTTAAATAAACCTAAGAATCAAAAAAAGGATGTTAAAAATCCAACTGTAGATGAAAATCAAATAATAATTGTTTTGTTTGTTATTAAATCATCCACTTATAAATATAAATTCATCTTGTGATCATAATTATCTGAATTACTTAATTTAAAATAGTTGCAAATATAAAAATAATTGGTACATATTACTTAGCTGGGGTTAGCCACTTGATAGCATTGTGACTAACCAAGAACACCTACAAACACCATTTACATGGCCTGTTTTATAGCTAAAAACAATTCTGCTTATCTTAGCCATTGCATACTGCTTGATGGCATTGCACATAAATATTATGGCCTGTTTTGTGCTTTGCAACACTTTATGTGAACTTGCATATTTTATAGTTTGGTCACAAATTTATTGATGGTGTTTGGATTTCAAATGGCCACAACTTTTGATATCTTTTTAGCAGAGTAATTCCATTTGTGCTTAAACCATGCAGTCTGATCAGTAAGAATTGTCATGCCATCTCCACCCTTTCCTACAGAATTTGGGCATGTTCAAAACATTGGCAAAGGGTAGGGCCAAACACAATTTGGCCAATGCAAAAAATCACACTTTCACAAAAAAAACTATGAGACAAATAAAATGGTACACAGTGGCAAGCAGATTTTAAAATTGTTCCAGCTGCTGATGTCAGTCTTACTCCTGAAAATGAAGGTATTTGATTTGCACACATTTCTAAAACAAAAGCTTTCCATTGCTAGGACAAAAGTAGTGATGAAAGTTATTTTTGGTTTGTTTTTATTTAAAAAAGAAGGTAATAAAAATTGGTTTTAAAAATAAAAGTTTTACTATATCAGTGATAAAGATGTGCTTGTGTATTATTTTTATATAAATAACTTTATTAAAATAGATATGTAAGAATAATACAATTGTAAATAAAATAAAAGTAATCCATGTTGCTTGGGCAACCAGATGGTCTGATGTGCTCACTGGTGTTGCTTAATCCAGCTTAATCAGGCTCCATATGTTGTCAAATAAAAATCTGGATGAGATGATACTGTCCTTATGGTGAAATTCCTTCAACTTAGAAATGAATATGTCTTCAGGTCTGGGATGAAAAATGGTGAACTTGTTTCAACATCTGGCCATCCAGGTGGCATAAGTGATGAAGGTCAAAAGTCTTGAGATGACATAATCCCTAGACAGGAAGCAGCTCTTGATATCTAATATTTTGTTCAGGAAAATGTGGCAGTTGTGAGAAATGAATGTTCTGATTTTGTCATATGCTGGGAAATCATTTATCATGTGGTCAAAGATTTCAGAGGTTCTGTGGAAGTTGTGACACATAAGATCTATGTCCTTGAAGAATCTTCTGTAGTGCAGGAATCAGTTTGTCTGGAATGAATCCAGGTTGATTTTCACTAGGATGTCCAGGAACCTTGGCTCTAGCTTGAGAAGGTTAAACAACCTGGTGACCACATGATTTTTACGATCGATGTAAGAAAGGGTAGAGTTTTGAGTGGGAAATAACAGGTCATGAGCATCCTAAATAAAGATTTTCTGTCTGAATACTAGGGCTGAATGGCCATTGTGAGCGAAAAGCTAGCCAAGTATCTGATTCAGCCAGCTTATCATCGAAGGTGGAGGTCTGTCTGACAGATTGACTGGTTATTCAGCTACAATCTATGGAAATTTCCTTCAGAATATGTGAATCAGAGAGTGGCACTTTTGGTAATATATTGAGTAAGTTTCATGCAATGACATACCATTATTTTTCCTATGCTGCTGCATGCATTCAATTCATATGGGCACTCATTACATAAAAGCCATGCACAGATTCAGTTGATTTTGATGTTGAAAGTATTTGTCATGTTTATGATGGTTAGATAATAGCTAATCTTCACCATTATCTTGATGTTTTCCCTTGCAGTGACATGTAAACCTTAGCAAGATTTTTAATTGTATTGGTGGTGGCTTCAATGATGGAATTCTCTATTTGTATCAACATGGCTTGTGACAACTTGTTTATGGGGAACCCCAAAAAGCTTTAGGAGTCTGCTGAGAAAGATGATGAGATCTTGCCAGTGTTGATTTTCCAGGCCAATGACTTGTTAAGGTTAAAAGAAAGTTTGGAGGACTCAGAAATTTTTTTTATTATTTGGATGAGGGGTTTTAGATATTTTTGGTAAGGTAGGGTAACAAGTACCTCATACATGTAGGTGAATACTTTACAGGGTTTTTCAGCTGGGGTACATAGATTCCTGGAAGTCCTGCCTCAATCTTTTTAAGAAAGGGGTTTAACTACAGAATGAATAAGAAACCACTAAGTGGAGATCCTTGGGATATGGATCTCAAAGGAACAAAACCATCTATAAAGAAACCATTCAGGGAAATGTGGACCAATCTGCTATTTAGTAGGTTGTCCAATATTTGAATGGTTTGAGTTGGAAATGTCTAGTGCTGAGAGGCTATTAAGCAGGATGTTGAGATCTACTGAGTCAAATGCCTCAGAGATGTCCAACTGAACAGCAATAGGTTTAGATAGATTCTTGGATCCAATACAATCACAGAGGATTTTTATCTCCCCAATCACAGGGTATAGACGAGCCCTTCTTTGTGAATTGCAACCAAGATATGTTGTCCAGAATAACATATTGGATTTTCTCCTTGATCACCCCTTCAATAACCTTAAAAAGAATTGGGTTCATAGAGATTGTCCTTATGCTAGACAGAGCAGATGGATCCTGGTTTTTTTAAGGAAGGGACCATCAATATGGAGTAAAGTTTATGGATAGTTCTGCAGTCTGCAAGATGGTTAATTAGTTTTAAGACTATAGGAGCAGTGAAATTCTCAAGGCTTGTAAGCATGAACTTGGGGGTGCCATGTAGTCCTAGATGGACATTGGGAGTCAGAGCGGCCAAGTGGTTTTTGATGTTTGATATTGTTATTCCATGTTCATTGTTTGATGACACCTTATGCCACTGATTTGTGAGGTAGGGCACAGAGTTTTACAGGCATTTCTTGAAATATGACTATTTGGATGAGCATTTGGTGGCCAGAGACATGGCTACCACCAATGAGGAGTGACAAAATAGTTTTGTTTCTTTTTTGCTTGTAATAAAAAACAACTCTAAAATGAATACAGGGTTTTAATTCATGTTTCTGTACTGTGTTGAAGCAGTATGTCAGATAAAAAAAGAGAGTTGAACTCATAGCTGCATCATGTCAATACCACCATTTCTTACATGTTAAATATATGCCTCTATGATACTTTTGTGTAATGCTATAATTGATTTAAATCTGTGCTCTGACTGTATGCAAATTTCAAGATCCTTAAGATAGTCACTCACATTTTTGAGTCTCATATTCTGTTTATAAAATGAATCTCACATTCATAAATAATTCATCATGATAGCCTCAAGTAAACACTGTAACCAAAAGATTAAATCAATCTCATTGGAGATCATTTAGATTTAATCATTTTTTTGTAAAATGTGTAATCACAAACATAAATGTACATATGATAAACCACAATGATCAGTTTTTAACCACTTAGCTATGAGGCAATTTATCAATATATTTCAGTCAGTCATCAGCTAGGAGTACACCTGGGTCTCTTTTTACGCGGACTTATTTAACAAGATTTTGAAGTTACGTGATTTGGGTTTCGCTGGAAGCTGATTTCCGATAATGAACTATTACTTTAAATAATAAATTTTGTGCACTTACGTTATATTGAAAGTATAATAGCACATTATTGGAATTCGACTTTCATCTTAGTAATTTCAATATTTTCAGTGCTTTATAATAAGCATTTATTTTATATAGTGTATGTAAACAATTGTATTACATTCAAATATCATCCTTTCACACTTATTAACACTCGCAAAGCATATGCACAATTAGCGTGAAAGGCTGCTATTTGAATGTAGTGCTTTATAATAGTAAGATTTTATGCAATAATGAAATTAAAATCATGATTTTCACATTTTATATATAAACATATTAAATTTTACAAGAATATAATGTAAATTTGTTCAAACATTGTGTGTGTTAATTTTGCATTTTAAATCACATTCTGTTTTTGCTTTTTAAAAAAGAACGTAATCAATTATTATTTTTGTATTAATGACACTAATCATTAATGTGCTCTTAAATTCCAATGAGAGCTAAATGTTTGTATGTCTGGATATCGTGAGCTTCTTAAACAATTAATAAAATCATCATCTCAAAGATTAATTATGTTGTCACCAGAAAATCATAATAATTAAAACATGTACAAAAAAATGTAAATTACCGTACTGTAAATTATGCATAAAAATATATTATTTTGAATAAAATTAAATATTATAGTTAAAAAAAGTTTGTCTTGTATCAATTTTTTCCAAATTTGAAATTTTTTATTAGTAATATTTTATTTCCTTATTTTTTTTTTGCGCGAATTTTAAAGTAATTTTACGTTGGTGCTTTGCTTTTATGCAAATTTTGAAAAATCACAGATCGCACCCCCTCTTTTTCAATGTAAGTTACGTCTATTTTTGCATGATTTCATTTGCGTGTGTTTTCTGAGGAACCTATCTATCGCATAAAACGAGACCCAGGTGTATATTAAAACAGTCAGATCTAAGTTCAATCTGAGCTTCATAAGATCCCACCTTTAACCTAGTTCAAATCATGTCACTAACAGTGAATATTTCCAAATGTAATGAGACTTTATACTATCTTCAATACACATTAGTTTCAGTTAAACAGGTTATTATTTAAATATTTATTGAAAATAATTAGCTTATATTTAAATTTGTTAATGTTATTAATTACCTCATGATGAATTATTCATAAAATATATATATTTTTATTATGTGGATTGTATGTATATATATGTTCGCTATAAAGTTTCATTACATCGAAATTTTTTATTTCATATTTTACCATTTTGTTTCAATTTATATGATTAAAAGTTACATTCTTTCGATAAGCTTTCAGATCATCCTTTCCCAAAGACAATAAGGAATTTTTTATTAATTAGTTAAAATGATAAATTAAAACTTTAAGGATGGTGCTAAATTAAAATCATTTGTTCAAATTTTACAAATTCATTTTCTAAATAGAAAATGAATTCAAAGTTAATGGATTTGAAAGTCTTATCGGAGGAATGGATCAAAAATCAATTAGAGAAATTTTTGATTTGTAATGTAAAATATTTAGCCTTAAAGCATCAAAATCAGAATGGGTGGAACCCATAGGAAAAAGTATAAAAATCCTGGAAAAGTTTCTAAAATAAGCCATTACTATAATTTAAGAAGAATTGCCACCAGAAACTACATCATTTTAATTTTTGACTTTTAAATAGTATTTTCAGCATGGTACCGGCTAACTTCAGGGATCTGATTGCTGGACTCCGAAGTTCTCCACACATCTTCAAAATGTTGCTGCCAAACAGAACTTTTCAATATCAATCACAAGCTGCTGAAATACAGAAGGAAACTAATCCACAAATGAATTTCACATGAATTAAGTGTGCACCAACATTGTCTCCTAAACCCAACCGGACTTTGTCATTATGAAAATGAGCAAGCCATGGAAGGACTGGTAACCCTTTTTTACCTTATAAACTGCAACCTTTTGGTCTATTCATGAACTCTATCTCAAATCATAATTTAAGTTAACTACTGCCTAAAATTTCCATATTCACTTATAATGTGTTAAATTTTGTTATAGTAATTCTATTCTATTATCTCTAGTCTTAAAGTTTAATATCTTGTTAATTTTCTTTATCCTACTATAGTGGTTTATGTTAACTAACTTTAATTATATTTATTTGAATGATTATTAATATCATTTATTTGTGATAATATGCCAATAATACTTTCAACTTGATAATAATCTCTTTTGTTTGAACTCACCTTAAGAAAATAGTATTGCATAAAATTTTATAGTTTAATTATTGTTTGTTAGAACTAAATTAATATGGTTTTAATAATTCTTGAGTTGGAAGGATTTATTTAATGTCTGATATGATTTTACCAATGGCTGAGAAGTATTATTAGCTCAGTTTATGACCTATGCTTCTGCATATTTTATTTAAGTTACACAAATTATTTAGCCATATTGATCACATTTATTAATATTTTATGAAAGTTTAATAATAAAATATTCTGATTTAAATCTTGTATTTTATATTTGTGTTCAGGAAGGGCAGGATATAAAGGGTATTATTCTTATAATTATATAATTGCATTTAATCACATTTGCTCTGAGTATGTTTGACTAATCTGACATGGTCAGATCATTACATTAAGCACCTATTATATAATTTGGGTGTTATTAAGCAAATATAATGATTATTATATCATCACCCCTCCATCCTTACATATATATATGTATTTATTAATACATTTTTTTGCTTAACTATTAAAATAATAACTGACATTGATATATAAAAATATCTTAATGTAATTACCTTTAATAAATAAATATTTGATATGGTTTTAATTTGTATACATGTGTAATAGATGTGTACATATTATAGGTAAAAGATTACTTTTAAAATATGTTTAAAAGCAAATGTATTATATTAATGTGCATTTTAAAATTATATTTATAAATTATCATTTATTTTAGTAATGGCAGTCAGAAAAAATGGTGATGCAATCCTACTGAAAATTCTCAAATACAATTAAGACAATTGACAGGAAATCCATTAGTCTGAATTAAAATGTTATAACTTTATAACAGTAATGTAAAAATCCATTAGTGGAAATTGTATCCAGTTCATATTTGTTTTAAAATCACAGATTATGTTTTAAAACAATTGTTGAGAAATTATTAGCAGGATTGTACAAAAGGTACATCTGGTCAGCAAATTTCAGGTCCATTAAGTACCTAAAGTGTCTCAGGTCTAGGAAATAAAGTGCATTCCAAGATAAACTGAAAATAGTATAAATACTGCTAGATTTGAGTACCAAGGAGAGACTTGTAATTATAAAACAGTAATGGTAAATATAATACACACTTGTTGTTACTGCAATTCAATGTGTCATGAGTAGTGGAAATTTTCACCTTTTTCTCCTTTCAACATGCTCTTTCCTGCACTCATCACCCAGAGTCCTGCTACCTATGAACTTTAATGTACTTAAAAACTGAATAATGAAATGCTACCTGCCTAACCGACTGTAACTAGATCTAGTTCACCAATTCCAATGGATGCTGCAATCACCAAGAATAGCTACTAATTACAAAGATAAAGAATTCTAGCCACTGCCTAATGTTTAAATTCTTAAGTTCAGACTTTTGTAACTATTTCTCATAAACCTGTCTATAATTTAAAATGAGATTATTTTATCAGCTGGTCATTTGACCAAAAATTAAATATTTCATTTAAATAATTTGTAATTTACTTACCTGAGATTAGCATGTACTTAACTCTAGATGAATTTCTTTAAATTTTATTTTATCATTGAGCCTCTACTAAATAAGTATATTTTCTTTCACTTTCATGTGGCAATAATATTTTATGACTCTTATTATGTTTTATATTTTATATATTTAAATATGCCAATAATTCCTCACATTCACCAGTATGTTATTTTTCTTTTTCTTTTCCTCCTCTCTACTGTATGGGAGAACTAAATTAACTTTAATTAAAACAAGTGAACGCTTGCGAATTTGGGGAAAAACAAATTAATTACCTCATAATGTCATTGTAAAAAACAGAGTAGAAATCTATTTTTCTAAGAAATGTTTTTTTATTTTATCTTAAAAATTCAAATTTATTATAGGAAATTAATTATGTTTATTCTGAAATTAATAACCACCACCCCATTTGTATATATCTAATGTATGTTTATTATAATATAAAAGCACTTAGAACTGAATTCTCATATTCATTAACATTGTGGGGGTTTGTATATAAATTAATGTGGGAGGGGAGTCTCTATTTCTGTGGTTTGTGCATTTTATTAATAAATTTCAGTTCTCCCATACTGTTTAGTATTTAAATCATACCCTTACATGAGATATTCCATAATGTATAAGTTGTAATTAATTACGTCTTCTTTTGAAGTTTTATATGAGCTGTTTCAAACATTGCATGCATACAGGCTACCTCATTTATATATATTTGTGCTTCACTCTACCCAGGCATATCAGAAATCTGAACCCTGTTTTGTATCTCCAAGTCAAAGAACCAGGCTCTTAAACCCATGGGGAATTACTTTTGTTGCTTGAGCCAACTGCATAGGGGCACTCTGGAAAAAGCCATGTTCTTCATTAATTAGCTGATTTGCAGTAATATATTGGTCTATTTCTTCAATGAATTCTGATAAGCACTTACAAGGATCTGTGACTGGATCACATAAGTATGCCACCATGCATGCACCTCCCTTTTTGCCTCTAGTTCCAGATGAATCCTATGAATAACCATAAGCCATAATGTTATGATTCTACTAAGCAGATTTTTTATTATGTTTATTAATAGTTTGATGTCTGTGTTTTTTTGCAATGCAATCATATATATGTTAATGAACTATCCCACACACCTTTTTTACTCAGTTTAGCTGAGATAACTCGGTTCATCTTTTGATATAAATAATTGTTTGAAATATTAGAAGTTAAATGTCAGTAATTTGTTAAACTAAATCAGTCAAATGCTACTCTTTTCTTTGGGAAATGGATTGGTATATTGCAAAGATATTTACTCATAGCACTAAATCAAATATGTTCTTCAGTGTATTTATTAATTATTGGCATATGAGCTAGCCACAGTAAAATAAAATAATAAATAAATTTTGTCATTTCACAAGTTGTAAAACAAATTTCATATGATATACCTGTTGTTGCCATATCAATATAAATCAGAATGATGATTAATGAAATAATATAAACCAAGTATTTATGCATTTTTTATTTAAATTAATAAATCATATATATCATAACTTGCAGAATCATTGTTTCCTTTATTTAAAATATTATGTTTTAGTTATTCAATTTTGCTTGCTTTGACTAGATGATCTCCTGCTAATTCTGTAAATAATTAATGTGAAAGGTCATGACCTTTAAATCGGTCAAACATATATTATACTAAAATGATTCATCATATGAGTTCAAATTAGTCTCTTTGTCTCCACATTGCGATGCCAGCAGAGAAAGAATAGACAAATAAGGCAGAGTTCATGAGTGCTCCTGACTTATGTATCTTGTGCATGATTGGACTTGAGGTACTTTTGCCTAGATGCTACATCTTGTTATGTGAACAGACAAATCTGACCAATGCAATATATATATACACAAAACAGAATGTATTATAACATTGATAGTCTGTGACACAAACTTTGATGTAAAATGTTTTGATCATAGATATATACTCAACATACAAATATATTTTATGTTTGTGTAACCATTTATTATTTTATTAAATTCCATTTTTTATTACTTATCCCGTTTGTTCAAATCATTATATTATCTACTTCAGATCCCACCATATACTAATTGCAATTTCAGCATGGCTGGATGAGGTTTAAACTGACATTTTAAAACAATGATTAATTTAGTACTTGTTAGTTGGCCTTTTTTAGCCATAATTATACTAGTAGTTCTTATGACCATGTACTTAATTTATGCCATTGTGTCACCAATCTTTTAGAGATCACATGTTTTTCAACTGTGGCTCTAGGCCAAAAATTGGATAAATTCATCTGTATCACTAGGAATGTTGTTCATATTGTTATAGGTTTGGGTAATGAACAAATAGGTTAAAATTCATGATTGCTCCTGACCTGTGTATATAGGGCATTAATGGATTTGAGGTATTTTCCCTCAGATTCTAGATCTTGTTAGATGAACATACAATTCTGACAGGTACATGGTTTTTCTTTCTGGGCTTATCACTACAATGTGGGCCTGTGGGACTTTGTTATAATTCACTCACATACCTGAGAAATGGCAAAAATTATTTTAATATATAAAATACTTATATGTAAATGATGATAGTATTTCATATATTTTTGTTTGTTATATTTTATATATTGTGTTATCTTTAACCTGTAAAACATTTGTGTATGCATTCAACTGTAATACTTTAGATGTTCAATTTGGTTATTGTTTGTTAAATTTTTTTATGTACTCATGATATGTGTATAAACTCAGTTACATCCCACATATTATTAATGTAAATTTTTAAATCATTCTGCTTTGGCATGGCACTCTGGTAGTATTAATACTGTAAAAAAATAAATTTTGCCAATCAGTAGTTGATTGAAAGTCAAAAGATTTGAAGTCAAGGATTCAAACTTGGATAGGTTGGTAATAGAGCGAGTTATGATTTTTTGTCTTTTTTTGTTTTGTATTTATTGTAATTAATATTTAATGTCATGTAACTGCAGTCAATTAATAATGACAAAATTATAAAGGTGCAAGAGAACAACTGAGATAAGAAACAAAATGAGAAAGTCCTTTTAAAAGAATAGTTTTTTGTATTTGGTAAGTATTAAGTGATTTTTTGTGATATTTAGTATTTTAAATGTAAATAATGGGCAGTAAAATTATAGTGAGTACAGCTATATAAGCAACAGTCAGGAGAAGGTGGCAAAGCCAAAGGAAGCCTGGCAGGAAAAAAAGGTATGGTGGAGCAAACAAAATGGTATGGCAGGAGATGATTAAAGGAAGATGGAAGAGTGTCTATCCTGTAAATAAAATAAAATTGTTTATTCATTCAAGTTATATCCAAGATTCTATGCAGCTTTGAAAAAAATAAGACAAATATACTACCAACAGACTGAGAGCAAAGACAATGAGAAGAATGAAACTAGAGAATAACAATCCTGGGAAGCAAGACAGTGCAAACAATGGTATAAAATTCAATCAAAAGACATCAATAGAAGTAAATTTGTTGGAACAATCCAGCCCAGAAATTGTCAAGGAGCCAAAAAGCTATTATATGACAATATCATACCAAAGATATCTAAGGCAAATCACCATTTGATCGCAATGATGCATGATTTAATGCAATGGATGATATATAAAATTAAGTGTTTGAAGTGCTTGAAAGAGAAGTTATACAGAGAACAAAAAATATTAAATGCTAAGCACTTTCAAAATTATTTTGCTCTCTGTATAGCTTCTCTCTCAAGCACTTCATATGGTTTTAATTTTATATATTATAATATCAAGAGAGAAGTTTAAAATTCCTAATAGTTAGCAATGGATGATGGAAGTGTTAAAAGAAGATTTCAAAAGGCAGAATAAAAACCTAGGAAAGTCTAAAAAGAAGGACAAAAATCAACAAAATATGAATCCACAACCATAAACAGAAGTCAGAGAGACTACAATGCACCAACAACCCATGCCAGTTAGTCAACCACCATGACCATCCGACATAGCATGTTTCATTCAAATACAAGTTTTTCATGGTTAACCTGGCAAAATCCTCAAGAACATTGTGAGCTTAAAAGAGTTGTTCTTTTTCCACCCACAAAGCAATGCTGAACAAGTAGCCATTGCTAGCCAGTATTTAAAAGTGGCTTCCAAAGATGGATGGTGCTTGTTATAAAAAAAACCTTTGGCATTTGGAGAATATAATTCTGCTTTATTATAGAGTTCCTGCATTGAGGAATGGCAGGAGAAGCATTCTGCACACACTAACCATGGAATAATTGTAGGTGAAAAATCCATACACAGTTTTTCTTGTGCCTGGTGGCTTGGTTTCAATCACAACATTTTCATTTGGATGTCACATTATTGGGATCATAAGATATAATATGCCAGTCTGGTTGCAAATGATTATGTTAAAAAGCAAAATCACCAGCATCTAGGAGATAGCCCAATTTCTGACATCTTCTGATTATGGGCATCTGTCCCAAGAACTGATGGAAAAGACTAGGACATCCAATTTATGCAATATCCAGGTGACTAAACTGGGAAAATAATTAAAACTGACTACAACAAAGGAGAAACCAAGATCAAACATTTGTTAAGAAACACTATGAGAGTAACATGTCTGAAGACCTGTGGTTCTCACAATGGGCCAGTCTAAGAGGATAATAGCACCAGAAAAATCAATCAATCTGCTACATCAGTTCTATGACCACAATTATTCACAGGAGACAAGACCCTATGGAAATGGGGACCATCAGTCTGTTCATGATGCTGAAAGTAACTGTTAAGACCCAGACAATACAAGCACTATTTGACTCAGGGTCCAGGTATCAGTTGTGTGGAAGTTATGGATAAAAAACTTTGAAGAACAAAAAAAGACATTATGCAGCTTCAAACATGTCCTATTGATCTGACACTGGTGAATGGAAGGAAGATGACAAGTGAGAATTACCAGATCTGGTTGGATGTCAAATTTCATAGTAAGCAGATTGTCCATACATTATTAATAATGGTGGGATTAATACACATGATGGTGATGGTATTTGACTTTTTGATGCATCAGAAATGTGTCATTGATTATCTCAGAATGATATGCACTGTCCATAACAAATCCACCAGGTTTGGGATTACTAAGCAACTAGTAGTGGAAAACAGAAGTTGATTCATTCATCCCATAAACTCAGCACTGATTGCCACCAAGGTTCCTGAGTCAGCAGTTACATAATCTAAAAACTGGCATCAGATAAAAAATCTTGAAGGACTACTCCCAGGTGTTCTCCAACACCCAAGGAATAATCAAAGGATATTCACCAAATTTGAGATTCTTATACTCAAAAACATATCCAATACTTTTCCAATATAGAAATGAGGTGGAAAGACAAATCAAGCAAATGATTTAATGGGACATTATCGAACACAGCCTGCCCCATACAATAACCCCTTGGTTGTGAAGAAAAATAACAGACACCTCTGGCTGTGCCTTAACACTCACCAGTTAAACAGCATGACAATTACAGAAAGAGATGTATCACTATCCATTCAAGACATATTCATTCAGTTTGTTGGCCAGACTGTTATTTCTATGTTGGACCTCACTGCCAACTATTGGTAGAAGATCCTGAATCCACATGATCAGAAATATACCACCTTTTGGTATAATGGGCAGACTCACATTTTTAAGAGAATGCCTTTTGGACACACAGTAGTGGAGGACACATGATGCTTGAAATAAGTCTTATCTGAAGACATGCAGTGGCACATTATCTGCTACATTGATAACATTGTGATTGCATCGAGAGACCTCACAGAACACTTGAAATATTTGGAGTAGTTTTTCTGAGAGTGTACCCATGAAAACACCACAATTAATATGGAGAAAATTTATTTTACAATTAGAAAGATAATTCCAGGGTATGAGCATGATATCAAGGTACACCCTGAAAAGATAAAGCCCATAGAACATTTCCCAAAACCAATCATACATAAGCAGGTCTGATCTTTCCTCAGACTATGAAATTTCTAGCACATGTTTTACTCAGATTTTGCTTGTGAGATGGCAAATCTGATAAACTTGTTATGAAAGGACAGAAAATGGGAATGGATCATTGCCCATGATCAAGACATGAGTGTAATCAGGACCAACTTCTTTCAGGCAAGTCATGATCCATCACTGCAACTTCAAATGTCCATTTTTATTTAGACAGATAGTAACAAAAGAAGTTTGGGTGTAGTGTTATTTCAGAATGTACATAATAAAAATAAAGTCATAAATATATTATGATATGAAAGGATTTTGATACTGCAAATATATAACTTTGCTATCATTTTGTTTAAGCATTTAGCTTATTTACAAATGTCTGACTTTGTTTAATAATAACCCATTTTATATCATATTACAAAAAAAAAAATACTTCTAATATATTATGAAAAAAAGAAAATCAGAAACAATTGTATTTAAAAATAAAATAAAGATAAACAATAAGAGTATAGGTTCCTAATTTCAAAAATAAATAATGTGATATGGAAATTAACAAAATATAATGGTACTGTTTATGAGCTTTAAAAATAACAGTCATAAAAACAGTATAAGCAGGAAATCATAGATAACATTATTAACTGAAATACAGGATTATTATATACATGTGTGTGTATATATGTAATGTATAGGGTATTTGAACACAGACTTTCACATGACCCACCACTATCCACTCTATCTAATAACACTGATACACTTAAATACATATATGTTGAAAAGATAAACAATCACCAATATGCATATTTCATGCTAAAACAGCTATCGTCAGTTGGTCCAGATTATCATCTCCACACATACATACTATAAGTGCTCAGATTTATATTAAGATAGACAATCTTCATACTTTAAAAGATAGGCTTCAATTTACTCCACACTCCAACTCTTCAATTGTCCATCCAATTGAAAATCTGATGATGGAATGCTCAAAGGCCACCCTGAGGCTGAGATTCTTGTCATACCCATGTTGACCTAAGGTTAATCTGAACCCCGCATGTACAGGATATAATCCATTTAATACATAAGCAAGGCCTTTGAGTATCAACAGATTTTCAATTGGATGGATGATTGAAGAGTTGGAGTATATTAAATCCTGTTTATTAAATTATGAAGATTGTCTATCTTAATATAAATCTGAGCACTTATAGTATATATGTGTGGAGATGATAATCTGGACCAACTGATGATTGCTGGTTTAGCATGAAATATGTATATTGGTGATTGTTTATCTTTTCAACATATATATCAGTGTTATTTGATAGAGAGGAGAGTGGTAGGTCATGTGAAAATATGTGCTTATATACCTTAAATATTATAATATTATTATAATATATAATGTTCATAATGAAGAAATGTTTAATTGAGCTAAAATTGTGATTTGTCATATGATCAATGCACAAGAATTTCTGTATTTAGTTAAATATATTTTAATTTGTACTATATTGCTTAATCAGTTTATATAAATGTGCATATTCAGTAAAAAGTTTCTGCTCACTGTTGAACATTGTTGAGCTAATAAATCTTTTAATTGTTAATCAAACACCATCATAAAATATACTATTTAACAAAAAATAATTTGTACCTAGATGAATCACTATTCCATACACATTGCTAACCTGATTGGTATCATTTTTATATAGTTTCCAGGAAACAGATGTCGCACACAAAAAATGGGAAATCATTCCTTTTTTTTCAATTAATGTCAGTGAATCGTGCAGTCAATGAATATTTTGTAATATTCCCATTAATAACTGGTCCATTCTAGTACACATTAAAAGAACAACAATATTTAGTTCAGAAGTATTAATAGAAAACCCAGCATTTTAATACACCTTTAGTTTGCTACGCTTACCATTAAGTGTCAATATAAAATATCTAAGCATTTTTAAATAAATCATTGGAATTATATTTAGAATTCATTTTAGTCTACATATTACTATTAAGATTTATATATAGAGATATTTCGACATTTTTGCAAAATAATTATTTTATTTCTCTTATTTAATACATAATTTCTGTTAATTATGATATTTCACAAATTGTGCACATCTTTATTATACAAAGCAAATGTTTCTTAGATATAAATTTTTAATAATTCTTACTTTGAACTATTAAAAAATATTAAAACAAAGCAAATGTAACGTATTTTAAATCAGTTTTTTTAAACATATAATACTTTACTTTATTAGATTAATAATTATAAATACTGTAGTTTTAACGTTGGAGAATTTATATTTTTACAATAAAATTGAGTTTTATTGATAGCATTTTTACTTTTGCATTAGCAATAACGTTCATAGACATATCTACTTTTAATCTAGTAATAAATTTGTAATAACTTGTACTTTGAACTATATAAAATATTAAAATAAAGCAAATTTAACATATTTTAAATCAGTTAAAATATATGTTTACTTTACTAGATTAGTAATTGAAGATGTTGTAATTTCAATATATGATTTCACAATATTATATTTTAACAATGAAATTGAAAGTATTAATAATAGCATTTTTACTTTTGTGTTAGCAATTAAGTTCATAGATATATCTACCTGTAATCTAGTAATAAATTTGTAATAATTTGTACTTTGAAGTATTAAAAAAATATTTAAATAAAGCAAATGTAACATATTTTTAATCAGTTTCTTTTAAATATATAATAATTAACTTTACTTGATTAATAATTATAGATGCTGTATTCTGATGTGGAATTGCATCATATTATAGTTTAAAATGAAATTGAAAGTTTTAATGATATTATTTTTACGTTTGCATTAGTAATAAAGTTCATAGATATATTTATCTGTAATTTATTAAAGTAAAATGAGAGGTTCTTATAATAACATGTCAAAATTTCTTTTAATAAACTGACCAATAAAATTTTAACTTACTTGATTAATTTATAAAGACGATTGATTCAATCAAATTCAATTTGTTGGGAACAATGATTTTGCACCAACGGTTAGAATAAGAAAAAAAATGACAGAATTATAAGATAAGATTATCAGGAAAATAGAAAATTATCTTTTCTTCTTAATAGTTATCATTTAATATTAAATTTAAAAAATATATAAATCTACCAATATTAATATTATATATATAATTTATCAGAATATGTGTTTGATGTTAATCAAATATTACAAAATGGCAAAAATACGTGAAGAACATTTAAATGAATATTTGTGTCATAATGACAGACAAAATAGTTTATCCAAAACATAAAATGACTAAAAACAAAATTTTTTTTCCAACTTTTGAATAAAATATATGTACAACACAAAAAGTAATATATGTAAACCAGAAGACAGCATAAAACTTATAAGAATATGTAATTGAAAATGGGGACAGTTTTTTTATGGATAACCAAAATAAACTAAAAAAATACAAATTACATTTGGATAAAATACTGCTGTCTATTCCCAAATTATACTTCTTTTAAACTACTTTTGATATCTCACATTATTGTACTATTTCAAGTTTTTTAATCATCATTCATAATTTATCAATTGTACTTTCATACAAGTTAATAATGATTTAGCATCTTTTAGAAAAATAAATAAAATTGTTATATTATTAACACATATAAAAAATTTAACTAACAGACTAGATGTTATGTGTTTGGTTAGGTTGCTTGTGTTTCTGATTATGAATTAAGTTTTTTTGTTAGAGAAACTCGCAGATTGTGGATCTGATTTGTTTAAGGAAATAGAAGTAAAAAATAATAATTTGCAATGATTTTTCGTTTTTTGCAATGGTTGTTAGTAGCTCTGACAATTCAGCCATTGTGGAAGATTAAATACATTCACTATCAAATGATGGTGAAGTATCTGCATTTGCTTTTACATTTTATGAATTACTTTCCATTAAAAATAGAAACAATTATTCAACCCAAGATTTCAGATAGTAGAAATAAATTATCAGATGCTGGTAAAAAAATTGTTTTTTAATAAATATGGTATTAATAATGTATAACAATTTCCACCCTTTAAAGTTAACAATGCTAGCAGTATTAATTAAAATAAATCTTCTTAAATCTGAGCCCAGTTACTGCAAATTATTTGCTAATGATAATCATATGTTAAACAAGACAGATAATAGTGGAACTGATTTGATCAATACTAAACCTCTAATAAGAATTCAAAATGAAAACAAAAATAGGTTATACAAATGTATAGCAAATTCATGATTTGAGGCTTCAAATAAGAATTAAAGGTACATGAGCTAAGAAAAAATGTGGTTAATCTACTAAATGTTGATTTTGATAAAATTTTATTTATAAGTGAATCTAATTCTGATACTATGAATATTGATCAATAATTATATCAAGAATATGCAAAAATTATAATTTAACAATGCTCCTGCTTTGCTTAAATCTTTTAAAATATTTCAGAATGTTGATTATTTTTATTATAGTTACAAATGCTTAAAGTGAACTTTTTATGTTTTCTATTACATTTTTATCCAATGCTTACTGATAAAAATTTAAAAACTTTATTTACAACTTTTGCTGAATCTGAACAACAATTATCTCTGTTGAATTCTCTAATTCCAAATGATTTTAAAAATATTTGTTGAAATCACCAATTGGTGTGTTATACTGATATTGATAGGCCACTGTTGCTTACTGACCAAATTAATAACTTTTACATGAAGTTCACTGAAACAGATCTTCAGCTTCTGCTTAATAAAGTTTCAACCATATCAATCTTGAAGTACTTGCTAAAAAAAGCCAGTACTTCAGTGTTAACCAATAAAGCCACATTTAGGCTAACATTAAAGAAAATAATTTTCTAACTGACATTCCAAAACTCTTCATGTCACAGATTCTTCTTTGAAAATAACCTTTAATGGTGTTTCACATCAATGTTTCTTTCATAAATCAAGAATTTATTGCTTTAAAGATTGTCAGTTAAGATTTTGTCAACAGTACAAGATGAAAATGTCCAAAACTCATCAGTGTTCCAAAGATGTGACAAGAGCCTTTTATTCAACCAATACATATTTCAATTCATGGGAATTTTAAACTTTTACCATATTTTCAAAAACTATAGCTGGCCTTTTTACACAGGAATCCATGACTACTGTTGTTAAAACTGATTCTGAAATTGATCAGGCCTTTTCCTTAGAAAATTATATCTCATCTTCTGAAGAATGTAAAACAGTTGAAATGTTTATAAAATAAAACCAAGGAAGACGACATTAATAAAATCTAACCAATGTTCTGATTCTAATGTCTTGCCTGAGTTTAAATCTCATATGGAATTTGTAAAAAGCTGAGTTATAGGCACTATTTACTGCAGGGGTTCATAAAAATGAAAACATTCATTGAAGCTGAATCTACTTTGAAACCAAGTGTGCTTAGAAATTATCACTAGAATAAGAAGGCATTAATTGTATTGAATCCTAATACCATAATAGAAATCATCTCTTCAACAAAGTAAACACTAATAAGTGTGAAACCTATATACAGAAAATTAGTGTTTTTCTGATCTGGCTGTGGCTGCTAGTGACAAGTTAACACTAGATTGTAAGCTGCTTCTCATCGAATGTGTTTTGATCAAGGTGCAAAAAAATCATTGTTTTTCGCAATTTGGCATTATTAATATATCTCATCAGGTTTTATCTGTTTTATATGAGGTTTGATTATTGTTTGTGGGATATCTTCTCTTTTATAACAGATTCTATATCATATGAATGGTTTTACCTGTACTTGCCCCTGAGGTTTCTGTACATTTGTGTCCAAATTGTTTTATCTTTTTAATTGTTTCTCAGTCTTCCTGAATGTTATGCTGCTTATTCCATTGCTATTTAAATTGTATAGTTTATGCATCTTAATATGGCCAACATCAAGTTGAAAAATATGAACTCTCCGAAATCACTTGTTTGCTATCAGAAATTGAGTCTCTAAAATATCTTTTCATATTACTGTCTTCTCTAAGATCCAACATTAAATGTATATTAACAGTAATCTTGTTAGATATTATGGAAGATACTTGGCATTTACAGTTCTCTATCCATAGCATTCCGGCTACATGGATAGGTGTTTAAATTTATCATAAAACACCATTTAATTTCTTTATCATCCTTTATCTTAATAAAAACATGATCATTGTCTTTCAACATTCTACCTTTGCAGTGAACATGAATTATTTTATTTATATAATAACCCACTATTGTAGATCCCATATTAATATTATACATTTATCCAACTTTTTTACTGTCCATCATTTTAAATTTTTTTTACATTTTATATTGAAGTTGTAACTAAATATTTTCACCATGCCAATTGTGAACTAAAGAGTGGTGAAAGCTTATTCTCTAGTAATGACATTTGAATACCCTAGAGCATTGAACTTCCTCTTATTTGATTTATCTGATCTGCACTTTAGAGTTAATCCATCATTATTACCAGTTGTTTCTTTCCCTCACTTTGCACTCACCAACAAAGTCATATTGATTATCATACACAAGTTGTTCCCAGCTACAATGATACATCAAGGATATTGCTTAAGGCTATATCTCTGAAAATTGTTATCTCTAAACTTTACATTAATATTAGGAAGATTAATATTGTTCTCTACAGCTTACTAAAGCTTAGTTCTCTTTCATTAATATCATCCAATTGGTCACTAGGCACTTCATGTGAGCTGGCTGTAGTTTTTTCAAATATGTCTCATTCTGGTGGAGTAACTTTGTACTAAAAAATCCCAAATATTCTTGGTTCATGTCAATAATTTGGTGAAAAAGTGCATCCACAGGATTCTTTTTTGAAAAAATAGAAATTTCATTTTTGCTTTTGTTATGATAACATTTATGCACAGTTTGCAATATTATATCTTCTATTTTCTATTAATATATATTTAAGTTGCAAAGTTTTAGCTGACTTGAACTTTTGCTACATCCTTTTGGCAAAAACTACCATGATAAAAATGTTTTAGCTGAAATTTTTGCATGATAGTCATGACCATGGTTCTTATGCTATTTCTAAATACCCTTTCTTGAATATTAGTTTTTTTCACAGTATGAATTATTTTGAACCATCTTGTCTTTCTTTCAAGCCAAATTTGTCATAGCAATACACTGTATCCAGCTTGCTTAGGTTCATTTTTTAAGCAAAATACAATTTTTCTCTTCTTAATAACTTTTATCATATATAAGTGTCACTATTAGTCACTTAATCCTTCTGTCAGAATAGAGGTACAACTTATTATCTTGCCTTTCATTTCAAATTTTCCATTTGATTCAAAATGCTTCTACCTCTGATGTTCTTACACTGATGAAAATTGTTAATGACTATGTTAGAGCCACTAGAACAGCTGGTCATTTAATAATATAATTAGATATTTCATCAACTTTGGATTCTGTCTTTATTGGCACTCTTATTGAACTATTACAATTGCATTACATTACTATTTCTATTTTCTACATTTTAGCTAATCTAATAAATAAAAAAAACATTATTTTTAATGGAATAGTAATTCCAGGATTTAAACCCCATAATTATATTCTGCAAGGTTCACCTTTAAGTGCTATGTTTTGTATTTCTTATATAAATCTGATGCTTTTGAAAATTGAGAGGCAATTCTCTGGTGTATACCTCTGATTAATAAAAATATTCAGGAATATCATTCATGAATGATCTTGTGACTTCTATCCCCTCTAGAAAGTAGCTTCTGTCACAAACTTTTATTCTGGAAAATTATATAGCACACTACAAATGTCAGTTTATCCTTAATAAATCAACCACATGAATATACTTTTTGAAAATAGTGTTTTCTTTTTTTCAGTACTTCCTTTAATAACATTCTTGATTTACCCATTTATAAATCCTATGAATGCTATGGTAACTTATATTCAGAACACTATCCTCACGTACGGTAAAAATACAACAACTCCTTGTCTAATGTTTATTTTTCCTTTCATGCAAACATCTCTTTTATCATCATATTATATGTTCATCCAACAAGATCTAGAATCAGAGCAAAAGTACCTGAAATCCAATCATGCCTGAGGTACACAGGTCAAAAGCAATCATGAATTCTAACTTATTTGTCTATTCCCCAGATCTTTAACATTATAAACAACATTACCAGTGATACAGATGAATTATTCAATCCCTGGTCCAAAGACACAGCAGAGAAACAAGAGAATTCTAGAAGATTGGTGAAATAATGGCATGTCTTAAGTGAACAGTCATAAAGATTACTAGTATAATTATGACTACAAAGAACTAACTAACATGTACTAAATATTGTTTTGAAACCTGGGTTTAAACCCTGTCCAGCAATGCTAGAAATCATGATTGGTAAAATTAAGATCTGAAATAGATAACATAATGATTCAAACCAAATGGATAAGTAATAAAAAAAATGCAATTTAAGAAGATAATAAATGATTACATATATATAAAAATTATAGTTGCTGATTGAACATACATCTGCAATCAAAACATTTAAATTCAAAGTTTATATCATTGGCTTTTAAGGTTAAAATACATGCTATTTTGGGCTAACATATACATATTGGGATGTGTAGTAACTCTGGTGCAGTTACTATGGCAATACTTGTTTATAAACTCTTCACATTATAACCATATTAACTCTCTTTGTACAAATATATATAGATATAACTGATGACCAACTTAACTACATTGACATAATGTTTTTTAATTAGTTACATTTTATTATTATTTCCACACGTATACAGTAGTGAAGTGAGCATTGCGATTTATCATATTTATATTTATGATTGGGAACACTATAACAAATGCTTTACAAAAGAGGTTAATTAATGTAATGTGAGTTCCAGTGAGATTGATTTAATCTTTATATATATATATATATATATATATATATATATATATATCTATATATATATATATATATATATATATATATATATATATCAACCTACATACATAATTTTTGTTTTGAAAATATTAAATAAAAATATCCTTCAGTATTAATACCAATACAACCATAATACTAAATTTATATATGATGAAAAGTAGCAATATCATGTGTTAAAAATTTGTATTAACTATATCGTGAATTGTGTAGTTTTTACAAATCATGAAGAAACACCTGTGATAAGTCGAAATTAGTGATAAAATAAGATAATCAATGTTTGCCCTCAATAGAAATACATTCTCATTGCCTACAATTATTAAGCGTACTTACTGAAGTAGAGCATTACCTATGTTAAAAAGAAAACTAAATACAGAGAATATGGAATAATTAAGCAGAAAAAATGAAAGTGAAGGAAAAAAATGAGTGATTAAAATAGTGAGAGAAATTTTTAAAAAAAAAAAACCATTGAAGTTAGATAGAGAAAGTGAGAGAATAAAAAATATAACTAGTGAATGAATATAAATAAGTAAAAGAGATAACATGGAAAAAGTCATATTGAGATAGGGAAAGAAATTTAAGAAAAGTGAATGATAAAAAAGGATAATGAAAAAATTAAGAATTAAAAAAAATGAAAAGATGTAGATTGTGAAAAAATTAAAATCTTATAGAAAGAAAATAAAAAGCAAAAAGAAAAATGGTGATAGAAAAGAAAGAAAAAGTCATATAAGAAGACAGATATATTTTGTGAAAAATATTAAATGGCATAAAAAGAAGAGCTGAGAGATAGAGTGACAAAAATAAGTATTAAAAGAAAAGAGAAAAAATAATGAAAAAAAATTGAGAAAAAACCATGACAAACTGATCATATGAAAAATACAAATTTAAAAAATGAGCAAGAGGAAAGAAAACAAATGTAGGCAGAGCAACCAAATTTTAATAGATGTGAGATATGTAACTGAATTTACAACTGAATAATAACGTCTAAAATCTAAAGAATTATGTTTAATATTATTTAAAAAGTCGATACATAAACTAAATGAATGTTAGTAATGATATGTGTAATTAATGAAGATGTAATTGGATGAATGTAGTAATAATATTGATATTTATAAAAGATAAAAGAAATATTAGGAATTATAAACCTATCAATATTTTATCAGTTTTATAAAAAAAATCTATATTAAGGTAATTCCAATGCATCTAAAGAATACAAGGGTTTTAACCAACAAAACACAAGCTGGATATACTAATAATACAAGATATCCAAGCATTAAGAAAAAATAAATCATAGACTAATTAGTATGAGTTCTCCTTATTCTATAGGTTTTATTGGTTATAAAAAATTTTATACTATAAGAATTCCTATGATGATTAAAACATTGAATCATCAATATATAAATCCAGACTAGAGTTATTTTGAAGAATATTTATCCAAATGCAATATCAATGATTAGATCACATTGTGATAATAAAGAGGTATAAAGTGATCTTAAAAAGACAAACGTTGAAAAAGACATATGAGAGGGGGTTCTATATATCCAAAACATTTTTATTATAGTTTTGGAAAAAGTATTTTGCTGATGAAAATAAAAAAGTGGAATTAAACATAAATGGTAATTATTTAAGTCATTTAATTTTATGAATTCTGTGGTAGATTTTGCAAATAATGCTTAAAAGCTCAGGATATGCTGCAATGATCATTTATCTTGGTCAGTTATTATACACATAAAATATAATGTAGTAGATCACAATGAAAATTAAACTTGAGTGTTTTTTTTAAAAATAAATTAATGTCTTGGAAAATATGCCAAAGTGTTTAAAAAGGTAAGTTTGTAATAAACACATAATATTAGTTTTTATTTATCTATTTGAGCTGTGGACTATAAATAAAAGAGGAATTTAAAGCTTAAGAGCAAGAAAAAACTAAAACAAAAATATATGGGTGGAAAAACAAACAGATGGAAGTGATAATATTGAATCATTGAAACAATTATAAAAGTGAAATGAACCTGAATTGGACTTGAAGCATAAAATTATATTTATTTTAATAGCCTATTGTAAATTCAGCTGACAAATGGACACATAATCATTTTGTTAAAACTAGTAGATATTAATAGAAAACCAAAAGTGAAAAATAATACGAATTTGCTAATTGCAAATCCAGATTGGTATCCAATGATAAGCTGCAATTTAGGAATTATACCTGTAGATCACTTACAATTACCAAAAGTTGCATGAAATTGAAGAAATGTCTAATAATAAATAAGTTACTGTGAATTAATAACATCAATTACGCAAATTATTTACAAAGTGGATATCTAATACGAAAGCACAAATATTGGAAGCAAACAGTCGAATGTGCCATTTAACATAAAAAGCGAAAAAAACATTGTGCTAATAATTATTTATTACAGAGGAATAAAAATTTATTCAAATTAATGAAAGATACCAAATGGAAATAATTAATGTTTTTTTGTCAACAAGTTTTTATTATGGTTGCGTAAAACGCATGTGATCAGATAAAATATTTTAACATTATTTGGGCAGACTTTAGCATTAAAATTTAAAAAACTTGGAAACAAAAGTGTTGTAAGTAAATTTACTTATGGCAGTAGTAAAGAAAATAAACACAGACTATAGGATTTACACAAACTATATTTTAAATATTTTGTATGAGAAAATGTTAAATAAACATGGTCAGTGTTATGTATGTGTATAATTAAAATACACATACACACAAAATAATAATAGTAAATGGTGTAAGTAGAAATTTAAAATTTAAACATATGTATGTGTATAATTTATCGCACATACATACGTTAGTTATTTATATACGTGAATATAAATATACTTCATTAATTTAAAATATTATACTTTAATAGTTGTGTTATGTTCAAAACAACATGTAAACAAATCCTTTTAGATAGCAAGGTTAATTAACGAAGGAACTTTGCAGATAAACAAGATGATTAATTAAAAAGCAATCGAACTGCAAAGGGTAATCAATCAAAGTAAAACTTAAGCCAAAAGATAAACTGGGAAGGATTGATCCGACCAGGACGGACAAGATTTCACCAATCAAATCCAGAAAATCAGAACTGGAAAAGTGAGTGAAAGTGTAAAGCATTTGGACACTTAAAACTGGGAGCTCTACCAATGCAGATGAACTGGGAAAGGTGCTGAATGTCGCTTATTTAGCACGGTAGCCCCAGAATGGACAGCTGGCCTCTGAACATCCAAGAGTCAGCATAGGGACTATAAAGTAGGTCACATAGATCTTCATTATTATTTTTGTATACCTTCAGGTTTGTTAATATAAATAGATTATGATTGTTTTAATGTATTACTGTAAATATGAATATATTAGCATATTATAATTAAATCTGTTTTCTTATTCCACCGGCGTTAAGTCTTTGTGATAAAATTATTGTATGCATATATAGTCAGTGCAAGGGTTAGCTTACTGCATGGATTGTTCGCCAGTGATTATTATAACTGGTGGATATAACATTTGGCACAGTCAAGAGTTCAAACCTAGTAAAGCTAGATTAGTGTGTATTAAAATTGCTGTTATTTGCCATTTACACAAAGCAGAAATTTTTTAAGTACAATATTTGGGTATAGATGAATTCCATATGGCCATTGGCTAATTCGACATAAGAGAGATGAGCAGTTGGCCATTGTATGTTGAACACATAGAAAAGTATATTTTTATTAATAGAGTCGAATTGATAAGTATAAAATAGCCACTGTATTATGTTTCGTGGGTAAAGCGGTTATAGAAATCGCAAATCAGCTAGTAGTGCCTTTAACCCCTGAGCAATGCTTATACAGTGACTTCAAAGAGCAATTGGGTAATTATTTTAACCCCACTCCTTTGCATCATGTGGCTAGACTACAGTTCCGCCATCATCTGCAAGCTATAATGAAACGATTAAGGATTTTGATTGTGCAGTGTGAGTGTTAGCTAAAGACTGCATGTATGATTCTTACTTAGATGAAGCTCTCCTTGAACAGTTCCTGACAGGCATAAACAGTGACATCTTACAGCAACAGCTACTGTCAGTAACAAGTTTCGATTACATGGAGGCAATCAAACATAGCAAAGCCTACGAGCTCATGATGGCACAGTTCAAAAAATATGCAGAATTCAATAATGGGGGAAATAAGCAGAGTGAAGTTTACAAAACTTTCAAAACAGTGGAACAGAAATCCACAGAAAATAATGAAAGTAATGGCAGTAATAGTACAAACCCTGTTATCTGTTTTTTGTTGTGGAAAAAAGGACATAAAGCCACTGATTGCTATTTTAGATGCGAACAATGCAAATTATGTAATAAGAAAGGGCATAGGCAAAACATGTGTTGGAGAGAACAAAATAAAACACTACACACAAGAAACAGTCCTAACCATAAATTACAGGGAAAAGAAAAACAGTTTACAATGATTAACAATACAGTAACTAGTCTTAATGAGAAAAGAATTATAAAAGTTAAAATATATGATTGCCCTATAGACAAGGAAGTGGACAATGGGAGCAGTATAACCCTAATTTCACTACACAATTGGCAGACCTTTACAGAAAATTGTAAGCTAAAACCCGAAATAATAAAAACTGACTTGAAAGCGTTAGACATATATGGCAATGCTATTAAAATAAAGGGCATGGTTAAGGCTTCAGGAAATAGAGTAGAGGGTAAAATTGTCAATTTACCATTATATATAGTACACACCCTGATAAATCCATTAATTGGCCGTGAGTGGTTTAATAAATTAGGGATTAGATTGACATTCGTACAAAATGTCGAGTCCGAAAAAGAAATTGAAAATAAATTTCCAAATTTATTTAATGGGGAGCCAGGAATTATTAAAACTGAGCCCATATCATTAGAAATGAACACATCAGCTCTACCCATAATTTGCAAACCTAGAAAGGTACTATTCGCTCAGAAAGTAAAAGTAAAAAAAGAAATCAATGACCTCGTCAAGAAACGGGTATTGGAACCCATGGAAAAGTCAGATTGGGCCACCCCAGTAGTAATCATAACTAAACCTAATGATCAGACATGCTTGTGTGGGGATTACAGGGTAACTGTAAATAAAGCATTAAGCAAAAGTGCATACCCTGTATCAAACGCTAGAGAAGTTACCGCATCATTGCAAAAATCTAATTCCTTTGCGAAGTTAGATCTTAACACTGCATTCCATCAAATACCAGTTACAGAAGAAGCGTCCAGAATACTGACAATTACTATGCATCTTGGGCTATACAAATGTAAAAGACTACCATTCGGAATAACATCGGCACCTAGCATATTTCAGTCGAATATCGAAACTCTCCTCAATGAATTAGATGGCATCATACCATATTTTGATGACATCCTCATAACAGTGACCACAGACAAGGAACTTAGAAACCAAGTAGATAAAATATGTGAATGACTAAATGAGTTTGGTGCAAAGCTGAATACTGAAAAATGCATTTGGAAAACTAAGGAAATTAAATTCCTGGGCCACATTATATCGAAAAGTGGCACATCCCCTTCCCTTGAAAAGGCTAAATCAGTAGCAGAAGCACCAAGACCCACAAACATGAAGCAACTACAAGCTTTCCTAGGCTTGGTGAATTTTATTGAAACTTTTTAAAAGAAAAAGCCCATGTGGCCACTCCTTTATATAATCTACTGAGGAAAAACCAGAAATGGAAATGGGATGAGCAGGAAGAAATGGCATTTATTTGCACCAAAGCACTGCTTACTTCAGAGAAATTATTAGTACATTATAACAGTGATCTGGAAATTATGTTGACCACCGACACATATGAATCTGGGGTTGGGGCAGTACTAAGTCACCCAGCCCAGTTGGAAGAGTGACCTATAGCATATGCTTCATGCACATTGTCCAAGGCAGAAAAAAACTATAGCCAATTGGACAAGAAGGTGCTCATAATTTTGTTCAGAGTAAAAAAATGCCACCAATATCTATATGGGAGGAAATTTCCTATTATAACCAATCACAAACCACTGCTGGAAATATTCAGAAATAAACATACACCTGATCATTTAAGCCCCTGAATGTTACGTTGGCTTAACGTTCTCGTAGGCTATGATTACAGTCTGCTATACAAAAAGGTAAACAAATTGGGCACTCAGACACATTATCATGAATGCCAGATCTTGATGAAGCAGCAGTATTAGAAAGAGAAATAATATATATAGATGTACTTCAAAAGCAAAACCTAAATAGTAAAATTTTAGCTCGATGGACAGAAGAAGATAACGGCTATCAGTGGATAATAAATAAGATAAGAGGAGGATGGCTGAACAAACATCCAAGTTTTCTCCACAAACAATTATGGAATGCCCACAAACAGCTATCCGTATGTAAAGGATGGATTTTGTGGAGCAACCAAATGCTGATACCTGTGGTGGAGAGACAACAAATATTAAACTTGCTTCATGAGGGACATCCGAGCATTGTGAAGGCAAAAGCCCTAGCTCGTAGCATCATATGGTGGCCAAACATCAAGGTAGATAGAGAAAGATATATAAAAGAAATGTGAGAACTGCCAACAGTGCACTAAAGCACCCCTAATGATGTTTGAAACATGGCCAAAAGCAGACAACCCATGGCATCGAATTCATATAGACCACTGTGGTCCATTCAAAGGCCATTTATTTCTAGTTGTAGTTGACTCATATTCAAGGTGGGATGAGTATAAAATGGTGAAAAATACCAGCACAGAGGTAACAGTTAGCACTCTGTACAAGATTTTTGCTCATCATGGATTTCCAAAAACTTTAGTCTCAGATAATGGAATAAGTTTCACATCAGAAAAAGTTCACAGAGGCAATGCAAGATTGGGGAATAAAACATGTACTCACCCCTCCATACCACCCCCAATCAAATGGACTGGCTGAAAGAGCAGTGCAAAGCCTCAAGTCAGCTATAAAAAAATGGGTGAAATGAAAATCGATGAAGCTGAATTGACTGCTCTTTTCCAACAGCGTTCTACCCAGTGACCAAATCTGGCAAATCATCGGCGGAAATATATTTAGGCAGAAAACTGCGAACAAAACTAGCAAAAATAGTGCCAACAAAACAATGAGACAAACAACACAGTTGTTCATATAAATTCCAGCCGCAAGAGAAAGTGTGGGTAAAGAACATACTAAAAAATCAATGGTTTCCAGGGGAAGTTATTCTCCATCTGTCAAAACAAGTCATGACAGTTTGCATGGGTGATGGTAAGATATTAAAAAAATATGTGAACCAGCTATGGAGAAATGAAAGTGACGACTGGATTCCAAATCTTGGGACAACAGAAACCGATGAGACTCTAAAAAATGATAATAAACCAGAAATTTGCACCAGTCAAGAAACTGATTTTCAATTAAACATTTTGCCTACAGAGAAGTCACCACTACAAATGGAAAATAATTCACAGCAATGACTAAAAAGGAAAATAAACCCTCCCAAATATTTAAATGATTATATTTTAAGTTCGAAGACTAACATATAATCTTCGAAATTGGGGGAAGTATTGTTATGTATGTGTATAATTAAAATACACACCACACACAAAATAATAATAGTAAATGGTGTAAATAGGGATTTAATATTTACTTGTATGTATGTGTATAATTTATTGCATATATATATGTAAGTTATTTATATACGTGAAAATAAAAATACTTCATTAATTTAAAATAATATTATACTTTAATAGTTGTGTAATGTTGAAAACAACAAGTAAACAAATCCTTTTAGATAGCAAGGTTAATTAACAAAGGAACTTTGCAGATAAACAAGATGATTAATTAAAAAACAATTGAAGTGCAAAGGGTAATCAATCAAAGTAAAATTTAAGCCAAGAGGTAAACTGGGAGGGATTGATCCAACCAGGATGGACAAGATCTGACCAATCAAATCCAGAAAATCAGAACTGGAAAAATGAGTGAAAGTGTAAAGCATTTGGACACTTAAAACTGGGAGCTCTACTGATGCAGTGAACTGGGAAAGGCGCTGAATGTCGCTTATTTAGCACTGTATCCCCAGAGTGGACAGCTGACCTCCGAATGTCCAAGAGACAGCATAGGGACTATAAAGTAGGTCGCATAGATCTTCATTATTATTTTTGTATACCTTTGGGTTTGTTAACATAAATAGATTATGATTGTTTTAATGTATTACTGTAAATATGAATATATTAGCATATTATAATTAAATCTGTTCTCTTATTCCACCGGCGTTAAGTCTTTGTGATAAAATTATTGTATGCATATATAGTCAGTGCAAGGGTTAGCTTACTGCATAGATTGTT
>JAQFVV010013182.1:0-219228 GCA_028023455.1 Epiperipatus broadwayi
ATATATATATATATATATATATATATATATATATATATATATATATATATATATATATATATATATATATATATATATATATATATATATATATATATATATAAAATCATGGAAGCAGTAAACTTTTCAAATTACATTATATACCAGATAAACTTTTCTCACAATTTTTTATCAGAATTTGCCTTTTTGCATTTTTGTGTGAATAATAAATTTCTAACTGTAGTCAGATGTTAATAAAGCTTTTTTCAGTACAGCAAGTAATTTAATTTTATAAAGTGTAATTAAATGTGAATAGAATCTTTTTATATTTTTAATGCAAATTTTGACAATGTATCTGATATTTTGATGTAAACAGAATCCAAAAATGTAATACTCGTATAATTTCATATTATTGAAAGTGAATTATTCATTAATATATATGACAAAACATAAGGTCATGACTTGGATTTGAATTAGGGCAGCTAAAACTTAAAATTTCAGGCTCTGATCAGAATCATATTTTTTTAGCATGTGTACCATGTCTAAGCCAGTGAACTTCTCAATATTGGTTAAAAATGAGATATTGGCTAAAAGATAAAACAAATATGGAAAATAGTTTAATCTATTACCATTAATAATGATTAATCTACATGAACAATAACTTCTTTTTTACTGTGTTTCATTAAAGGCTAATGGAGAAGTAATACTGAGCCATTATAGATTACTCTATATCTGTTAATGTGCAATATCTTACTATTACAAGTATTACCATCACTCAATCACTTGCACTTAATAATTTATTAATATTAATGGATATATCAACATTATTTCCTTTAAATTTTTTACAGGATGAAAGCAGTGGTTGTAAGCAGTAATATTCTCATTATAAAATAACTAACGTGTAATTATTTAAAATACCAGTTTTTCAGTATAATAATTTTTATTGCGTCTCTGCTATTCAAAAAGAACAAACCAATAAAAAATAATTATTTTTTATTTGTCATTAATATTTGCCTAATTTTTAATATTTTATCATCTAGTAGTAAAGATTTATTTTGTTATGATTCCGATATCGTAATATATTTATTTATAAAAGATAAAGTAACCAGTTTTTAAAATAAATAACCCAGTACAGTGTGAAAGTTTTTCGTTTGTCATAGAGGAATAGTAAAGAAAACATTATTGTTACACATGCTCGCGTTGCCAAATGGGAAGAGTTCGAACTCTTTTTGATTTTTGTTTTTATCTTCTAGCTAATAATGGCCGCAGAAGCCCATTTGCCAATAAATATTGTTTCGTTATCTACCGGAAAATATTCTAAGCCTCATTACGACGAAATTTTATTACCTATTTATAGATGAATATATATAAAAGTGTTAAGAATTCTCTTTTTTAGAAAAAGTTTTTGCTCTGTTTAATGCAAAATTACACTTTTAATTTGTATCTCTTTGAAAGTTTTTAATAACAATGTTTTTTAGGAATTGTTTTAATTATTAATGGCAGAGAAAAAAAGTGACTCATTTATTGTTAAATTTAACCTCCAAAAAAAAAAAAAGAAAAAAGTTTTTTTTTCTGCAAAAGCAAATATCAAGCATCAATTAAAAAATAAAAATCAATTTACTCAACCACATTTTAATAAATTACAATGGAATAGTTTTTTTGAAAATTATTTTTAAAATTTATTCTTTACCAAAGTAGATCGTCACTGTTTTTTATTGAAAGTTAGTTAAACACTTTGACTTGGTTTAATCATTCTCAATAGAAGCACTCAAGTTTGATAATAAGATCATATATTAGGATTTTCCTTCAGGTGGTTGGTTATTATCGTTTATGATCCATATATGCATATATATCTAAAAAATAGTTATAATCTATCTTAATTATACTCCCACTAAAGAGTCATTGCTGTGCTCTTGTGACTAAATATTCTCTATTAATCTTTGTTTACACACACACACACATCTATTTATGTATACGATATTAGAATAATACAGTAGCAATAAATAAATTAAATAGTTTGGAATGATGTCATCTATTTTACCATCTATAGTTAAATTTATTTTTCATATAGTTAAAATCCAAACACTGTCAAAGGTGGTTGAGAGGTCAGCACAGCCGCCTTACAAGCAGTGTACCGGGTTAGCGGGTTCGCATCCCAGCCGATGCTATGACACATGAAAAAAATCCAAACACAAACCAAATAAAAAATAATAAATATAAAAAATATATTTTAAGAAATGCTTTCATTCGATTTAAAAAACTCATAAATGCATTAAAATGCAAAAATAAAAATAAAAAAATTATTGTTTTTAGATCACAATTTTGATTAATATATGTAACTTTATAATCGACAGTTTTTTTTTTTTTAATATGTCAATCTGCGTTGACCGGGAGATGAACCCGGACCATCGGCTTTGAAGCATGCTAACCGCTAAGCCACCAACGTTTGACAGAGGATACAAAGAAAAGGGATGTTTTTTTAAACAATATTCAGTATTATTATTGCTTAGCATGTTTTCAATATAACATGTGTATCATATTTATATAACTTATTTTTATTATTTTCTTAGCATGCTTTGATATAACATGTATATTATGTTCATGGTACAGTAATATTACTATACACTATGAATATGATATGCATGTTATATCAAAAGATTCTAGGCAGCAATAAAGCTGAATATTTTCAAAATATGTTTTCATTAACAGTCGTTTAGTTAGTTTTGAAAAGAATGAAATTATTTATAGTTGAATTACAGGTAACTTTAAATAAAAGTATGAACATTCATAAATTAATTAATGTAAGCCAATAATAGAGTATTTTCTTTTACTGCAAGGTATACTGAGTGAAATAATTAGTTTATTTTATACCCCAAGCTTTTATTTAATGTTCTATATAACAACCAAAATTGTGGTCCAAGAAATAAAATATTTATTTAGTACATTAATTCTTAAATTAAATAAATGCATTTTTTTTAAAAAAAAAAAAAAAAATCACATATATACAATTTTTTTTTTTTAGTGTTTGGGTATTTTGTTTTAAAAATACATATACACAAAATTTGAAAAAGATCAATTCAGTAGAAACAGATTAAATATAGGTTAAAAGATTTGACCCAAAACAAACAAACTGAGAGAATATGCTAAATAAAATATATCTAAAATATTAAATCATTGAAAATTGATTTTTATTTTTATGAAGGTAGCAGGTTTAAAAAAGGAAGTTTTTACATAAAAGAAATCAAAAGAGAAGTTAACATTTCAGGCTTCATTTCTGTTTTTCTTTCTAGTTTAATTAATTGTAAACATCTCCCTAAAGTTGTGCAACTTCAAATTAAATGAAAGTGTTTTTTTTTTAATTCTCAGCATCTTCAATTGTTCAAGAATAAGATTTACATCAAATCCATTTGAATTCTGTTTGAGATGCTATCCACCAACACTGTTATATTGGACAGATTTTTATCATTAAAACCAAATACAAAATTTGAAGAAATTTTATTTGGCAGGAATTGATAACAAATTGGTTACAAGATATGATTCAAACATGTAGAGATCTTAAAATAAATAAAGGCCGGTTACAGATTCAAAAAAATATGAGAGTAATTGTCAAAATTAATGGAGATTATTAAGATTGTAAAACATCTCTGTCAATTTTGAAATTCACTTTAATAGTTCTTATCGGTTTTAATACTAACAGGTTGTCAAATTGAATTTGACTAAGAACTTGGAAAATCAGCATTTCAACACATTATATATTTATATAACCTTATATAGCAGTATATATATATATTGATGCAGCTGTTCTTGGCTTGGGGCAGCAGTTATTCTAGGTTAAGTGTTTTCAAATTAAGTTGATTTAAAATGGATTACACACCACACATCTCAAAATTTCCACATACACACACACACATATATATATATAATGTCCGTTAATTAAAACAAAATTGTAATTATAATTGAAATAATAAATTTAACGTTTTGGCAAACTATTATAAACAATCCCTTAAATCCCTCAGAAGTACTTTTGGTTAATTGCTTAAACCTGCAGTTGAGGCATTATTTCTAACTCTTTATTTATTAGTTTAGTTATTAGTTAGAAATTTAACTTATTTCATTTCTAAATATTTATATTTTTATTAGTTTATTTTATTTTAGTTTATTTATTTTGCACTTGCGACACTAATTTTTCAGGTTAGTTTGCACCCAGTATTATTTATTTAGTTTAGTTTATTTATATTTATTTGCACCCAGGACACTAATCTTTCTGGTTGTTGTTAAGGCAACCAAAATAAAGCAACATATCCATTAATTTTCCAATATGATCTAAAATACTTTTCATATAATACAATTGTATATTCAATTCTCTTAAGCTATGCCACGATTGTAATAATAACAATAATTGATCACTTATCAATTTAAAGAATAATTATAATAATATTAATCTCAGGGTTCTGTGTTTCATGTAAGGAAATGCTCGGCAGTATTGTGTTGTCGCATATGACTGGCATTCTGGTCGGCTATAGGAAACATTTATTTTACTTAAATTCAATGTGTCTTCATCTCTTATATCCACTGCTATATTATTTAAAGAGATGATAATTCTATTCAATAATGACGTATAATTTTGAATAACACAGCCCTTTTTTTTTTTTAGAATCTCAGTCAGAATAATAAAAAGACAAGGGTGCTTTTTGTGTCCTTCCATCATCCATGACAACACAATAATATAACTAAGATTTATTACTTAGACAATTTAACTAAATGTTTGGAATAATGTGCAACCAAAGTTAATGGTTTGGGAATAAATTCATTTTTTATTACACAAAGGTGAATGTTTAGTCTTAAGTTTTCAACTCCATAAATAATTATCATTAAACTAAAATATAATGACATATTCCGATCTTCTTAACTTTATTTATCTGGTATATTAAGTTTTTAAGAATTTGGAATGATTTCGGACTCAAGAAAAGGTTTTGCAAATATTATGCAAACACTTATATTTAGCATATAAAAACAAAAAAATGAATCTACAACAAATTTTAACAAGACTATAATTTATTATTATCACAAAAAAAAAATATATGAACATTTATTCAATAATCCCATAGTAATACAAAAATATAAAATATAACTGACATTAATCTGTATACTCTTTTGGTTATGGACTAGAGATTACTACTTCTCCTGTATGCAATCATATGGATTGATTAACTAAAAGTACATTTCATTACCAATACATTGTTTATTAAATTTTGGTAACCTTGTAGAAGCTTTTATTCAAAATTATTGACTAACTATTTTTTTTTTTTTAAAATGATTAATCCCATCATATGCAATACGCAAAATATTAAATTTATTTATAATACATTTACTTTATTTATGGTCTTTAATGGGATAACCTATTCTAATTATAGGCCAGTTATCAGAAGTTACACTTACCATCTTACATTTAACTTAATGCTAACTTAAGTTATGATATAAATTTTATTCATACGTATAATTTTAAATATGAGTATTATTTAATTACTAACCAGAATTAAATATTGCATTTGAATATTCCCTCAGTAAATAAGCGTTTTAAATTACGCAATTTTAATTGCTTTCTCCATTGATTTACTTGTCAAATACTAGCAATATTTAGCAGCACAATACAGATATCGACCCTAGTTACTAACGCACTATTTATACTAAAGTGGATCTTGAGGAACTAACACCTCCAATATAACCTTTATCTTGCCCGACTTTCAAAATTAAGCACAATAATCAACACCTTCCATGGTGGAGTTATCTTTATTTTCACATGAGGAGTATGGAATAACCACGAAGGTTTGTAAAGTAATCTACTACATTAAAATATTTTGGTGGTTTCTTGCCTCTTACTTGAGCATACAACGAACACACACCAAATACAATCCTCTCCTGGGATTTAAACGAATGAAGCATACTAAATGCTAGATAAATACTTGATCGTCCTATCTATGAGAATCGATCACTTGGGCTATAAACATACCCGAACATTATATTTAAAATCTTCCTCTCATGGAAAACAAAGCTTTTGGGGGAGATCATTTTTCATCCCACAAAATAAATACATTATAATTATTACCTATGCGAATATTAAGCATATACCAATGCTATATCTGGGCAGGATAAGTAAATACACTGATTATAATAAACTTATGTTACCGTGTATACTTTGATCAACATCTGAAATCAATGGACATCATAGAATAAAAATATAATAATTTTAATTTTAATAAAGGAACATTCAAAATAGTTGGTAGCATACTATCTTAAACTAAATAAAGTGGATGTGTTAATTAAGAATAATTAGGAATAACTTCCTCAATTAATACAGTATAAATTCGTTTCAAAACTTTAACAAGAAATATTTTGTTATAGCATTTTTTTTTTTTTAGTTACTTCTGATAATTTTCAATATTTATTTTACCCCTTAAATATCTAAATATTTTTCTTTTACGTATCTAACATACAAAAATTTCTACCTACAATTGTATGTAATAATTAAAACATATTTTATAGATTTTTTTTTTTTTTTCCCGTGTTAAATATCAACTTAACCTATAATAATTATATTAAAACATACCTTTGTCATTACAAGGCTATTAAATATCACTTGACCATACAGACTTTAATCTATGTGATATAAAAAAAAATACATATCATTTATAACTTAGTTTTAAACAATCATTAATTAACAAGTGCATACTCTCTCATTAGAAAATATTTTTCTGTTGAGCAATTGGTCCAGGTGAAGAGCTTTATCCAGTCGTATTTCACGAAGCAAGTTTAAAAACAATAAACGCATGGTATTATTTCCTTTAAATAAAAGTTTTCTCTTATTTTGTGCGTTTAATAAATTAGTTAAAGAAATATATAGCAGAATTGAAGATTAATTCTTACTTGAATTAAACTACTACAATTTTGGGATCCAAGAAAAAAATAGACTTCTAACATAGACGAATATTTGACTATAGACGATAAACATACACAATATTTTTTTTTATTTATTGATGATACGTATATTTATTAGCTAGCTTACTTATGGACGAAAATGCGCAATTTTTCCGAGATTATTCTGATAATAACTGCAGCTGATTTACATGTATAGGAAGTTTGAATAACTCCAACTGATGTGTAATATAATATATCCTTTATTTTTATCATTAAGTCACTAAGATATTTGGTTTTGTTCATACTTTAGGAATTATAAATTTTTTTTTTTTTAATGGTAACTTCTCCGTAAGAATGCCCCTATATAACTTTTCCTATATTTACTCTGAGAAAGTTTATATTCTTTTTTTATATTTTTTTAAAAAAAAATATACAGGTGCATAATTTAATCTTATTTATCATTATTATTATTTCCAGACAATTCTTGGTGAATAAAACATATTTTAATGTATGTAACTACATTACTTGTAAAGGCAGACAATATTGAGAAAGAGCGCGAAAATGTTTCTAGTTGATTTTCCTTGGTTTCAAAATATTTCTTTCAATTATTATTATTTTTTTCTTTCTATACCGAGAAAGAATCAATAAATGACATAAAGTTAATAAATAATTATTTCTTTCTTGGAAATCATTTATCTTCTTTAATTTAGACATAATAACACTTTTCGTGACTCTTTTAGTTACATCTGTCATTTTTGAACTTTAGCGCGAGACAATAAATTTTTAAGTATAAAAGGTCTTTAAATAGGTAGATGGCAAAGAAAATCAGGATATCTTATCAAAAAATTTTAGCTACACATTATATTATTAAAATTTTACTTTGATTACATTTATTTCTGCAAAATAAAATGAAAAAATTGAGTTACCAAATTTCAGCACTGTTCCTTCCTTGAAAACTAAAAGCAGACTATCTATTTTTTTTTTTTTTTTTACTTTAGCGACCTCTTCCAGAAAAATAATCATTTGATTATAACATAAACAAAAGAAAGGAAAAACCTATTACAATCATATAGTTTTAGTATTATTTACCTAGATTACAAAGTAATTTGACAATATAAAAAATAATAAATACATTAAATTAATAATCAGTGATGTATAATTCTTTAAACATTATATATATATATATTTTTACAAAAAGAAATTACCAGAAGTTATTGTGCTTTATGATAAGACACTCATTTACTCCCCTCTCTACCCATCCAAAATCAATTACTGTTTAGCTTTTATACCATATTAATTTGCTCTAATTATTAATATCTCAATTAAATTATTCATGTTATCTCTTTCAAAATGACATTGAGTTATTAAATCTATTAGTTATTCACCCAAAACATGCCAAAGTGAGTGAATAGCATACTTTATTAATCAATTATTACTATTATTATTTTAGCTTTTTATTTCTTTAAAGAATAGCATTGTTTTCCTGCAGAAACAATGCCAAGTAAACCAAGTGTCAATAACACTAGGTTACAATATATATATATATATATATATATATATATATATATATATATATATATATATATATATATATATATATATATATATATATATATATATATATATATATATATATATATATGAGAGAGAGAGAGAGAGAGAGAGAGAAATCATCAATCAATGATTGGTATTTTAATGGTATGGTGGAAGTATTCTCATTCATTAATACATATTTTTAAAAAATCAAAATATTGAATGAAAGTTTAAGAAAATTTTTTTACATAAATAAATGTGTTTGAAGCCTGCACCTATTTAATAATAAAATGACTTTTAAAATGTACTCTGAATGTTCAAGGTGTTTAAAATTTATTATGCATCTCCACATTGTAATGGTAAAATTTATAATATTAAGAAAAAGAACAACAATAACAACTTGCCATCCATCAAAATGTTTCTACTTGGTTATAGTATTCTAATGCACAAAAATCTCACTGGTGTATTCAACTAGAAATATTTATAAGTGTGTAAGGAGTATATCTACCATTTTTATCAAATTCAGTAGAACCTCACAGCTGTGAATTCTCTTACTATCCAAACACTTTATTTGTTTCAGAGTAAACCCCGGGTGCCAGTTAGTTCAGAACTAACGTGTTTGGACAGTAGGCCCATAATACAGTGCTTGAAAAATCTCTTAACTAGCTCAGTCTATTTTCTAATTCAATAACAAAATATAGTTTCAAATTGTGGTGAAAAGAATTGACCAACAAACAAAACTTTAAGTTTAAAGACAATTTTTTTTAATTAACATTTAGTAAACTAATTTTAAATATTTTATAAATCTTATTTACTAATATAACACATGCACATATATAATTATCACATTATAATATCTTATGAGAAAGCATTAAATAATATTTGAAATTTAAAATACAATGAAATCTATATACTAGCACATGAATTCACACAACATTTTAAACATACGTATTAATAGTTTATCTATGTATGCAATAGAGTTCTTAAACTTGACTCTTGAGTTTTTACAAATGCAATGGCTACTTTAGAAATGAGTATAAGAAAATGTTATTATCTAGGATTTTGAACATGGATACTTCTTGCTGATGCTGCTTCTAATGAAATATTTCTAACCAGTTAGATTGGAAGTTTTCTTGTGAATATTTGATGTGGATTATTCCGAGGCATTTTCTTTAAGACAATTAAATATTGAGCGGCTTCAGGTTGTTATGCAGGCATCACTTTTATTGGGTAGGTTGGCTGTTTTCATTGGACTTCAGGCTGGAGAAAGTCATATGTTTCCAAGGTTTTAACACTGCATTCTTGATTCTGGATATATAATAAGCTGACTGATATAACCCACTGATAGATTGTACTGAACTGTTATCTCAAACGCAACTTAAACTCAACTCTAATGCAACTAACTCGACTAACTGTCCGATAAACAATTGACTATTTATACATACGACGTGTTGTCATTTTGATATTCTCCAGTAATATCTGTTGTCAAAATTCCTTTCATTAGTAGCTAATCCCTGAACTTTTTGTCTTATACTTTTAATTAGTAGCCATCGCTGAGTGTTTTTTAATTTTTTAACTTTCATTGATTCTTAATATTTTAATACGCATGCATTTATTACATTTACAGTCGCACGCACATATATAATTTAAAATCCATTCACTATTTAATTTTAAGATGACTTAAATAAAAAGAGATTTATGTTTTTTTAAACTTTTAACTTATATTTCAATTAATAATAATAATAATAAAGAACTCTTTACTTCTTTTATAAACTTTTAATTTGAAGCTTCTGAAGCAAACCCCCCTCCCCCCTTTTAATTAAATAACTGTAACTTTTATTTCAAAACTCTTAAACTTTTACTTTTACATTTTCTTTTATAAAAGATTTTTATTTTAATAATTTTTTAAACAAAATTATTATGTACCAATGTTGGTACAGTATAAAGTGGTATGTCATTGTGGTTATAGTTATATTGGGGAGACCAAATATGCATCAAAAAATAGGATTAGGGAGCATAAATTATTATATAATAAGTTGCATTGTTCTGCAGATAGATAAAAATCTGTTTTTGCAGAACATGCAGTGATTTGTAATGGAGAGTTCTGCTTTGATAAGGTTTTTGTTTTGCATGTGGAAATGATTTGAGGAAAAGAAAAATTAAGAAGTCCTATTTTATAAATAGTACCGATAATGTGTTGAATAAACAGTGTCATTGTGTTAATATTCACAATTTATGGAAGGTAGGTAATTCACATGGAAATGATACTGGTGTGAGAGTTTTATAATATTTAAATATTAATGTATTGCTACTTAAGATGGCAGAATATGCTGAAGCTGGCTATAGTAAAAAAATTTAATATTTAATTTTATATAGGCATTTTTTAAAATTTTGTAGTTTTTTTCTAATAAATTGTTTTATTATACTTATATTATTTGATATTACATATTTTGTCTGGAATACTAAGATGGTTCTGTGGTTATTGACTAAATGGTGAAGGAATTATAAATGTTTTATTAAACTTTCTTGCAGGATTGAATTTTTAAAACTTTGTCAAAGCAGTAATGTTTATCCGAACTTTTGTTGCATAAATATTAATTGGTGTAATTGATGGATGTAAAATGGTAATTGGTAAAGTTAAACAATTGATTATTGCTGAAGTAATAAATTCATGTTGTGAAAAATTTAAATCAATTGAAAAATATAAGACGGTTTTAGAAAAATGTATTTGTGATAATGTTGGCTGGATTTCAAGAATAATTTTGATTTTTATAAAGAATTTTTACAATGGAGATTGATACAGAAATACAATAAAATGTTTAATTTTTTGTTTAATAAACAAGCTCAGCAGAGGAATGGCTTTAAGAAAAAGGATTCAAATATAGTGAGTTTAATTGATAAACCTTTGGATTTGCTTGACGTTTCAGTTTTGGAGAAAGGAATAAAGTTTGTTAGAGGTCTAATTAAAAATTATAAAATGGAGGTTATTGCAGCAGTAGAAAGTGCTTATGAGATGCATCATGCTTGAGACGAGGTAATTTCTAAAATATCTTTGTTGAATATTTCTAATGTAAAATGTGATGGTTTGTGGTATAAACAAATTAATTTAATAAGAAGATATTTATCAGATAATAATGTTACATGTATTAAAGAAGATAAAGGTGGAAAATTATGTTTGATGTTTAAAAGTTTATATAGAGAAAAGGTTCATCAGCAAATTCAAAAATTAAAATTTAAATTGATAAATGCTTATTCTATTGATACAGCGAGATTGAAATTTATTAATACTATACTTAAGCCATATTTAAAGAAAATGTTTGATAAAAAGTTATATCTATCTCTTTATCCATCCACTGCAATTATGCCAAGGATTTTTGGAAATTTAAAAGTGTATAAAGAAGGATTACCTATTAGACTGATGTTGGATTTTGGAGGATGTATGTATTATCATGCAGCAGTTTTTGTGGGAAAGTTTTTGCTAGATGAATTGGGTTTTGGTGATTATACAATTGAATCTTCATTTGATTTAGTTAAAAAAAATTATAATATTGTTTTGGATAATGATGATAAATTATTTACATTGGATGTTGGAGAGTTATATGGTTCAATAAAAAGACAGGAGTCTATTAGCATTATTGATCAATTTTTATATGAAAAAGGAGTGTGCAAGTTTTATCATATGTTTGTAAAAGATTTGTTATTATTTATATCAGAATTTGATAGCTACATTTGAAGATCAGTTGTATATGATGGGTGAAGGTTGGCCTATGGGTTTGCCTGTTTCAACAATTATATGTAATTATGTGTTGTCATATTATGAAGGGGTGATTTTAAAAGAATATTTTATGACCGGTGTTGGAAGTTATTTTAGGTATGTGGATGATGTGCTTATTGTAGGATCAAATATGATAGTGCAAAAACTGTTTAATAAATTAAATAATATTGCTGGGTTAATGTGGACTATTACTTCTGAAGACAGTGAGAAGAGTGTAAAATATCTTGATTTGATTTTATGGAGAGAAGGTAATAAAATTAATAATAAAATGGTGTTGAAACCACTATCAATTAGAGGAGTTGTTCTTCCAAATTCAAATGTTTCACTTATCTATAAATTGGCTGGTTTTAGAGCATTTCTTTTTAGAAATAATGTTTTATGTAAATTTCAGAGTGACAAAATGATTAATATTGAAAGATATGTGAATGATTTATTGGATGTGGGATATAGTAGGACAAATATTTTATGTGCACTATATAGGTATAAAAATAGATGGAGAAGAGATGATACGGAAAAGAAAAGGTGGATAGCATTACCTTATGTAAAGGATATTGTTTGTAATAAGATTACATCATTGGTATCTGCTGATTTTAATGTTGCATTTAAATGGGTGCAAATACTGGAAGATTGGTTATTAATGGTAAAGATTCTATTGATAAAAGCAACAAATGTAATATTATATATAAAGTGGTATTTCATTGTGGATATAGTTACATCAGGGAGACCAAATGTGCATTGAAAAAGAGGATTAGGGAGCATGAATTATTATATAATAAGTTGCATTGTTCTGTGGATAGGTATAAATCTGTTTTTGCAGATCATGCAGTGATTTGTAATGAAGAATTCTGCTTTGATAGAGTTTCTATTTTGCATATGGAAAATGATTTGAGGAAAAGAAAAAATAAGGAGTCCTATTTTATAAACAGTACAGATAATGTATTGAATAAACTGTGTCATTGTGTTAATATTCATAATTTATGGAAAATAGATAATTCACGTGGGAACGTTACTGGTGTGAGAGTTTGATAATATTTAAATATTAATGTATTGCTACTTAAGATGGTGGAATACACCAAAGCTGGCTATATAGCATAGTTATTTTAAAAATTTTGTAGTTTTATTCTAGTGAATTGTTTTATTATAATTATATTATTTGATATATATATATACACACACCTGGGTCTCATTTTACGCAATAGATAGGTTTCTCAGAAAACATGCACAAACAAAATCGTGCAAAAATAGACGTAACTTATCTTGAAAAAAAAGGGGATATGGACTGTGATTTTTCAAAAATCACGTAAAAGCAAAGCACCAACGTAAAATTACTTTAAAATTCATGCAAAAAAATATAAGGAAATAAAATATGGCTAATAAAAAATTTCAAATTTGAAAAAAATTGATACAAGACAAACTTTTTTTAACTATAATATTTAATTTTATTCAAAACAATATATTTTTATGCATATTTGCAGTACAGTAATTGACATTTTTTTATACACATTTTAATTATTATTGCTACTTGCTGATAAACAGGTTCATTTGCAAACTGGTAAAAAATCAGATTCTTCACAAGAGGAAATACAACTAGCATCAACTTCACTCTCATGTTGTGTTAATGTTTTTCTGGTGACAACATAATTAGTAATTAATCTTTGAGACAATAATTTTATTAATTGTTTATTAAGCTCACGATATCCAGACAAACAATCATTTAGCTCTCGTTGGAATTTAAGAGCACATTCGTGATTATTGTCATTAATAAGAAAATAAATAAAAATAAACTTGCGGACACTAAATGATTAATAATTGATTACATTCTTTTTTAAAAAGCAAAAACAAAATGAGATTTAAAATGCACAATTAACACGCACAATGGTTGAACAAATTTACATTATAATCTTGTATAATTTAATGTGTGTATACATAAAATGTGGAAATCATGATTTTAATTTCATTATTGCATAAAATCTTACTATTATAAAGCACTGAAAATATTGAAATTATTAAGATGAAAGTTGAATTCCAATAATGTGATATTACTTTCAATATGTTGTAAGTGTGAAAAATGTATTATTTAAAGTAATAGTGCACTATCTGAGTTCGACTTCCGGAGAAACATGAATTGCGTAACTTCAAAATCACGTTAAATAAATCTGCATAAAAAGAGACCCAGATGTATATATATATATATAAACTAAATGTAATTAGAGTGGATTTGAATACAAACTTTCAAGCTCCTCTCAGTCATCAACTCCATATTATACAATCAACACATGTGACCACATAGAGTGAAAAAGACAAAGGGGGCTTGAAAGTCTGGGTCCTAATTACATCTAGCTTAAGTATATATATATATATATATATATATATATATATATATATATATATATATATATATATATATTATGCTTATATTTAAAATATTGCAGATTCAGCCTGTATTATGCCCATTTCACTTTTGTGTAGTATAATGGACATATTAAAGTCCTATAAGTGAGAAGTCAGAGTGACTTAAATTCAACATGACTATGACAACAATAATGATATCAACAAGCGCTTTGAGTGTTCCATCATTAGATTTTCAATGGAAGGTCAAACAGTTGGAGAGTGGAGAAGATTGAAATATATCCATTAAAGTTTGAAGATTTGCTATCTTAATATAATATGAGCACTGACTATATATATGGATGACTGAAGGGAGCATAAAAGTGTGGGTTTAAATTCTGTCTGATTATATATTAGCTTATATAAGTAATATAGATCAAACATTTGTATGTATGAAAACTGAAACCATTACAACTGTCTAAATATTTTTATAAGTAAATAACATTCTACTATAAAATGTTAATAATCAAAAGATTTTCACTGACTCTAAAATATAAATATTTATAATTTCCATTAAATTTTTATGTATTTTCTAGATAAAGTTTAGCAATTATTTAATTAAGCAAACAGTAATCAATTAAATACAGCGAGTGCAAATTTAAATCATAACATCAAATAATAGTATTTGTATACATTTCTTAAGTAAATTCCTATGTAATCTAAAATATTAAAACAAAAATGATTCCATTATTGGGTTAAATTTGGGTTAGATAAATCCTATTAGTAAATGAGATAAATTTTAGTTTGTAATATTATCACAGCAGACATTTATAAAAAAAAAAAGAATAGGCAATTCCATTAAAAATATAAATATTTACATGTTAAAATCTGTAAAAATCTTTACAAAATTGTAATATTTTCAGTTTATTACTTATATAAATTGCAACTATGTGCAAGACAATCACTAATATTAGATATTGTGATTTTATTTTGAAACGCCAGTTTTAATTTATTGTTTATCTTGTTACATCAGACCTAAAAATTATTTTAAAAAAAATTCTGATGTTACATATATATATATATATATATATATATATATATATATATATATATATTGAAAAAGTTGTAAATAACTTTCATTAGTTCTTAATTGAAATATATCTCTGCAATTTCTTCTAGTATGCAATTCTTTCAATTCAGTTTCTTCACTTATACGATGTTCTATATAGTTATTTTAATGCCACACTTCACAAATTCTATTTGATAAAATACATTATACAATTTTATTTTAAACATTCATTCTAGTAAAATTACTTCTGATAATTTTAAAAAGAATATTGAAAGTGATTGTCATAAATAAATATATATATATATATATATATATATATATATATATATATATATATATATATATATATATATATATATATATATATATATATATATATATATATATATATATATATATATATATATATATATAAAATTAAGAGCATGCTAATAGCTCTAAACAAGCTTTTTTTTATTTATTTATTTATGATAAATGCTACTACAAGAGAAGACATTCAAATCATTTTTATCCCCAGACCGGTTTCGACCTATGGGTCTCTTCAGTGACGAGTTGGGACATTAGATTTAAAAAACCAACTCAAGCAAAGCATTTATCTAAAAGTTAATTGTTAGAAGAAGATCTGAAACTTTTAGACATCTACATGTCTTTAAAGTCAGCTCTCCAACTGAAAAAATCATATGGGCCTGAACTTAATTCAGATAATCCATATATTAGTAGGCTTAGCCATTTAATTTAGCCAAAGCCACAACAGCAAAATAATAATAGTAATAATAACAAGTCAGATGTCACATGACTTATATATAGCTTGCACTTACAAATATGTAAAATTAAGAGCATGCTAATAGCTCTAAAAAGATCGATAAATCTACCTTTATTTTAAAAAATCATTTGTTGTTATTAAAAAAAAATCTCTTTGATTTGATGTTTATATATGGAGTATTATTATTGTTTATGGTTATTAATTAAAGTTAATGTTGTTTGGATTTATTATTTTATTTATTTGTTGATGGTACATCACTGTGAATATTTAATTGTTATTATTCTTAATGGTGAGATTTTTAATGGTAATAGTGACATGTTTTAATTATTATAAATAAATAGAGACATATAAATTGTTGATTATAAAAAAGATTATTTTATTTGTAGTGATTATTAAAAAAATGCAATGTTATTATTTATGTATATATATATATTTTTAAAGCTATCAAATAAATTTTCGATTTAATATTTTTTATATGATTGATATTTTTATTTTTTTTTGAATGTTAATTGTTTAAAAGAAAACATATGTAACAATGGTTTTCAAAAACTGCACGTTCTGTGGCAGATGGAAAACAACAACAACAACAGAAGAAAGAAGCCATTATTAGGATAGTTATTAAAAAAACTAAAGGATAAAATTAGTTGTACTTTGTTTCTTTGGAATTGTCATTCTTGAGAATAATTGAATAAGATAAATTACTGTAGTAAACACATAAACCATGATCAGCTAATATATATATCGCAGCCAGGGGGCTGCACCATTTCTTTTCATTTTATCCCAAGGCAATTTTAAAAAGAAAAACTAGGCAAATTTCAACACATGAATTTCACCACGTCTCAAGCCGAAATTTGATATAGCTATCTGAAATCTATAATAGTAAATCTAATAACAATCTGGAAGCAACTAAAATTAGTTAATATATTGGATTCAACATGTCAATTATTTTTTTTTTTTCAAGGAGAGAAATCTTTAAAAAAGTGAAATATATATGTGCATTTGGAAACCGATAATTTTCTCTAATGTGATATTTCTTCAATTTATCCTTGGCTAGAATGCATTCTAATATTGAAAAAATATAAGACAATAAAAACAATGGAACAAGTTGACTTTTGAAAAGAAGAATGAACAAGTTGAACTTTGAAAAAGGTAGTAAATAACTTTATTAATGTAAATGTTTATATATATATTTTGAGATCGCTATTTTTTTTTTTTTACTTTTATTTTTAATTAGAAAAATGAAACTTTTTTTTTTTTATAAGAATAATTCTATTCGATTTAAGCATCTTGTTTTTTTTTTTTAAAAAAAAAATGTTTAATAAATGTCAAAATTAACACTTAAGTATTAGAAATTTGTAAGTAAAGCTCTAAGTTTGGGTTGCATATGGGTTATTATATATATATTTTAATAAGTGAAATTTATATTTGCAAATTGTATTATAAAATTTTTTATTATTTATATAACTTAATTTTTTATTTATTTATATTATTTATTTATTTATTAGATAATTGGGTGTGTTCTTGGGGTTCAGGTTGATTTATTGAGGGATACTTATCAATTGGAAATCATCATTATATTTATATATTTTTGTGTGTGTACGTATATAAGATAACTAATAACAAAATGAGGTGAAATAAGTTCCGTATTCATATTAAGTTATAAGTTAGCACTAAGTCACTGAGTCATCAAAGATATGTTATATTTATATGCCTGAGTGAGCCTAACCATAAATAGTGAAAAAGAGTATTAAATGCTTGTAGAAATAAGTATAGTCCAAAAGTGGATATAATATATATATATAAACCTTTTATAATGTAGTGGAGTAAATTTTGATGATTTCATTTGATGTAATGATACTTAATCGATTAGCCTAGCTTTGAGAGCATATCCATTATCTATTTTATTAATTTACAATATTTTACCAGTCAATTATTCACTTATCTATTTATCTATTTTCATTTACACTTTATATAGTAATTCTTATGCAGACCTAAACAACAATTCAAATATTTGCTGTATATAATATACTTTTATTTATTTATTTATTTATTTTTAAATTTTGAATATTTGGAAAATATAAATGTGGATTTGTGTTGATATTAATGCATACTTGTTGAGCACAAACATGTCTTTATCTATTTAATATATATACTTATTGCAAGTATATATGTATTTTTATTATTTGGGTTTGTATTTAAAGAACTATTTAAAACAGTGATACTACTTAAAAAAATCAAACCATAATATAGAAATAAAGGATGTACTATTTGTTTTATAAGTAATGCCTTTGTATTTTATTTGGAAGAGTATTAATATTTTATTCTTATTTTTCTTTTAGTGCCAGAGTCATTATGAAGTTTATTAAATTCACAACCTAATGGAGAATAATCTCATATTTCAATTATTATTATTTAGTTTTTAGGTCACTTATCAAGCCAATGTTCATTAATATGTTTAGATATACATAAGTTTACTTATGTAATGTGTATATTGGATTCCATAAAATTCCCTTTGTTTCTGGTATACATATTTTGTTAGTTAGTCAAAGTAACCCTGAGAATAAATTATAAGGATAGGTCTTATTATTGCTCTGTATGATTTTGGATTTATTTCATGTATAGCTAGTTGGAAGGGCATATAAACAATTTATTTAAATATAATTGGGATAATTTTATCTTTCTTCATTTAAATTATACAATCTATTATATTTGGTTTTCTCAACAATTGGATTCATTTAGATTGTTAAGATCTTTCTTTATGTGTATGATGTGCTATGTTTATATTATTTAAATTGGACGATAAATACATTCTATTACATTTGGCTTTCCCAGTGATTGGGCCATTTCAATTGTGGATAGGCATTCCATTACATTTTGGCACCAACGTTTGAGGCCTTCTTTCTTCATATGTGTATTTTTGTTTGAGATCATTTAGATTACATATATTCCATTACATTTAGATCCCACAATGTGGTCAGCATAATATGTTTGTTTACTTTTCCATTACATTTGTCATCCAACGTTTGAAGCATTATTTTTTTCATATAATGATGTTTCATTATAATATATATATATATATATATATTCAGAAAAACTATGAATAACGTGAATTTATTGTAAGTATATATATATATATATATATATATATATATATATATATATATATATATATATATATAATGATAATGTATTATAATGGCAAAAAAAGTAATGCTCAAAAATGTTCAGCCCCAAACAGTGGCTATAGATAATTATTATGATATCAAGTTATTAATGACTAGAAGCTTTAGAAATTATGTATAACTAGTAAATTTTGAAGCTTAATCTCACCCAGTATTATTCATGTATTATATTGGGAGACCAAGGCTTAGCAGCCCTGAATTATACTGAAATATATACATAAAGTTAAATATGAACATATATTACAATGAAAAATAACATTCTATATGATAATATTGACCTATAATAATTAATATATATATATGTCAACAGATGGCGTTCTACCAAAAACACCATCAAGCGTATTTAGTTTACATAAACATCAGAGAATGCATTCACTATCTCTAACTTTAATTCCACTTTCAGATCATGATTTTAAGCTATTTGCTATCGTCAGTGAAAGACAGGAATAAGAACTAAATCTAAACACAAACTCTGAGCATTTATGAAACAGTTTCTATTCAGCTTGCAAGCATAAATTATTTAGACATGTTAATGTCTTCGAACTCAGCATAGCAAGCCAGATAGCTACATGGGTCTGATATCAGTTCAGCATCACCACATAGTAGAAGCCTCTGCAATATATATCATTGCAAGAAAGACCTCAAAGGTACATTTATGAAAAACAAAATCAAGTTAAAAACTTCTTAACGCTTGTATTTATGTCAACAGATTGCATTCTACCAAAAACACCGTCAAGCATATTTCGTTTACATAAACATCAGAGAATGCATTCACTATCTTTAACTTTAATTCCACTTTCAGATCATGATTTCAAGCTATTTGCTATCGTCAGTGAAAGACAGGAATAAGAACTAAATCTAAACACAAACTCTGAGCATTTATGAAACAGTTTCTATTCAGCTTGCAAGCGTGAATTTTTTAGACACGTTAATGTCTTTGAACTCAGCATAGCAAGCCAGATAGCTACATGGGTCTGATATCAGTTCAGCATCACTACATAGTAGAAGCCTCTGCAATATATATCATTGCAAAAAAAACCTCAAAGGTACATTTATGAAAAACAAAATCAAGTTAAAAACTTGTTAACGCTTGTATTTATGTCAACAGATTGCGTTCTACCAAAAACACCGTCAAGCATATTTCGTTTACATAAACGTCAGAGAATGCATTCACTATCTTTAACTTTAATTCCACTTTCAGATCATGATTTCAAGCTATTTACTATCGTCAGTGAAAGACAGGAATAAGAACTAAATCTAAACACAAACTCTGAGCATTTATGAAACAGTTTCTATTCAGCTTGCAAGCGTGAATTTTTTAGACACGTTAATGTCTTTGAACTCAGCATAGCAAGCCAGATAGCTACATGGGTCTGATATCAGTTCAGCATCACCACATAGTAGAAGCCTCTGCAATATATATCATTGCAAGAAAAACCTCAAAGGTACATTTATGAAAAACAAAATCAAGTTAAAAACTTGTTAACGCTTGTATTTATGTCAACAGATTGCGTTCTACCAAAAACACCGTCAAGCATATTTCGTTTACATAAACATCAGAGAATGCATTCATTATCTTTAACTTTAATTCCACTTTCAGATCATGATTTCAAGCTATTTGCTATCATCAGTGAAAGACAGGAATAAGAACTAAATCTAAACACAAACTCTGAGCATTTATGAAACCGTTTCTATTCAGCTTGCAAGCATGAATTTTTTAGACACGTTAATGTCTTTGAACTCAGCATAGCAAGCCAGATAGCTACATGGGTCTGATATCAGTTCAGCATCACCACATAGTAGAAGCCTCTGCAATATATATCATTGCAAGAAAAACCTCAAAGGTACATTTATGAAAAACAAAATCAAGTTAAAAACTTGTTAACGCTTGTATTTATGTCAACAGATGGCATTCTACCAAAAACACCGTCAAGCGTATTTCGTTTACATAAACGTCAGAGAATGCATTCACTATCTCTAACTTTAATTCCACTTTCAGATCATGATTTCAAGCTATTTGCTATCGTCAGTGAAAGACAGGAATAAGAACTAAATCTAAACACAAACTCTGAGCATTTATGAAACAGTTTCTATTCAACTTGCAAGTGTGAATTTTTTAGACACGTTAATGTCTTCGAACTCAGCATAGCAAGCCAGATAGCTACATGGGTGTGATATCAGTTCAGCATCACCACATAGTAGAAGCCTGTGCAATAGATATCATTGCAAGAAAGACCTCAAAGGTACATTTATGAAAAACAAAATCAAGTTAAAAACTTGTTAACGCTTGTATTTATGTCAACAGATGGCATTCTACCAAAATCACCATCAAGCGTATTTCGTTTACATAAACGTCAGAGAATGCATTCACTATCTTTAACTTTAATTCCACTTTCAGATCATGATTTCAAGCTATTTGCTATTGTCAGTGAAAGACAGGAATAAGAACTAAATCTAAACACAAACTCTGAGCGTTTATGAAACAGTTTCTATTCAGCTTGCAAGCGTGAATTTTTTAGACATGTTAATGTTTTCGAACTCAGCATAGCAAGCCAGATAGCTACATGGGTCTGATATCAGTTCAGCATCACCACATAGTAGAAGCCTCTGTAATATATATCATTGCAAGAAAGACCTCAAAGGTACATTTATGAAAAACAAAATCAAGTTAAAAACTTGTTAACACTTGTATTTATGTCAACAGATGGCATTCTACAAAAAACACAGTCAAGCATATTGAGAGATAGTGAATGCATTCTCTGACGTTTATGTAAATGAAATACGCTTCACAGTGTTTTTGGTAGAACACCATCTGTTGACATAAATACAAGCGTTAACAAGTTTTTAACTTGATTTTGTTTTTCATAAATGTACCTTTGAGGTCTTTCTTGCAATGATATATATTGAAGAGGCTTCTACTATGTGGTGATGCTGAACTGATATCAGACCCATGTAGCTATCTGGCTTTCTACGCTGAGTTCGAAGACATTAATGCGTCTAAAAAATTCACGCTTGCAAGCTGAATAGAAACTGTTTCATAAACACTCAGAGTTTGTGTTTAGATTTAGTTCTTATTCCTGTCTTTCACTGACGATAGCAAATAGCTTGAAATCATGATCTGAAAGTGGAATTAAAGTTAGAGATAGTGAATGCATTCTCTGACGTTTATGTAAACGAAATACGCTTGACGGTGTTTTTGGTAGAACACCATCTGTTGACATAAATACAAGCGTTAACAAGTTTTTAACTTGATTTTGTTTTTCATAAATGTACCTTTGAGGTCTTTCTTGCAATGATATATATTGCAAAGGCTTCTACTATGTGGTGATGCTGAACTGATATCAGACCCATGTAGCTATCTGGCTTGCTATGCTGAGTACGAAGACATTAACGTGTCTAAAACAATTCACGCTTGCAAGCTGAATAGAAACTGTTTCTTAAATGCTCAGAGTTTGTGTTTAGATTTAGTTCTTATTCCTGTCTTTCACTGACGATAGCAAATAGCTTGAAATCATGATCTGAAAGTGGAATTAAAGTTAGAGATAGTGAATGCATTCTCTGACGTTTATGTATACGAAATACACTTGATGTTGTTTTTGGTAGAACACCATCTGTTGACATAAATACAAGCGTTAAGAAGTTTTTAACTTGATTTTGTTTTTCATAAATGTACCTTTGAGGTCTTTCTTGCAATGATATATATTGCAGAGGCTTCTACTATGTGGTGAGGCTGAACTGATATCAGACCCATGTGGCTATCTGGCTTGCTATGCTGAGTTCGAAGACATTAACGTGTGTAAAAAATTCACGCTTGCAAGCTGAATAGAAACTGTTTCATAAACGCTCAGAGTTTGTGTTTAGATTTAATTCTTATTCCTGTCTTTCACTGACAATAGCAAATAGCTTGAAATCATGATCTGAAAGTGGAATTAAAGTTAGAGATAGTGAATGCATTCTCTGATGTTTATGTAAACGAAATACGCTTAACGGTGTTTTTGGGAGAATGCCATCTGTTGACATAAATACAAGCGTTAACAAATTTTTAACTTGATTTTGTTTTTCTTAAATATACCTTTGAGGTCTTTCTTGCAATGACATATATTGCAGAGGCTTCTACTATGTGGTGATGCTGAACTGATATCAGACCCATGTAGCTATCTGGCTTGCTATGCTGAGTTCGAAGACATTAACGTGTCTAAAAAATTCACATTTGCAAGCTGAATAGAAACTGTTTCATAAACGCTCAGAGTTTGTGTTTAGATTTAGTTCTTATTCCTGTCTTTCACTGACAATAGCAAATAGCTTGAAATCATGATCTGAAAGTGGAATTAAAGTTAGAGATAGTGAATGCATTCTCTGACGTTTATGTAAACGAAATACGCTTGACGGTGTTTTTGGTAGAACGCCATCTGTTGACATAAATACAAGCGTTAACAAGTTTTTAACTTGATTTTGTTTTTCATATATATATAACCATTAAATGTCAGTATTTTTAAATCATATAATAATAATTCAAACAAATTTATTTAACATAGTATTCAAATTTTAAACAATATATTCTTTACAGGAAATACTTTTGATTGTATCACTGACAACCTTTATCAACCATTAATACAAATGTATACAAAATAAACTTATATTACCCATCACTCACTCCATTAAAATTTTCCACAATTCTGTTGTTTTTATATTCAGCTAATTTAATTCCTATAATAAGTACACTTTATTGTGGCTTGATAGTCCAATGTTTAATTATATGACAAGCCGATCTATATACATTTTGTAACTTTTATATCTTTAAAAATAATTTTAATAGCCTGTTTATATTTTAATTTTATAAGTAGCTCTTTATAATTGTAAATATTCTAGTTTTAGGGATAATATTGACCTAAAGTTTTAAGTAATTTAATTGTAAATAATATAATTAAAAATCATCTTAGTTTAATTAATAGTGTGTCTTAAAAATTCAATATTAGTACAAAATGTGAAAGCCAAGTTTAAATCCTAGAGTGTAAAAATTTACATTAACTGTAAAATATTTGTAATTTATTCTTAATAGCAATACAAATATCTTAATTAAATAAGCTAAAGTTTAATTAGTTAAAATAGAAGTAATCATAAAGCTAACAATCTTTAATTAAAAAATCTATTAATATATGTGTGAATGTATACATTATCTTTGTATTTCAATATATATAAATATAAATGTAATAAAATGATAAGGTGAATACGTTAACACACAGTGGAGTTATTTTTATTTTGCGTTTAAATAGTCATTGAGATTTAACAAACTTTAAATTATTCTTTCTTGAAGCTAACATAGGATTTTAATGCATCCATTCTTAGTATTGTATTGGACAAGTGAAATTTGACAATAATGAATTTATAATTTGCATTTTTTATACTTATGAGATATGAATATTTCCAAAGGCAAATGCTCACAGAACAATTAGTCTTAATTGTTTACATTATGTTAGCAGAGATGAAATATGCAGTTTTATTTATTTTTCAATCTATTTTTTTTATTTCCCAATATATTTTAATTTGTTTGAATTATATTTTAAACACTAAATATAAAATACATTTTATTTTATTATTTCTTATGATTTTTGATGTTTTGAAAATCCATGTGCTGAAAAAAAAAAAAAGCTAATAAAGGTATAAAAACTTTTCTTTTTCACCCAATATTCTTTTGATGTTTTGAAAATGTTTTTGTTATTTTTATTAGTTTTTAAAATGTTTTAAATAATAATTATACTGAAATAAATTTAATTTTGCTACCAACACTTAAACTGAAGGCCATATGTATGGAAAATATAATTATCCATTCTAAGCTTTGATTATTATAGACAAGGATTACAAATAGGCTATTCAATGCAGAAAATATTAGTTTTATTTAAATGTTTCATACAATTATGAAGAATACATAACATTAGTCAGTCTCATAAATAATGTTTAAATATTATTTAATCATTGTTTTTTTTTATTAAAAATATCTAATTCTAAACAATCACTGTTCTTGGTCAAAATAAGAGTCATAGATCACATGACCCTATCTCTTAAGCTTGTAAGTTATAAACAATGAGGGTTGCCAATTCTTCTACAAGCTTTGTGATTAATCACTGTTCTTGTTCTATTTCCTTTTTTTATTTAGAGAGATATATGTCTTTTCAGAAGTATTTTCTATCAAAAGATAATAAAGTGTAAATAACAAGTTTGAAACATTTTGTATACTTTTTTGATACTTATTAAAAAAACGTTTTGCCCAATTACACTTTAAAAAATAAAAAGTTTAGTTTAAGTTTCATGGAAGAATTCACATAAAATTTTATATTAAACTAGAAGAGAAATATTCTAAAAAGAAGTAATTTAAAAAGCAGAAAGAAAAAACATTTTATAAAATATTCATTAAAAAAAACTGTTGAATTTGAAAGTAACAAGCCAACTTCAACCAGTGTTATAAAAATAATCAACCTAGAGTTATCTTAAGTAGCCAAAAAAGTAAAAGTTAGAATAGAGCAGGCTGAATAAAACATTGCATAATATATTCTGATAAAAGGATAAATTTTAGAAATGGAAACATAAAATAAAATAAAAAAAACATTAAAATGCTGACTTCATAGAAGCCAAAAGGCCAGATAAATGGTATAATTTTTTCATAATTCCAGTTTTGGTATTTCATGGCGAAGCCTATGTGCTAAACTGGGATATTTAAATACTTTTAAACTATTTACTTATATTTACTGATTATTTTTGTCATCTCATTATAGTTAAATAGCAAACAACGTGTCCTTTCAATAAATAAAATCATGGAATGGCTGGTTCTATTACTTAATAGTTCATAGCCAGAAAGGACAGAATAAGGGACAATTCTAGTCCTTAAGCGTTAATTAATTCATTATAAAGAAATACGATTGTGATTATTGCAAATTATTATGCTTTAACTTTTTGACTTTTCAAATGTTATTAATAAGCAGAATATTTAAAACACTTTTTTTTTATATATAAAATCGATTAAGCATTGGTATATTTTAAGGATTTCAGCATTTTCTATTTAAAAATCAATATATTGCAAACGATTCACATTTATAATATAATCAAAATATTACATTTCATCTTGTAAATATTAATAACATCCAATTTTTTTCGTCCTTGGAGAATTTTAACTATTATCATATCTGTCAAGTTATATGACTTATAGGATATTTCTTCATACTTTATAGTAATTTTTTCAACCAAAAAAAAAGCTTTTTATTTGCTTTCACATTATTTTTTATTTAAAATACATTTTAAGAAAAATATTGACAAAAAGTTTTAAAAAAAGTTCATTTAAGCTCTTAAAGAGTTTCAAACGTTTATTTAACTATCCTATATGAATCTCTCAAAAACTATAATGTTGTCTTTAATGGTTCATTTAAAAACTTGGAAACTTTAATATATAGAACATACAACATCTCTACTTCCTTTACTTATTATATGATGTTCGGATGATAAAATTTTACTGAACACCTTAGTTTTATTCTATTGACCTAACTAATATATATATATATATTATTTCGTTTGAAATAGAAATAGTAGGATCTAGTACGTCACCCACTATTTCCAAAACACTAATCTTCTAGTCAACATTAATGGTATTAGAGAATACAAATGAATTTTTTATGCTTTTATATGTTTTTTTTCATGTGTCATAGCATCGGCCAGGAAGCGAACCCGCTAACCCAGGACGACTGCTTGTAAGGCTGCTGCGCTGACCACCCGATCACCAACGCTTGACGCCTTTATATATGTTTACACAAAAAAGTATGTGAAATTATTAATTTTAAAAGTAATTATTGTAAGGTGTCATATGCTATATTATCATTTAGTAAAATAAATAAATTGACTTATATTAAATAATATGTCTAGAAGAAAGATTTTATGCTGGCTAATTAGAATAAAAACGCCAACTTTATTTTCATCAGAATAAAGATAAAAAAATGTAATTAGCTCACTACAAGTCATACGTTTTACCAGTGGACACTTTTTCCCAATAGACAAACAGTAAAAGACATAATGTGCCAGATTTGGCAATTGTCATGTAACAAGAGTGACTGATTTTTTATTTTTTTATCCTCTAACAGTCATCTTTTGCTGATCAATATAGGAATGGTAAAAGATTTAAATTATTGGGCCAAATTATCTTAAAAAATCATATGCTTCTTTGGAAGATTAATTTTAAGTTTTACTTAGCATAGATTTGAACCTAGACAGCTAAGGAGATCGATGTTTTACAACAACACAATGATATTCTTTTATAGCAAAACACAAACTGCTTAGAGAAAAAAGTAAATATATTTTGTTTGAAATAATTTTATGACATTACTGTCTTCTATTGTAAATCCTAAGCTGATTTCTATAGAAAATAAAACAAAAGTGTGATTTTTTTTTAAAAAAGAATAATTTTGTTCTTACTGATTTATGCACCAAAACAAATTCTTTTTTTGTAAATAGTTTTGTATTATAAAATAAAGTTTCTTTTCTTTTTTTTTTTTGTTAAAAGGAAAAAAACATCATTAAATTAAGAAAATGTAAATTACTTTATATAAAGATTTTTTTTTTCGCTTTTAGTTAATTTGGGCTTTTCACTATCTCGATTTTCAAGATTAGCTGTCGAGTGTTTACATTCTTTTAATTGGATTATATTATTTCTACTAGTGGTAATGTCAAAATTCCATTTTCTCATTAAACAGATTGAATGAGTAAACATTTCCTTTTTCATCATACTTGTCGTACATAAAGCCTGCAACAATTGTCAAATTAAGTAAAAACATATTCTTTACTCAATTTTTATTAGTTCCATCTTAACAATTTACTTTAGACATACAGTACTGATAAAATCTTAAAAAGAAAGTTCATGTCTTCTATATTTTAATAATCAGAAAACTTTTTATTATTATTTTGCCTTAAGTATTATATATAAATATAGCGTGAAAAGAAATTTTAAGATCTTGAAAAGTTATTATATAAATATATAAAGGCTCTCAGGGAGTAGATCTCATGCTCTTGATGTGAGTTTAAATCTAAGTGGGAATCAGAATGAAAATTTTTCAAGTTTGCAGTTTTAATTAGCATAAAGTTTTGTTTTCAATAGAAGCTATTAACAGATCCATATGGCCACGCAGTCGGCAAAATAAAGGGGTTTGATTTTCTGAATTGAAACTCTTGAAACTCTCATCACCAGTCATTTATGGGTAATGTATTTTATATGATGTTCATCGATTGAGGGAGTGATCTTAAAGAAACATTCATGCTTCAGAAAGCTCTTTAAAGATGATTTTATTGTGTATTATATAAATACACATATTTTTTTGAAATTAGTTATGGACAATGCATGGCAAAGTTTCTTTCAATATGTTTATATAAAATTCTGTTATAAGTCTTTGTTTTATTTACAATGGTAATAGAAAAGTTTTTTATAGTGGCATCTCATTTTATATTTAGTCAAAATTTAATAAAAAATTATTTGTTCATTCATACTTTGGTTCTTTCTACAAATTTTGGATATTTCTAGTTTTAAAAAATTACAATAATTTATCAGTCTCAATTTGAAACCATTCATTTTAATTTCTATTCTTCTATGTTGTTCACAAACTAAGCTTTCCCATAATTCTCTTATAGTACTTGTAATAAGTCCAAAACAACATTCATTGATTAAGAAGTTTTTTTATGCATAAAAAGTAAATTTTGTAATAAAACCATTAAATTATCACATAGTTTATATATATATATATATATGTGTGTGTGTGTGTGTGTGTGTGTGTAATTAGTGTTCAAATGAAATGTTCTATATTAAACCTGTAAAGTTTAAATTTCTTGCCAAGTACACTTATGATGTTTTAACAATCATAAGCACGCCAATGTATATATAATATTGTCACAGCTATGTTATGAAGATAAAGACTTATTTAGGTTATACCATATATTTATTTGATATATTGCAATGATGTGCAGAATTATAAGGAGATGGAAAGCCATCAATCGTCATCATCCCCAAAAGAGCAAAATAAAAAATTAAATATAAAAAAAATCAGCATGGTATAATGAATATGAGGAGTATGAGAGATCAGAAAAATACTATAAATTCACCCAGAATTATGCAAAAGTAATAATCATTCAGCATCATGAATGATAAAAATAAATCAACAGTCAATCATGCAACTATAATATATATATATATATATATATATATATATATATATATATATATATATATATATATATATATATATATCTGAGCTGCACCAATGTATTTTAATGTGAAGAAGAAAAAAAATTAGTAATAATAAAAAAATATTGAAAAGCTAAAATTTATAATTTTTAGGTGTGCTTCTCAGACATATATTCATGAAATATATATACATAACTAAAGGGGTGGTGTGGGATGTATGGTTTGAATTTAGGTTAGTAGGTAGAACAATGAAGCTCAATCTTGGTCTAAGATTGACTGCTTCAATGTATATATACATTATAATTCAATGTCTGTAGTTCTTCAAAGCAATATATGTAATTATATAATTAAATATTGATAAATACAGTAATCAGATATATTTTGAAAATTTTATCCACTTAATAGCGATTTCAACTATTCTTGTAGTCTTTGTCAACTAACACTTTGAAAGGTGACCTTCCCACAATTCTGAGATCTTAACATTTGCTGTCTGCTTGTTAATTAAGTCATGTTTGTATTTTTATATTAGCAAATATATATATAATGGAAAAGTAAAAATAAACACAGACAAATTTTTTTTGTAAATATTTTTTATATTTCCTGGAATAAAATGACGTTTTAAAAAACAAGTAAATAATTTTAGTTAAGTTAAACATCTAAAAATGAAGGTTTAATTGATAGATGCTGTTATATTTGTTTTTTCAAGAGAATAAGTAAAAATATTTAAAATTTATATTTTTAAATTTAAAAACATTTCTAATTATACAATCAACAATAATCCAGTCAAGATTATAGTTTTTTTTTTTTAACAAAAAGGAAAAATGGAGAAAGAAGTAGATATATATATTTAATATCCGACTCATTTTTTTTTTCATTATACACTCATATATATGGATGTTGTATACTCTTAATGTATTTTAACCAAGGAATTAATTATAGAAAGTATATTTTGAATATAATCTTATTCCTGTGATAAATTAAAATATAATATAAATGTCAATGTGCACATATATTCCTATGTGCACAATATATATGTTAAATCAAGAATTAATTACATATTATAAAACTAGTAATTTTATTGTGACAAAAATAAAATATATGATGGAGACATCAGTGTGTGCCTGAAATTCAATATGTACACACATGTATGTTAAATATACTATAAAAATTAATGTCATTTATTATTTTGACAATTTGAAAGTGACAACTAAAAAATGTTTATTTTGTAACAAATCAGATATGTTCAGAAATTATATGCACACACATGTATGTGTGCATATATATATCATTGCTTGTCAAGAATAACACATATGCAAATTTTAATCATTTTTTATTATTAAATGGCAATTCAAACATTCATTTTATATCAAGGCATATGCCTGTGTGCTGAATGAGTTTTAACTAAATCTAATGAAACATATATGTAAACCATAATGGTAACTTGAGTTTTGTATAGTAATTTTGTAAATCACAAATGTGATATTTTTATTGTATATTAATCAAAATCAGAAAGCTTAATTTATATATATAGCCATATTCTAAAACTTAATATCATTTTTTTATTATTATTAATAAACTTATTCAATTGTTTAAAATTGTATTGCATCATCTCTTGGCCACAATAATAATAATTGAGATTGTGTTCTTCTGAGCTAGATTTGTGCATAACAGTCTGATATATAAATGGGGATGTATTGACTTTTTAAGAGGCATCTAATTGATTCTAGTTGGCACTGGAATAATATTCTTTAAATTGCCTGATCTACATTTTATTTAGTAGTCTATTAGAAATTAAGTTTATAGTTGGCCAATATATTAATGGTACTATGTGATCAGAGCATTGATGATAATCAGCATGTTTTAATATTCCAGCATTATTATTTTTCTAGTTATATATTCTATGGGGTTAGCACTTAGTTTGTGCATCCAAATTATGTGTAAATTATTGCTACAGTCTGGCAAAGGCTCAACAGTTAGCCTGATCTATAGTAGATCCATTTCAAATCCAGTCACACAATTGACTCTTGATATATGTTTTTTATTGTTCAAATCCAGTCACCAGTTTGACTGTTGATTTATTGTATTAATTTATTTTATTATTAGTCACTCATAATGATAATTATTACTTATAATTACTTTTACTTATAATGCTGGTGGATGTATTGTTAGTCATAGTTGCTCTGAGGAGTAACTTGCTGACCTCTCAAAGATCTCTTGATCTCATGCTCTCCTTTAATATATAAATTACTTATATCTCTGTATATATATAACATTACTTATATATATATATATATATATATATATATATATATATATATATATATGATATATATATATGAGTAAAAACGCTAACTTATTTATGTTTTAAAATGGTGTTTGTTTCAGATGTTATATCTTAACATCCATTTAGATCATGATTTAAGTATTTGTATCGAGTGAAAGAAGAATAGCTTGAAATCATGATCGAAGTGGAATTATATTAGAGATAGTGAATATAACTATTGACATTTATAAACAAAACATACGCTTGATGGGCGTTTTTGGTAGAATGCCATCTGTGGACATATATATATATATATCCAAATTATTCTTTTAAATGATAATTATTTGGTTTATATGATGTTACACATCACTCATGATGATATGAAGAAATATCCTTTATGAATAAGTATTTTTTCAAAATATTATGAATGAATAGATGCTAGCTTTATATATGACAATATGTTGGGAAATTAAACTGATTCATATTTCAGATAAAATTGACCAATCTCTCTAATAAAATTGCACAAGCATGTAGATATGATTTATGTACACCTTCCAATGTTTGCAATCCATCTTTAAAATATAGGTAGCATTCATTTTAAGGGACAAAATATTCTGATGATTTATAACATACTGATGTAATTTCAATGACTTCTCCTTTTATAATAAATTGTTATTTTCCCATAAAATTTTTTCAACTTTTAGACCAGTATATGGGCAGATAATATTGCTTTTTATCCATCTCATTTTATTCATTTAACTATAAATTTTAAAGTATATATATCATATAAAGTTATTTATATGTGCTTCTATTTAAAGCAGAAACAACAAAGAGTGAGTTTAGACTATTCAGTTTTATTTATAAATTTTTTCATTGATATCAGTATAACTATTGTAATTCTCTATATTAATCATTAAGCAATTTTAGGCAGAATCTCTCTAATAAAAATTGTATTATAAAATAAATAAAAATGAAATTTTAGAATTATTACATACAACAAAAATTTATGGTTCATAATATCAACACTATTTTTTATTCCAACATAAATTAAACAGTTTATATAACATTTCCACTACATGACACTGGAAATATATATCTTGTATGCATACTTTTTCAGTATAATATTACACAAGTACAAAGAACAAATGTATTTGAAATATTAAACATTTATTTGTATTGTTTATAATTTATTATTGTGAATGCAGTAACGAAAATGAAACATATAATAAAAGAATAAATATTTTATCGAAACTATATGCTTTATTATTCCCATATTCAATTTCATTTTTAAAATGCATAAAGTCAATTTACAATCTTTTCACTGCAATTAATAATAAATAATTTTATATCAATATTATTTCGTCATAGCAACATAGTTTAATATTTCATAAATTAACATATTTACCATCCAAAAAACGAAAAAAATTGACTGACATCACGTACTGAAACACATTTCAAATTTTAATAGATACACTATGTATATATATCTTAAAAACAATGGGCTAAGCTCATGTATTTTAAATTTTTTTATTCACATTTTAATGATCTGTCAACAAATCCATATTTTTTCAATATTTGTTATTTGAATTATTCATTTTAATTATTTGTAATTTATTGATAGAGGATGTAAACATTAACAATATGAAGGGTTTTTTTTAACTAAAACTAAATCAAATAAGACATTTGCTTGCAATATTCACTTTTATAGTCATAATAAAATGCAAATAAATTGAATCATTTAAATTCATATGAAACTAGTAATGTAATCAAGCATAAAGGCTCAACCCAGATAATGAAAGGTTAATTAGTTTAATATTTTTTAGAAATATTTATTCGTGTTAGACTAAATACACTACATGTTTTAAAATAACTTTTATTAATAATGTAAATTAATATTGCATCAGTGTCAAAATTTAAATGCTAGACATACACACATAAAAAAAATATTGGAAATAATTTAAACATTATTTTGATATTTACTTCTTATTAAATAATTAATTCAATTTTTTTTTAAATATTTTATTTAAACATGAAGTGTTCTTTGTTTACTGACAAGGTTACATTGTATTTAAAGCATACAGACTAAAAAAAGAAACACATACTGCACAATCCTGAATATACAGATCAACAATCTTTAATCAGTGATTAATCTATCAGTGAGATGCTATGTATCTGTTTAGTCATTTAGTTTCTTGGTAGGAGCATTACATCCTAAAGCAACCTCTAATTTAAAGGAGTTCAGTATTCTGAAAGATAAAAAAGAGATTAAATAGACACTCTGAGTAGCTAAGATAAAATCAGCCAAAAACAAGGCCCTGAATTTTGGGGGTACAGTTCATCTATGATCATGCTGAGAGTTATCAGTGCCCATAGCTAACCACTTAAGCAATTTTGTTTGATGTGATAGAGGTTGTTCCACTTCTCATTAGGGTATGATTAATTCAATTGTCATGTTAAATTAAACAGTTTCTTTACAATTTATCTATTTAATTTTTTTTAAAAAAAGGGAATGCTTTAAATAAAAGTAGTCAATTAAAAAGTAAATAAGTGAATCACAATAATTATAGTGGATTATTGTACTTTTGTATTGAAGCAGTCAGATCTGAGTTCGATCCTAGCTTCATGACATCTAGCCATAAGCCCACTTCAAACCCTAGTACTAACCTTAAATTTCCGATGCAATGGGGCTTTATATGATCAATCCACACCAGTTTTTTTAAAGAAAAACTATTTTGTAAATGTGTATTAAAATTAATTAGTTTAAAGTTTAAATTAATTGATGCTATTAATAAATTCATGATAAAATTATTATATATAATTGTTCGAAAGTTTCATTGTGTCGGGAATGTTTTGATTTTACTTTTAAATAATTTGTTAAAATTTTAGTGATTAAAAGCTACATTCTTTTGATAAGCTTTCAGATTTTCCCTTTCCAAAACAATGGGTAAAGTTTTATTAATTAGAAAAAAAAAAGATAAGTATTTAAAATGTAAGGATTTTCTGATTAAAATCATTTTTAGATTTAAAAATTCATTTTCTAATTAGAAAATGAATTCGAGTTAATGAGTTTGAAAGCCTTATCGAAGGAATGTATCTAAAATCAATTAGTAAAAACTTGTAACATTGAAAATAAAAGAAGCGCTAGCCTGAAGGCATCAGATAAAGTATAAATAGCTCTGAAAAGTTTGGAGAAAGGAGAAGCCATCTTTGTTGTAGAGAAGTGCCATTAAACTCTGTGCATTTTAAAAATCATGAATTTAAATAGTGTTTCACTGATAGTAAGGGGTTAAACATAAGGAATCTGTCTACGATCCCTGAAGTCCCCTGAAAATCTTCAATGAAGCTTCTAAATTTTTTCTGGACCAATTGTGCTGCCAAAATCATGACAAAATCAATCAACATACTGTTCACATACCAAATGCATGCCTACATTTCCTTCAACTTGGATGTGTAAACTAAGGAACCAGCCCCAGAAGAAATGGTAATATATTTCCATAATGAACCGTAACTTTCTGGTTAGTTTCCAAACTTTACTTTACACTCCCTTTAAAAGCTCTTGTCATTTATTAATGTAACAATCTGTACAAAACTTTCTTTTATTTATGCTATATTTAAGTCATGTATTAATTCTCTCAACCTATAGCCTTTAAATTTAACTTTCCTTTCTTACGATGGTGGTTCATTTATTGTATTATATATATTTATTGTGTGATTTATTAATGTCTTTTATTTTTAATTATATGCCAATAATCCTTCAACTCGATGAGCTCCTTTGTTCCATTTGCTTTGTGCAAATAATATAACATTAAGTCTAATAGTAATTCTCGCCCATTAGAACTAAATTTATATCATTCTATTAATCATCGAGTCGGAAGAAATTATTAAATGTTTACTATTTTTATAATTGGCTAATAATACATTATTAGCTCCATTTCTAACCTATGTCCCCAGCTCCTTTATCTAATTTATAAATGTTTATATATCCATATTTATGATCTTAAAATATTTTGCAAAAGGGCCGATAAAGGAATCAAATAAATATATTCTAATTCAAATTTCTGTTACTTTTTATTAAGATTCAGGAAGGGCACGATGTTTGGGGCATAATTAATATAATTTTATAAATGCTTTAAAATAGTTTTAGTTAAAAGCTCATTTGACTTTAATTAATTTGATCAAGTCATCACATAGAGCACTCTATAATAAATTGGGTCTTATTATTCAAACAATGACTATCAAGTCATCATCTTCAAACCTTGCTGACATAGGACAATCTTCCACTCTGTAGGCTTGTCGGTGGTGATATTACTGTTATTTTAAATTATAGAAGAAGAAAGCACTTCCTCTCCCGCTTATATTATATTTGGAACACCAAAGGTTCAAATATATGACTCGGCCTGGCTTTCTCTGTGTTCCACATCTCCTTAAAGGGCAGTAAGACTTGTCAAATACAAGCCACCATACTACTTAAACCACCGGCAAACGATTATCTCTTGTTCATTTTATAGCTCATAATTCGTCAGCACCATTACCTTTCTGTTCCAGTAAAACCCACTCTTATGCTCGTAATTCATGATGAAGTGATTTCAATTAAAGTCGAACAAATTCTTAGTCATCTCAAATTAAATAAGTTTTCTAATAAAGATTAAAGTTATGCCCTAAAATACTTATCTTGCTCTTCATGAATGGATTTGCGAATGTGAAAATAAATCTCACATTCTTTCATAATAAAATTAGAATAATAATTTCCATCACCACTGATACCTTTATCTGCCTTTATTTTCTTGTTGGAGGCATAGACATACAGACTTTCATAATATTGCATAATACTCATTGGCATATAATAGGAACTGCCATGCTTATTAGAATTATAAACTCTGTTAAAGACTAGAGGTGATCAATATAATCATCATTTAAAATTTGAACAAAACTATTACTGGTATTATTAAAATATTTTATAAACACACTTGGTTTCTTAATTTTTTTATTCAATAAGTATTTAAATGTTAATGCTCGCGGTGTGTGTTGGCAACCCGAACATATACATATGACTCGATTTAAAATTATCTTAGTTAGTTTATTATCCGATATTAGTGTCAGTTCAGGGGTCTCTAGTCATCACCAACCATTGAGCTAGTTCCTTGGTGCATAGCATTGTGCTGCCAATTTAGATTATCCATTGATCTGAGCTGGTGAGTTGGTTTTGAATTCAGTTTGGTTCAGCTGAGTTTGGATCTGACTTGTAGTTTAGGTGGTGGTTTTTTGACCGGTACAATATGCTGGTGAAAGACATATGCTAAATCCTTATATGATGATAATAAGTAAGTATAATTTTACTTCTTAAATTGCACTAGACATATTGAGAGACTAAAATAAATCTGTTCTAGCAAATTGTTGTTATATGCATTAAAAAAAAAAGAATATGAGTATAATTTTATTGTACTGGAAAACTGCACAGTCTGATTAACATCCCAAGCTTATATATGATTTGCTTAAGCCAATCACATAACATTAAAAAGGAATGCCAAACTTTTATATTCTGAACATCGTGTAGATAATGAATAAATAACATTTTTATAATTTATGATGGTAACATTAGATATTAACCATGGTTAGCTATGGATTAGAAGAAAGTATTCATTAGTATTTCATTTATAAGCTTGCTGACTAAAATTTGTAAAATTTAATTTTAAATGAGTACATTTTTTACTATTTAGCATGTCATATGACTGTTAGATCATATTCATATACCACTCTAGTGTTTATCTCACAGATCAAATAGAAAGTATAAATCAACCATTTGAATTACCCATAAAATAATATCTAGCAACAATGTGTAATAGTTAGTTATTCATTTACAGCATAGTAAAACTTGATCAAATGCTTTAGTTACTATTCAAGATAGGTAAAGAATCAAGATCATTTTCATTTCAGAGCTCAAAATATTTTTTTGTAAAGTTATCCATAAACTTGATTCTTAACTGCATTGACATGTTGGTATTTCCTGTGAAAAAAGCTTTATGAATGCTTCATGAAATTTTAAAAACTTCATTAGCTTCCAGAGGATTGAGTTTTTCAGCTTGAATAGAATGTTATTATTTTATTGATAAGTACTATATGCTATTTTTATATTGTAATGTTTTAAAATATGTTCAGTATTGTCTCTAGTTCCTTCTATATAAGAAAGACACACTGCAATAGTTGTTTCTTTTTCTTTTTGTCACTATTTGAAAAAATCTTTTAAAAACTCATTAATCTAAAAAAGTTCCATTTGTTTTCTATAGAACATTCATTATTATTATACATCAATGTTCGGAGCATCTATACATCTATTTTTATAATATATATTATCCAATTAATGACCAATGTGACCTAGCTAAAACCTTATACACATATACTTGAATAACATTTCATTTATATATATATATATGTGTGTGTGTGTATGTGTGTACATGTGTTATGCATGTCCCTATATAAGATTGTATATGCAAACGGTAGATATATAAATGAATCTAGACATTGCAAATAAATAACTAGTCTAAAATATTTAAACAAATATCTTACTATTGTTATAAGAAAAGGTTTTAATTCAAAATAACATACTTTTTTTTTACCATTACTGTTAATCCCCAGCCATTTTATTTCATGTAAAAATCTAATTGCAGAAATTAATTTTTTCTTCCAAATTTGAGACTTTTATCTTTTTGATGAATTAGCTATCAAGTTTGATTAAATATCTAAAGGTCCTGTGGGATTAGAAACTGGTTTGTGATGTCAAGGTTTTCGATGTACTGTTGCTAAAACTTAGATGAGCAAATCACTTAGTGTGTATGTTTCTATCTCTTGTGAGTATTAATTTATTGAAATCAAATTGACTGCACTGGGTTCATGTCGTGCCTATGTTTCATCCTTTTTAAGTAATGGGTGCAATTTATAATTAATGTGGTACAAATAAATGAACCATATAAAATACTTATATATAGATATAGATGTATATAAAGACCTTAAATTTTTATTTTCATAAATAAATAAATTACTCTTCACAGCATTTTTTATTTTATTAATTGTATGTTTTATTTAATTATGAATAAAATGATTATAGCAAATGGGAATTTTGCTAAGAATAACTAAATAAATATTAAGCAAATGTCTTGAATATTTAAAAAAGTGATAAATGTTAATTAATTGAAAAATTATTTTTATTAAGAATGAATTACAATTCCAAAATAGTGAATCACGTCATCTATCTATTTATCTAGCTATTTATCTACCTACCTATCTATATTTCTATCTACATATCTACCTGTCTACTTATCTATATATCTATCTATAGGATCTGTCTGTCTATCTATCTCTCTCTCTCTACCTGTCTACTTATCTATATATCTATCTATAGGATCTGTCTGTCTATCTTTCTATCTCTATCTCTTTCTCTCTCTCTCTCTTTCTCTCTCTCTCTCTCTCTTTCTCTCTCTTTCTTTCTCTCTCTCTCTCTATATATATATGTATATATATATACACACACAGTTTATCTGTCTGTTTTTCTGCCTATATTTATTTATCATTTATCTATTTATTTATCCTCTATCTAGCTATTTATCTATCTTCTAAACATCGAGCTAGTTATCTTCTTTTTATCTGTCTAACTACACACACACACACGAACACATCTTTTCATTGCAGCTGTTATTACTAGATGCTTATTCATATAGTATACGAAAATGAATAAGCTGATCACAAACATGCACTAACCAACATGGTGAGTTTATTGGCTTTTTAACCTTAAAATTAAGATAAAAAAATACAGTGGTTTACGTGATAACTCTTAAAAGCAATTTTAGTTGATATTTCTTGAAAGCAGTATGAATATGTTTGTCAATAAAACTTTTTAAATAGATATTTACAATCATGACAGATAAAACTAAATCATGACTTTTATTCCCAAAAAAACTGTAAAGTCACTAGCCAAGGCAACTGTTTGTGGCCAAAGGTGAAGATGCTAAGAGTATTCTGATTGCAGATTCAGCTTGCCATTTGATAATGACATTTTATTTAGGTATTTAGAAATGTAAATCACTTTTAAATGAAGGAAGAGTGCAAAACTTAGAAAAAGAACTACTTAACATTAAATGAGATATTATTGGACTTTGTAATGTTAGAAGAAAGGTTAAGAAGACGATTGTTTTAAGAAATGGGCATGTACTGTACTACAAAGTCATACAGACTGGAATTACAAGTGGAGTAGAATTTATTATAAATAAAAAGTGGAAAAGTAATATTGTGCGGATTGATGGTGTAACAGTAGAGTGCCAAAGTTAGTTATCCAATGTAATGGCAGACACCAAATGCAGATAATTTAGGTTTATGCCCCAACAAGTTCTCATTGTGGATAAATGAGTAGATTTTTATATGGATGTAAAAAGATTTTTGATCCAACCAAACCAAACAACATTTTAAAATTGTCATGGGAGATATTTATGCTAGAATTGGTAAACAAATGAAAGATTAAAGTGTTGAAGATAAATTTGGTTATGTGATAAAAATGAGAAAGGATATAGATTTGTGGAGTTTGCAGAAAAATAAAAACTTTATACAATAAATTTCTTTTTGGAAAAAGTTCTAAATGAAAATGGATATGGATCAGAAATGAATTATATTTTCACTAACAGAAAATTTATATTTCAAGATTGTAATGTTATTAATAAATTCAACACAGTATGTGATCATCAATTAGTGAGATGTAAGGTATAAGTTAAATCAAAATTAGAGAGACAACATTATAAAAAGAAAACAGTGTTCATAATTGACATGCATAATCTTCAAAACCATTCCAATGAATTCAAACTAGAACTTGCAAATCATTTTCAAATATTAGAAATTTTTGAATAAGATTTAGATTTGAACAAAGTCAATAGAAAGATAACTAATTCAAGTTTAAAAATTTCAGCAAAGATAACTGGTATCAAAAAGCAGCTTTATTCATAAATGGTTTTAGTACAGTGGATTATACAAAAGAAATTATAGAGTGAAACAATGAATATGTGTTGCCATTATGCTCTGGATTTGTGAATTATAAAAAGGAGATGGAGTCTATAAGCATTTTCTTTAGTGATTCAAACATTATATTATCAAGGTATAGATCCCCAAAATTGTCATATTCTAAAATGTATAAAATGGCAATAGAAACAACTATAGTATGTAATGATATTAGAAAGATTAACATTGAGAAGAGTGTCAATGTGTAGAGTTTATATCTTAAAAAACGTTTTACAGAAGTTTTGCAAGAAATATTTTGTGGATTAAAATGGGAAGCTAAAAGAGAAAAAATAAATGCTGATTATTTAATTTATCTGGATTTTGAAAATGATGTAATCATTTTAAAAATAATGCTTTTGAGCTTCAGGAAATGTTGCAAGAGTTATCAGATGAAAGTAAAAAAAATAGTTCTTTAGGTAAGTGTTAAAAAGACTAAAGTAATATTAAATATATCTTCTCAAAACAAGAAAATAAGTTCTTTAGATAAATGTTAAAAAAGACTAAAGTAATATTAAATAGATCTTCTCAAAACAATAAAATAAATATTAGTAATGATAACCTAGAAGTTATACAAATAGTTTTGTCGCTTTATTTATACGTATAAAAATATAATGGATGTAATTAGTCATAGAATTAAACTTGGTTGGAGTGCTTTTGTTAGAAATAACTTAATACTAAAAGTAAAAATTTTTATGTGTTTAAAAAAAAAGATTTTTTTCTAAAAAAAATTCACTAGTTATTTATTAATTTAAAACTAGGAACCTTAACAGGAGAGCAATACAAACAAACAATAAAATATAAAAAGAACATGTTAGGAATAACAAGAAGTGCTCAAAACACAAAATACTTGGGTAAAAGAACAAGCAAGTGTTAAGACATCATTGAAAGAATTAAGAAACTAAAGTGGAATTGTGCTGCACATATTGCTAGCAGAGATACTAATAGATGTGCAGTTCAAATCTTAAACTGGAGGCCAAAACCAATGGTTAAAGACCTAGAGAGAGATCACATGTAAGATAGAAGGCTGAAACAAAAAAGTTTGCTGGTGTAATGTGGAGAAAAGTGGCTGGAAATCAGAAAACATAGACTGAACATGAAGAGATCTTCATCCTGAAGTGGAATAGTAATGGTTGAAAATGATAATGGTGACATATATATTTCAATGTCAAACTGATTTATAACAGAATAAAGATTTTTTCCAACGTTAACTGATTTATTATAGAATGAAATATTGAAACTTATAATTATATTTTATTTTTATTATTATCATCATTCATCATCACTATTTATCCATTTCAAGATGGTCTCTCTATATTTAATCTAGTTTTTTCGATCTGTAGTCATTGGTCTTTATATCATACAAGCCAACCTCTTTATTTTATTCATCTATTTCACATGTAGTTTCTTTTAAAAATTCACCCTACTTAAAACTTTCATTTACCTGATAAATGCTAAATAATAAATATTATTTATAGGTCTTTTTAAATGGTCATCATAATTATCATTATTTTAATCATTATCAATTGATTACAGAATAAAGGTTTTTTCAAAACTTAATTCAGGTCGTTGATTCACATAACTCGAGGAAATTTCATTTTTTTATTCATCTATATAACATATAATGTCTTTTCAGATCTCTCACAAATTTTTAGGGTTTCTAATTTTAAACATCAATTTGTACATCTATTGCTTTATTTTTTAACAGCAAGAATTGATAGACCCGTTTAAGTCCTTTAAGTCTATCAATAAAAACATTGATACCTATTTTCTCTCTTACTGCTGTTTTTCACTTTTGATATGAATGCCAGCACTAAATACATCTATTTGAGATAATTTATATTTTTTACATGTGATTATGTGTAGTGATTAAATGAGATAGAGTAAATAGATGAAGGGAGTGTGAAAGTCTGTATTCAAATCATCTAAAATTATATATATGCATATTATGTTAATACCCCAAAGTATTCAATTATCAAATTTATAAACAAGAACTTACAAAACAAATTTATTAAAAAAATATTTTTATCTGAGTATATATGCATTTTTTAAATATTATGCTATACCTATTGTAACACCCCTCCAAAACCATTAAAAACATCCTTATCTAATTCAAACCTGATACCCACAATAACATTCTGTACACATAATACATTGCATATCAAATGAAACTTATTACAGAAAAATGAAGTTGGTCACAAGCACTGTAGCCGAAAAACAATTAATTGTTTCTATAATTAAACATTTCATTGTTTTAATTAAATATTTAATAAATGCATGATAAATACATAATCTAAACTAAATCATATAATGTAGATATTAATACTTACGTTTGTTAAAACCTCTCATCAATCGTTGCTTAATCTACACTCATCACAACAACATAAAGATAGGATGATCAAATTTAGATGCAAGCGAGAAATAAAAATAAAATGTAAAGGAAAAAATAATAAACAAATTTTTTATTGTTATTAAACCATTATAATTAATTCAATGCTTAAACACGAATATTCCATTTAAAATCATTAAATTCACATTAAATAGAACTACCTCATTTGGGGTATTTTCAAAAGATCTAAACAAATGTCCGTCTCAAAAATCAGATCAAAACTATTATTAGCTCACCAACATCTACATATTTTGAGCTGAAAAATCAAACTTGCAGTTTGAACAGAAAAATATACTGCCATCAGAGTAAAAACATTGATGAGAGTAGCTCACAGGATACAGATTAGAGCTAAATTAAAGACTTACAGATTTAAACCCAGCCAATTAATGGATTCTAAATCAAAAATTTCAAAAACCATTTTAAACTATTTAATATTTAAAAAGTATTTTCAAGTATAAACCAGAGATTAAATCAACTCTAACTTGAGATTACCAAAATATCTTGCTTTTCAATCAACTCAATATCTTTTACCAACTATACTTATAGAAACACATACTACCATGCATTAACACTATGTGTGAAGTTACATTGGAGCAAGTCATCACCCAGGGAGCTGTAACGGCCACAACCAAATTTAATTCACCATAGCATTTATTTACCTATGCTGTGAACAACATCAACTTTACTATTTAAATGGGAAGCTGAAAACAATACCTCAAAAAAGACCATACAAAGAGAGAAAATCTGATCACCATCATGTATGTTCTAGAATACTCAAATCCTACAAACTGAAACATGAACTGGATCAATTATGACATTTATGATCTTCAGAACATTTTTCTTATGGACGCTTAATTGATTTTAGATTGATGTCATATTTTGTTTTTATTTTATGCATCATTTTTTTTGTTTATTTGAAGGGTAGTATAAACTCATGATAGGGTATAAAAAGGAAAAGCACTATTAACATTATTTGTAAATTTATAAAATATAGGTTCAGGCATGAACTTGCTTGTGGATGAATTTAATCATCACCAAAAAAAGAGGTAAGATTTTATCCTATTATAAATTAAATTCCAACACTTGTACAGTGATACTGTTATTTGTTTTTCAGTGTATATTTTTAATAATCTCTAATGTGAATGATCTTTCCTATTTTTGTTGATGCCAACCACAATAGAAGGGGGAATCCCATACCACCACTATGTTATTGATATGAACATATCAATAAACTTATTGGAGATAATGAATTACGATTTTTACAAAACTTAAGGTAGCAAGCAATTGTAAACATAAATAATAATAAGTTGTAATTTAATTATTTTGTTAGTATTGATATTGGATGATTATTCTTTAAAGAGAAACATGGAGTGGATTAATGATATTAAACATAATAATCAAAGAAGGTTTATCAATATCTAAACAAATTATTTAATTTACTCTCTGCCTAAATTATGTTAATTATAGTATTCAATTCTCAATTTGTCACATACTAGCACATTATAGATAGTGATATTGATATACCCTGGAATAGAATATTATGTGTATACTCCCTATGTTCAAATTCTGGAATTAATTGAAGTTAAAGATGGAGAAAAGTGATAAGAATACAAGTAGATTTTTGACATGTGTTTGTATGTTGATTCATCATCTTCCAGGAATAAGATTGAAGTACACATGAGTCTATATATTTAGAAATCCTAGATACCCTTTCTCATCCACTCTATTGACCTATCAAATCTACTGTCATGTAAGATAAGAACCTGTTCCATTACATTTGGTGCATCCAGTCATGGGGCAAGTAAATAATATATTAATATTATGATTCTAGATTCTCAATAACAAAAATAATAAAATCTACACATCTTTCATTGCATTTTTTTTATTATGATGTGTTAAATTGAACTAGAATAATGAAAAACTACTAATGACTAAAATCACATAAAATAATATGTAGACCACTGATTAAAATGATTAAATAGTAAGATTTAAAATAGTAAATATGAAAAGTCGAATATAATAATAGCTTTGGTAAAACAATTTTTTAGGTGAATACAGTGAAATATAATGACAACGGATCTTTCCACGATGTTTCCTATTATAAGAGATATTTATAAAAGTTAAAAACTCAAATAGGAGTTAGTAAAATAATTGAAAACAATGAAATAATAAAGTAGATGATTACTAGGAGAAAAATAATGCAATCTGAAACTATTAATGAAATAGAATCGGATACAGAAAAAAGTGAGATGAAAAGTTCTCTTCTAAAAATTATAGAAATGAAATAAAACATTAGTATATCTGAGGAAACTATAGCAGAAAATGTTTAATCCCCAGAAATAACTAAGACTCCATAGAAACAAGAAGATAAAAAGCAAACACAAACAAGGTAACATTTAATCAATTGATGATAATTATACAACAAATGTCAGACAGTCAAATACAAATGTTTGCAAATCAGCAACAGCAAATATCATCAGATCTACAGTAAATGTCCACAAAGATGGAAAATATGAAAACAGATATAACAACTGATTTATCGAAAAAAATAGAAAATAGAACCAAAAGAATGGACAATAAGAGCATTGAATTTAAAGTAGATTTGACAAAGCAAAGTAATATTTTAACTCAATTTCAGACAGAGGTCAATATTAAATTGTTACAGCTAGAGAAATTTATGGATAAAAAGAATCACAAATGTGAAATATTTGTATAATTAGAAAAAAAAATTGAAAGCCAACTAGAGACTAAGTGCATGGAAATGAAATAGGCCTTTTGCAGCTTTGAATGCAAAATAAAACAAAATCAGAAAAAATACCAGACTCAGATTAATGAGCAAGTACAAAGTTTACAGATAGAAATGAATCAATATAAAAAGAAATAAACTAGTCAACTAGAAATTCACAAAAAGAAATTGCATTTCATAGAAAATGTTCATAAGTGTCTCAACATAAGGCAAGGCTTGATTGAAACAGAAGTAACACAAACTAAAAACAATGAAGAAAAATTACTTGAAAATCACAATAGATGATTGAAAGAATTAGAAAGTAAAAACATCTCTGTGAATCGAAGATTTGAAATATTACAATATGAATATTACCACAAATTAGAAGAATTAAAATAAAAACCAATTCAACATATCCCAATTTTTTTCAAGAACCCATGACTCTGCTTTTTTAATCATCCACTGATCAAAAAAATGATTGAATGGACACATATCACATAATAATGAAAATGAATGCAAAATAGGGCAAAAATAAAAGAAACTAAAGTATCAATTCAAAATTGGAGTTAAAACATATATCAAAACCCATATACTAGTAATCCAAAAGAATTAATGTTTCATAAACTCTGAAACACATATGAGGGTGTATTCACCTTCATTAAATGTGCTAGTGCCAAATTATAATGGTTGAATAAGGGATATAGTCCCAAATAAATTTACATCCCAATGATATTGAAACCATATCAAGGAAAACAGATTTTTTTTTTTCAATTTCATTTAAAAAAAAAAAAAATAATGACTATTTTTTATATAACAATCTTAATTAGGAATACCAACAACCATATTGAGTTAGAGAAATGTAAAAAGGAATAATATACTAATAAAACTTGTGTCTAATAATATACTTGGAGAGGTATATTTTAGAAATAACTTATAAAATTATTTTTAAATAAAGCAATGAACCATACTATCAATACCATGTCTGAATACTGATTATCTTTATGACTTATTTTATTTGAAATAAATTATAACTCTCCCATTTAACTGTTACCAAATAAAGTCCACTAAGTCTCAAAAGAAAGGAGCAGGGCAAATACTCTTAAACACACCTATATTTTAATTAATGCATAAGTTATCCCAAATGAAACTTGTTTGCATTTATAGTCAGATCTTCAATTATTAGAAAATTGGTATCTCATTACAATATGTAGAAATATTATCATAGATAAACTCACATTACCTAGTATATATATATATATATATATATATACTATATATATACTATATTATAATATATATATGCCTTATATATATATATATATATATATATATAAAGGCATATTTAAGAAAATAATTCCTGAAGGCAGAATCTAACTTAAATAATCAAGAAATCCTAATATTAAATAATGGGCCATTTATAAATTATAACTCTAGCCAACATACCCTAACAAAAAATTAATATATTCTTTTTCAAGGAAGCTTAATTGAATTTAAGCATAACAATCCCTAAATGATAGTTAATAAACCAATCAAAAAGTAGAACTCTAAGTTAATATCTTAGACTACTTCACAAAAGGGAAAGTGTGAATTGAATAATTAAAGATATTATTTATCTTTAACATCTTTTTTTTACTGGAGAATATGTAAGATGTGGTTTTACAGCCCTTCAAAATCATTAAAAACATACTTACCAAATTCAAACCCTATTCCAACAACAACAATATTGTCTTCACATAATAGAAAGCAAACTGTGCATAATGAGAATGCAAATCAAATGAAACTTATTACCAAAAAAAAGGAAATGGGTCAAAAACACTGCAGCTGAGAAACAATTAATTGTCTCTATAATGAAACATTTAATATTTTTTTTAATTAAACATTTAATAAAGGCATGATAAATACTTAATCTAAGCTAAAACATAAAATGAAGACATTTAAAATCTGTCATCAATTGTTATCTAATTTACACTCGTCACAACAACACAAAGAAGGAGTGATCAAATTTATATGCAAGGGATAAAATAAAACAAAAACTTAAAGGAAAAAATAATAAACAAATTTATTATTATTAATCCATCATATATACATATTAATCATAACAAATGACATGCATAATTAATTCAATGCCTGATGATGAACCTACCATTTAAAATCATTAAATTTACAATAAATAGAACAATGCCATTTGGGGAATTATCAAAATATATAAACAAATGACCTTTTCCAAAATCAGACCAAAAACTCTTATCGGCTAACCAACATGTACAATTTGTGAGCAGAAAAACAAAACTTGCGGTTCAAACAGAAAAATCCACCACTCTCAAAGTAAACACATTAATGAGAACAGTTTATAGGATGCAGATTAAATCTAAATTAAAGGCATACAGATTTACATCCATCCAACTAAGGGATTCTAAATTTAAAATCTCAAAATCAGCTTTAAAACTATCCTATATTTCAAGAGTATTTTTAAATTTGAGCTGGGGAATAGATTAACATTATCTTAAGATTGCCAAAAGCAAATATATTGCTTTTAAATCAACTCAAATAACTTTTATCAACTACATTTATGAAAACACAACAATACATTGTTAAGTGTGAAGGAACTCTGAAGAATGTCATCACATCATCATCTATGGGGCTGTAACTGCCAAAAACCAAATTCAATTCAACATAGCATTTATTCATCTATGCTGCAAACAGCATTAACTTTACCATTTAAATGGGAAGCTGCAAACTTAATATCTCAAGGCAGTCTATATGAAGAGAGAAATTCTGATCACAATCATGTATGTTTTAGAACATTTGAACCCCATCAACTGAAACATGAAAGAATATTTATAATGTTTAGGACACTTTCAAAATGGATTCTTAATTGATCTTACATTGATGTCATATTTTATTTTTATTTTATGTATTATTTTTTTGTATATATTTTTCTTTACTATAGATTGAAGAAGGGTGTAAACTCATGATAGTTTAGAAAAGGGAAAACACTATTAGAATTATTTGTTAATTGAAATAAAATATAGGTTCAGGCATGAACTTGCTTGTGGATGAATTTAATTATCACAAGGGGAGAGGCAAGATTTTACTCTATTGTACATTAAATGCCAATACTTTTTCAGTGACACTGTTATTTGTTTTTTTCTGTTTGTTATTACTAATCATTTAATCACATGGTTATTTGTTTTTCAATATACATGATTAATAATCTCTAGTGTGAATGGTCTTTCCTATTTTTGTAAAAACTAATCACAATAGAAGAGGGGATCCCATATTATGAACCATGTTATTGATAAGAACTCATCAATAAACTTATTGGAGATAATGGATTATGATGTTGATAAAACTTAAGTTAGCAAGCAAGTGTAAACATAAATATCAATAAGTTACAATTTAATTTTTTTGTTAGTATTGATATTGGAAGATTATTCTTTGAAGTGAAATGCGAAGTGGATTAATAATATTAACTGTAATAATCAAAAAATGTTTATTGATATCTAAACAAAATATTTATTTTATTTGTTACCTAAATTATATTAATTGTAAATAAATTTATTAAATACATGATTTTAAATTAAAGACTGTCATTTGTGTTTTTTTTTCTATATTCAATTCTCAATTTGTCACATTCTTGCACATTATAGTGATATTGTTATACATGGAATAGAATATTATGTATATTCTTCCTAAGTTCAAATTCTGGGGGCAATTGAAGTTAATGATGGAGCAAAGAAATGAATATAGAGGTAACTTTTTGACATATGTTTGTATGTTGATATATCATTTTCCAGGGTGAGATTGGAGTAGATGTGAGTCTATATATTTAGAAATACTAGATATCTTTTCTCACCCATTCTGATGACCTATCAAGTCTACTGTCATGTGTGGTCAGGACCTGTTCCAATACACTATTAGAAACACATTATCCAAAATGTAATTCTTTAATTAATTTCATCCATTATATGTTTCCATTTGGATTAATAATCCAACTAATGTATCTATTGTTAATATTCATTTAATTTACCATTATCAATGTTTATTTTCATTTTATATTAAAACCCATGAAGTCTTACTTTAGCTTGTTAGCATTTATATTTAATTCTACTTTCTTGTTTTCATATCATTTTGAAAGTTTTTTGATGCATTTTTTTTTATGAAATGGTATCATCTGCAAAATTTAAATGCCTTAATTAATCATAATTTATATATTTTATACTCTTATTTATCCACTTAATGTATACAATGTTTTTAAATAAGTTTCTACAACAATGTTTTTTCCATTTGTCATAGTATCGGCAGTGAGGTGAACCAGCAACAACCATCTGCAAACAACTGCTTAGCTTGCAAGGCAGCTGCACCGATCCCTTGGCTATCAATGTTTGGCTACAATATTTTGGTGAGATAAAAATCATCTTTCTGCATATGCATCTATACTGATTTCTTTATTTTATTGTTGCAGTTTACTTTGATTCCTGCAGTGGTATTTTGCTAAGCATTTTACAAAATTTGATAATATCCTAGATTTAAATATTGATGCTTCAAAGTTTAATCACTGTAAAAGCTTATTAAATGAAATGACAAATCGAATCATAATGATTATTCATAATCATTGCTTTTTTATATAACTTTACACTTTCTAGAATATTGAGATCAAAATTCTATACTCGTGAATTGTAATGAAGTTGGTAAAAGTCTTGGAAAAAGTAATATAATACTAATGATAGCTGTATTATCCTTTTAATGCAAAAATTAATTATATTTTTGAGATATGTTTCAATTTTACTTTTAATATTTTTAAGTTTATGACAGAAATAATTAGTATAAAGCTATATCTATTATATTTTGGTCCAAATCCCCATTGTGAACATTGTACATTGGCTTAAATAACTCATATTTTGTTGATAAATTATAATTACAGGTAATGTAATTATTAATAATATATTGATAGAGAATATTTCCTTATATGTATATATGTTTTCTCATTCAAAATTATTCAAAAAATAAAAATAATAATAAAAAACTTACTGTAACATAATTTTATTTTTTAAAATAAAATGAATCAAAATTTCTGAGTTATATCTCAATTAAACACACTGTAGATATTTTTTTTTTCAATAACATTTTCTTCCTTAAAAAGTCAGTAACAGTTTTGTTATCAGCAAACAATAGATTTTCTACTTGTTTTGATGTCTGTAGGTCTACTACAGCTTGGGGAGTTTATAGAACCAACCCCTACTTGCTCTCATTCATTTCAGAATGTTGATTAAAACCTTCAAACTTTAAGGCTTTTAATGAAATAATGATTTGCAGTTATTTGTGTTGTTACTAAATTAATAACTTACACGACCACTTAAGAAGAAATTTGTAAAATGTTAGGTTTACATTTAGGACACATTTTATTACACAAATATTTTCTCATATCAAAGCAATGAATAAAATGATTTCAATTTAACCCAAAAAACATTATTAATAAACATAATCAAATATGAGATTCTAGGTGGAAAAATGGCTGCTACTACACTGTGGTATTTATTAAATTTACAAATTTTAAATGATTTTAATTTTTATTTATTTACTTTTTTGATAACGTGTATATGATACAGCAAATACAGCAGATGTCATAACTTTGCTGTAATGTGTAGGCAAAAAGTAGAAGAAAAGATAAAAATTATAAATTATCTTATAATAAGTGTAGCTTACTCCACTGCATATGCGCTTTACAGATAGATCACTATTTATAATGAATACTCTTCTTTCCAAACACAAAGTGATTAACTAAATCTTCAGCTCTTAGTTCCAAATGCTTCAGATTTGCATATGCATATAGTTTGGGTGAATAGGATAGAGTGATCCATTCTATCTTTTACAAAGACTTTATCTTGTGTGTGGAAAGGAGAGTATTCATTATAATTAGTGTTCGATCTGTAAAGCGCATGTGCAGTGGAGTAAGCTACAGTTATTATTATAATTTATAAAAAAAAACACCATGCTATATAAATTAAATATTTAAATAATCTTAAGAAAATAATTGATATTTTATTTTTGTAAGGAAACAAATAAATAAAATGAAAATAGCACATAAAATCTATAAGACAAATAATAATTAATTAAAAAATAATTAATTAATATTTAATTGTTAGCAAAATAATCTCATCACACAAGCAATAAGGCAGACGTAGGTCTACACATAATGTAATGTTATATATATATACTAATTTATTTGTTTTACATCAACAATACATTTTCTTCATTTATTTTCAAAAAGAAAACTGTTTTAAAAGCATTACAAAAAATATTACTAGAAAACAGCAAAAGTGTATGACTTTAACTTTAATCTATATCTTCTTTTTTTAAGTATGTATTTTATTTTTTATTCTTTTATTGTAACGTGAATTGGAATTTTTTGTTGTTATAAAAATAGAATTCTATTTATTACTTTTTACAGATACTCGTCGTTTCATTACGTTTTACTGCTTTCTCTTTTATGAGGTTTTGGTTAAAGTTTAAAATGTGTCCTACCACTTTTAATTATTCTCCGACACATTATTGAAAACCTGAAATAAAAATAAAATGAATATAAAGACAATTTCCTCATTAGCGCTATTAAATTAAAACTTTAGTCCCTTCTTTAAAATAAAATAATAAACAACATTATAAATAAGAAAAAATAATATAAGTTTAACATATTTTTTTCAAACAGGTTTTTTTTTTTCAAAGTAATTATATATTTAAAGATTTTTAAAATTTTAAAAGAATAATTTGAATTATGTATATTAAAGCAAATATTTTTATGATATACTTTGGATTCTTCTATGTATATATTATCTATCACTGACATTGGCATAATAAAAATATATATATTTTTCCATATGTCATAGCATCAGCTGGGAGGCGAACCCACAACAACCATCTGCAAACAACTGATTGTTTGCAAGTTAGCTGCGCTGACCTCTCACCTAACAATGCTTGACAAATATTTGTCTAGCAATTATTTAGATAGTAGAGATTATTCAAGATCAAGACAGTATATATATATGATTGTTAGGTTTGTGTGTTAGCCAGTTTGTTTTATCAAACTGTGAGAAGTAATAGAGAGAAATGGACAAAAGATCACAGAGTTGTCGTGCTTGTACAGCCATTTATTGACATATTTCAATTTTTTTTTTAAATCATGAGGTTCACTTATCTCTTACTTGATTGTTTTAATTTCAAAAAAGGCTGAAGATGTCAGGATAATTAAAAATGTAGTGAAGTATTTATTCAGGTCTTATTGTTTCTTTTACTATTATAATATTTCTACATGCTTTGTAAGATTACTTCAAGAAATTTTTTAGAATGACTAAATTTATGATTATTTTTGCACAATAATTGTATAATAAATATTAAAAATCAAACATATACATGATTATACATTCATTATATGTTTAAGCTTTATTTTTTAAAATAAAAAACAATAATTGCTAGCATAAAGTTACAAAGCAACCTACAAAGTTCTGATAAACATGCATTTTTAAACTGACTGTTAACATATAATCACTAAACATCTGGTAAAATATATTGCAATATTGTAAAAACTATAAAAAATTGATATTTTAAAGCATAATTTGGTAGATTTATTAGATATTGATGTTTATTTGTTCACAGATTAAACACAAATGTTAATAAAAAGAATCACTGATTTTATGATCTATCTATTTTTTTCTGATTATTGAATGAATCATTCTTTATTTTTGTTATAAAAATATATTTGCAATATTTGCAATGTTTAAATAACATTTTTTAGAATTTATTTCATTTGTAAACTCAAATTTCTACCACAACAAGTCCTATTTACTAAATTCTGATATAGAATAATAGTTTAATACATTCCCACAGTAGACTCTATAATTTAAACTTTGATTTTATTAATGCTTAGCATGCTTTCAATATGTAAAGTCATATTTATAGCAATCTAATTTCTCTAGTGTTCTAAACTTTTATGTACAATTGATAATCATTTAAATATTCAAAAGTATTTATAGACCATTTCTTTGAAAGGGAATTTGTGTATCTTTTCAGTTTATTGATAAATGGTCTTTGGCTACTGCCCAGGTCTCCTTAATCTTTTGTTTACTGTCCTTCCTCTCGATGCATGCAATTCCAGATCTTGACAAAGTTTATGGTCTATAAATATTGAGGAATGTTTCTTACTCTTAAGTACTCTATTATATAAGTATTTATACTGGGTTAATGTGGAAAATTATATATAGGTTGGTTGCACTCAGTTTTATACATAGCATACCAAATTGTCTACAAAATTCAACACAACCAACCTACATGTAATTTTTTATATTATGGGGAATCGAGGATTGATCACTCAACTAAATTAGACTAGCATAAATACCTTTACAAAAGAACACTTAAGAATAAGGAACATTCCACAATATTTATAGACTATGAACTAAAATCAGTCACACATTTGATTTTCAAAGGTTGTAGGACAGAAAATAGAGATTAGGAGATCTGAGCAATAGCAAATGACCAATTCTCAATAAACAGAAAAGACATAAGCATTCCCTTTTTGAAGAAATAGGCTATTTAGTACATTTAAATATTTTTTGATTATTTAAGCAATTAATAATTGTACATAAAAGTTTAGAACACTAAAGAAATTAGATTGCTATGAATATAATACTTTGCATATTGAAAGCATGCTAAACAAGATTAAATTATAAAGTCTACTTTTTCAGTATGGATGTCCATAACATTTATTGAATATTACAATAATCCAGAAAAGAGTAATATTATTTATTTTAAATAATAGTTTAATACTAATACCAAATTTTGAAAGCTTACAAAAGAATCATAGAAGAGTAATTAAATCTGTCATTGTGCAAAGGGTTTAATTACTATTTATAAGTTTTATATTTAATTAAATATTCACAAGAGTATTAAAATCTCTATTTTGTTATTTTAAATTGTTAGCCTTATTAAAGGAAACTACGCTTTCAAAAAAAAAAAAGATACCTGATAAATAACATTTACTAAAGTGGTTATTTTTATAAAATTTGGGGGGAAATGTAAATTAATTGATTTTATATTAGCAGAGCAAATATGATATAAGAGCTTGATGCATTGACACTAACTAGCATTTGGAATTTTATTAATTTAGTAATTATATATATATATATAATAGAATAATTAATTTTTTTAGGAAAATTAAACTTTATATTTTTTACATGCATTCAAGTGATAATAATATCATATGGAAACTTGTTTATTAGTAATAGTAGTTGAATACATTTAGAAAAGTATCAACAATGATTAAATTACTTTCAATAAATATTTTCAGTCATAAAAATTAATACAAACAAATAAAATGCAATGTTTAAAAGTTTCTGAGTGGTTGATGAATATATTGATAAAGTGACTAAACCTTTAAGTATAAGTTTCAAAGTTCAGAGTTGTGCAATTGTAGTTACCTGGGAACAATCTGATGAGTATCATGAGAAAAAGATAGAAAGATATATGTTATATCAGAAACCAAGAGGATTTCAAGATTTTTTTAATATTACTTTTAAAATTTATACCAATCCTCCAGTAAATGTAGTGATTAATCTACCCAATACATCATTGTCCTTTTATTATATCTGAACAAGCCAAAGTTACATGGATTACTTTTATATGACACCAACTATAGACAACACATTGAAACTTGGCATTTCCACATAGTAAAAAAAATTGAAATCACACAATATTTAATGAGTAATAATAAGCAATCTATTTACGGAATAAGATTCAAATAATTTTCATCATATACAATACATTATTTCCATCCTCAAGAAAACATTCTATGTTTTTTAATTGATATTTATATAAGCACAAAATGAGATATATTTATCAAAATAACTATTAATCCAAATTTTTCTTTACTAATCTCATGGATTTCTAATTTAAATGACATGCTTAATCTAATTGTTCCTATTGAATTTTATTAGTAAGCAATATTAATTCTTAATTAGTTATCTATAAACTATATTTTAAATTATATTCTATAACATGTGCAGAAAGAGAAATATGGAAGTAAAACATTCAAACACCCCCAAAATGTCCAGAGTCTATATACAATCAAACATTATAAATATTATATATAAAAACCACAACTTTTAACTCTGATCATATAATCATATGATGAAACAGTGACTTCTGTTAACAAACATACCATGCCTTTAATATATCTAAAATATAATTCTATATGTTAATGTCTTTAGAAATATATTCCATTTACTTTGTCACTTTTAAATTAATCTCTATCATACATACCAAAATAAGGTTCAGGTTTTTACTATATCTCCAATGTAAATATTGGTAAATATATAATTTACTTCTGAAAAATTAATAATAAGTAAAAAAGTGATCAGTCTTTGGATCTTACCTCTTAGAAAACAATGTCTATAAAAATTATAATAATTCATAGAAGTGGTCAGTTTTTTTAATTCTGCTCTTAGTAAATACTCTTACTACTTTATCACTTGTATTTTTAAGTAATATATATTTTAAATATAGAAAATGTGTTTAACTATAACAATAACTCATAAGTAAATATATTTTATATAATGTTTATACACATAATAGGGTACTTATTTAGTACACAATCTCCACCATTTTCAATTTAAAATAAAACCAAAAACATCATCTGACACATCTAAGTGATAAAAAAGTATGTAAAAATGCAAAAAATTTAGAACTCAGGTCATGTGACTAACTTGAAAAAAAGACCAAAACATAAAATATTTGCAACTCAGGTCATGTGACTATAATATCAATTAAAAGCAAAAATCTGGTCAAGTAAAACTTTACAAAATAGATATGAGATCACATAAATAAAAAAAAGGCAAAACATTAAAAATTTAGAAATTGAAAAAAAAAAAGCATGAGGTCACATAATAAAAAAAATCCAAATAGATCACGTAATAAAAAAAAGCCAAAATGTAAAAAAAAAATTAGAAATCTGGTCAAGCAAAACTTTACAAAATAGATATGAGATCACATAATAAAAAAGTATACCATTTTTTAAAAAAAAGAAATAAATTAGGATTTTGTTATTTTTTTACATTTTATTTTTAATTAAGCAGTGTTGTTTTTTCTTTATCTCTGTTCAAAGCAACAAAAAAAAATTAAGTCAATGCAATTGACTGATTATCTTGTTTGGTCTTTTTTTGTAAGAAATTTTTTTTAATTACAAAAGAGAGCCCAGAATATTATGATGTTAATTTATGTTCTTGACTTGTTTTCAATATCTATTATTGATGAGGGAAATGCCTGAACAATTGTATTTTTAAAAATTATCTAATTGGTTGTTATAAAAACTTATAAGAGACAGATTGTGATTGACATGTAATCAAGGATTGTTCTAAAATAAAAAAATAATGGTGGTGTGAATAAGTCAGAAGATCAGGTAAGAAGTAAATATTTCATACATAAGTGTTGAAAAAAATAGTCATGTCTTAATTCAGTTGTTGAAAAATACAATAGGAAAACTAATTGTTCCTAACTTGGCTGTTGAAGATAGAACAATCAAGTCTTAATCCAGTTACTAAAGAGAAGAATTTGAAAAGAAAAAAAAAGAAGAGAGAAAAATTGATAATCAATATATAAACCAAATGTCTAGAATGATAAACAAATTCCTTAAAATAAGAGCATTTTCAGGAAATGTGGGTGAGTCACCCATTGAATATATCTGGAAAGATATTTCAGCATTAATGCCATGACTGAAGATATAATGCTAGAAGTAGCTTGTGGCCATTTTCTAGGTGCATCATAGGTATTTTGAAATTCATTATTTATCCATTCTCATAAATTTATTGAGTTGAAACTAGTAATCATGAAATTCTTTTGAAATAAGGATTAATAATATGAGATTAAGCTTAAAATATTTCAAGAAAAGTGTCATTCTAATCAGCCCTATACTCAATTTTTAGAAATCCAGTGGCACAATTGAAAGCACTTATTGCAGATCTTTCTCATAATTACAAATAATAAGAATATTAAGACACTGGATTCCAAAGTCATATTAAAAAGGTGCTAATTGACATAGACAGGCATACAATTGAGCAAGTGTCTGAACTGTTAAATGGATTTGACAGTAGCAATTCTGCATATGAAGAAATTGTGATTTTAATCTTCAACTAAATCAACATACAGAGGAGGCAATAATCCACATATGAATGTTATCTAATATGAGATGCAAAAAAATTAAGACCCCACCATGGTATCAGGACAGAAAAGATGAAGTGCCACATTGGAAGAGACAGTAGTAATCAGCTGGAAACATCAATCATCCTAGCAAAACTTGAATAATTAGATGACCTGGAAGTGGATTAAAATATCCAAGGAAATACTCTTCAGGAATGTAGTTCTTCATTCTCTGCCAGAACACAGACAATTATATGAATAAGAAGTAGACCTTCTATCAACACAGAGAATTATTATAAGAGAACTGATCATGTTCTTCATTCTGAAAAACCAGGGTTCAATTATACTTATGACAAAGAAAATTAAAAAAAGCAAAATTATGAAACAAAAGCTGAGGAATGAAAGAGATGCTTTCCACAAAATGGGGATAAATATTATAAAATACAATAGCTTTTCTTTCAGTGCTGATAATAGATAGATGATGTTTGTATAGATGTAGTGGGTTCATAATGCTCCAATATTAACTCCACACTTCATCTACCTAAAAGTTTAAACTTTCTTTTTCAATAAGCCCCTCAGATGAGCAAGATTTTCTATAAATAGAATACTGGTTTACTATCAGGCACAGAACTGTATCATGGAATCCTATAAATCTTATAAATAAGCAAGATATTTCACTCTGTTAAACATTCATCAATTTTTCCAATATTTTGTATTGGTAGTGAGTTGTGTTTGTGCTTAAACTGAGATTTTTTTAGTGTGCTCGTGCTGTATTGCAAACATGTTTTCTGTGATAAGATTTTTTGTCTATTATGTTGCTGGAAGCAGATATGCAATTAGTATATCAATAGTCACTCTATAATCAGAACAAAAATATATAAAAAATGAGATAATTTCTTTTGATCAAATAGCCCAACATGAGATAATGTATGATTTTCCAGCTTGTACATCTGTGGAAATGTTAATGCATAGCTAAGCATGACTAACATAAATTTTTGTTGTGATGAAATTAAATTGACTGTATCAAACTAAAATATTCAGAGAGGTGTTCAATTTAATTTTACTGTCATTTTAAGAATAGGGTAATATTCTCAACTGGCTACATTGCTGCACTGAAAAGCAGCACCATGTCTCAACATTAGTATCAAATTATTTAAGAAATGGTGGAAATAATATTTATTTTTTCATTCATATTTTTGTTTATAATAGGTCTTCAATTGGTTAATAATAATTTTATTCCTTTTTTCACATAACAGTAAAAAAAACTAGATATTTTTTAATAATTGTCACACTTTTTCTTAATTATAATATGCATATTTTAATATGTATTGTAAATTATAAATGTTGGCAGAAGAGAGTGAAAAGTTTAAAATCATACAAATAATTTCTTTTGTTCTCTCTCTTCAATAAATTTATTTAATTATCAGTTGCTTTTAAATTTAAAAAAATGTACTAAGAGAAAATAATTTTCTCTTTTTTGTAAATTATTTAATAGATATTAATTTTAACATTGAAAGAGAGATAAAGTTTTATGTTTAAGAAAATTTTATTTTAAAATATAACAAAATAAGATTTTAATGTTTTAGTTAATTTTATTTTTAATGAATCACAGCTGTTTTTTACTTTATGATTTGTAATGCAAAAATAAATAAATAAATAAATCAGTGCAACTAAATGAATATCATGGTTTTTTTTTAAATTAGAAAGCAATGCCAAAAAAATTATGATTGTTAATCTAAGCTCTTGACTTGTTTTCCAATATCTATGATTAAGGAGAGAAATATCTGAACAATTATATTTATAAAAATTTATCTAATTTATTGTTATAAAAATTATCATGTACATGACAGAGTGTGATTGTTTTGTAGTCAAGATTGGTTTAGAAAAAAAATAATGGGGGAGGGGTGAATATGCCACAAAACCCATGTATTTTGTAAGAAGTAGATATTTTTACCTTGTTATTGAAGAGACTAGCCAAGACTTAATGCAGCTGCTCAAAAAGACAGGAGAAAAAAATATACCTAACATAGCAGTTGAACAGAGAGCAGTCAAGTTCTAATCTAGCTGCTAAAGAAGAAAGAATCAGAAGTTTTAATTAAGGTATTGCATAGTAGAAGTTTTAAACAAGCTTTTATAATCCTATGAGTTTAGTCATAAAATGAGTTTTACAATAAAAACCATACACAGAATTCAGCTATATACTAGATATCACCTTTCTTCATCTATCCTGCCTTCACTTAAATAAAAATGTAGAGAAATTGCTCTTAAAGTAATCATCCATCTCACCTGCACCCAAGAGCATGAATCATTGTCTGTACTAATCTCATGTGAGAATTTAAAAAAAAAGAAAATGGATAAAATTTTGATATTGTTAACCTGCAAATGAAATATGGCACACCACAAAGAGAACAAAATAATCATATTTATGTGTAAAAAGTCTTTAAAAAGAAAACAACTGAATAAACTGGAAATTATAATTGTGAAGGACTCTACAGATGAATCAAATCATGGTTAAACATATTTTTGTGTGCAAAATACATTTTCATGTATGGTTACCAAAAAAAAAAGATTTTTTTTTGTAAAAATTGATAATTTAAAATATTTTCTTTAAGTTATTATTTTTATATTGTGAAAAAAAATATATATATATTTTTAAATCCAGTCAATTTTGTGTTCAAAATTAAGAAATAGTTTTTGGAAAATTTAATTTGTTGTAAATTTATTTATTTATTTTGGAAATATGTTTTTCTCTTTTCATGCATTCTCCTCTAAAAACTTAACAAAAGGTTAATTAAGTAAATCAAAGTTTGTTGTCTTTGATTTTGAAAATGCTGTTTTTCCATCACTTAGTTATTTTATAGAAATAACTTAATAAATTAACAGGTATTTTATGAATAGAAATCAACTAAATGGTTAATATAATTTTTATGAAAATATATTTTTTGATGAAATATATATTTAAAATTTCATACTATCACACCATTTTTTTTTATTTATTGTTAATCAGATAATTGTTTTAAAAATATTTTTAGTCCTAATTTCTTTATTTTTTCCAATTCCTCTTTCATAAATTGTTGTGTGTATGTGATTTTATTTCATAACAGCATAGTGTTCTATGACTTTTTTAAATGATCCCAATAAAATTATTTACTTATAGTATGGTAAATCTAGGAATATATTTAAAATGATTTATAATAAGTTTCTATACTTATGTATGTGCCTCCTCCTCACAGCAATAATTTATAAGTTTTTTCTTCCTATTTGTACATAACAATTATACAGAGTAGATGTTTATGTTTAGTGTTATGGACATACAGATGTTGATGATTCTGGTTAGCACAAAAGAGATATCCTTTACAGTCCATGCATTAAATTTCATGTTATTTATTATTTCCTTAGAAAATTAGTTTACAGTTAGCTTTTATAATAATGGTTTATGTTGCCAGAACATTGATGATGGTCAGAATGGTTTTAGTATCTCTGCATTATTTGGCTTAATGTTGTAGTTGATGGAATAGCACATAAATACATACACACAGATAATTATTGTTTGTATTTTTGTCCCCAAATTCACCCATTTTTCCATCTTGTTACAAATGGCAGCTACCTTTAAGACCTTGTACCTCAATCTTTTTTATTAATATACACTTTTCCATACTGTTATATGCTGTAACCCTAGTGAGAGATATATGTATAAAACTACACATATCTTGCATTAAATGTTCCATAATTTTAAATATATATATCACTAGTTAAGTAGATTTTAAAATGCAATTTTGTAAAATAAAAAAGATTGCATAAATTTTGCTTTTAAAATAGAATAAAACTATTTGTTAAAAAAGCGGGTGGAGAAAAAAATTAGAAAAAGATTTAAAACTTTTTTCCTCTCTCTTTTTGAAAAAAATTCCTTTTATACTGTAAAAATAAGTCAATATATAAAGTTAGAATAAAATTAGTCTGTAATAATAAATGTTAGTAAAACTTTCAAAAATGTAAATTAGTTTACAAGATTTCTGATAGATAATGATATTGAAATTGTATTAATTAAAAAACTATGTAAACTATTGTCCAGATAGTACATTAATCTAACCAAAAGATTAGATTAAAGCAAATAAAAATATTTAATGAAGAAAAAAAAATTAACTTGTGATGAAAATTAAAAACTATGATAAGAAATTAAAAACAATGAGAAAAAGATATATAAATTTGCTATGGCCTATTATTATTTAGTCTGGTCTTAAGTCTGTAAATCAGTCATGGCTGCAATCTGTAAGTCAATCAGGTTTGTGATATATAGTCAGGATTGATATAAGTGTTGTTGATATACAGTTCAAATTTCTAATATTCTGGAATTTTGGGTCTTTTTAAAGAATGCCAGATATCCAGAAATTTTAGTGCAGTAGTGAGCCAGTCATTACTGCTGTGGTCAACATTAATGCAGAAGCTGCATAAGCCATAGGAGCTTCTGACAGGGCTTCATGCCCCAAGCCCTCAACCATCAACTATCCCACCTGAATCAGTATCTGGAATCAATGCTGAGATTGTGAATTAGAAGCAACCACATACTTTCTCTCCGTCCCATTGTTCAACAAAAATCTGAAAAGAAAGCCATGAAGCCATTGACAGACCCAAAAGGATAACCAGTTGGAAAATACACACAAATGAAAACCTAGGTAAAGTTATTTTAAATAACTAAATAGACACTTGATTTTAAATGAAATGAACTTTAATGAAGAACTATTATAGGTATAGCCTAAAGTCATCATTTATATTTTTTTGTATAAAATTTATTGTTATATTATGTTAAATATAAGTATGCATAATTAAATAATAAAGTTTTTTAATTGTTATTTTGTCAATTTTTTTTCTTTCTCTTGTCACTGCATCATCAGTAAATTAGTGTAGAGCTATTTTATATGTTAAACAATGATTCTGGGCCCTGAGACAGAGTGTGAGCTAGCCATAGAATATTTCAAGTGCTATACTGTGTACCTGTTAACTGAAACATGTTTACTATATAACCTATGGTTGGCTAGTGTCTGAGGTTGATCATCAAAACAAATAAAATTCTATGTATGACAGGGGTTTGAATCCAGAAATCAAGGTGGGTTATGGTCTAGAAACATGATCATGTTATGCTTCACATAATTCCATCTGACTGTGGGTATCATTAATGGCTATGCTATTAATGGCATTCTTCCCTCTGCTTAAAAAGCCAGTTTGTTCCCATAGTTATTGAAGTTGTGTTTTAAAACTTATTAAACCTAGTTAATATACTAATTATTCAGGGGACTCGGTTCATTATATTATATCAAAATTTCTGTTTTTAATAAAATGGCAAGTCAAAAATATTTTTTTATTTTTCAATTTAATAATTATGACATTATAAAAGTGTTAAATCACATACAATTAAAATATTTATAAAAGAATTGATAGAAGTTGAATACAATAATAAACAAATTTATTATGTTTTACATCAATTTAGATAAAAAAAGTATGAGTAATTTAAATCAGCAGAAAATCAATGATAAATAAGGGATATTTATTCCATATGTTTCAAATAATCTAACTAAACTTTTTAATATATATATATATAATAAACTATTTTGTGTTCAGCTAAAGTTACTATGCTGGAAAATAATTAAAAAAATATCATACCTATGAAAATAAAGTAATATTGTATATTGTATACCAAATTGTATGTAAGTGCAAAGCTTTATACATAGATGAACCAAGTCATCTTGGAAAAGGTTAAAAAAATATCAAGTTTTATATAACTGTACAAAAAATAAGAGAAGTAATAATTTAATAATGTCATGTATTTTTTTTGATCATGAAAGTACAAGTGTATTTACTTTCAATTTTGATTTGGTACATATTCTATTCTTCATGAGCAGATAAACCATAATAAATAAAAAAATTAAGTAGACAATTTTGATAAATATAAATACATCTTTAATTAATAGACAATTTGCAAATATAAAATTCATAAAACATGGAATATAACATATTGATGTTTACTTTCACTAAATTTAAATGGTTGTTAGTTGAAGAAGGTTAAGAAATTAACTGAATGTACTTCTGTGGTTTATTATAGTTATTTGTAAAATATATTATAAGAGTTATATTTATTAGTTTTATTATATTATTTTAATAATTATTGTATAATGTTTTTTTTTATTTTATTTACATATACATACACCTGGGTCTCATTTTATGCAGTAGATAGGTTCCTCAGAAAATGCGCACAAAAGAAAATGCACAAAAATAGACTTAACTTACCTTAAAAAATGGAGGATACGTACTGTAATTTTCCAAAAATCACATAAAAGCAAAGCAACAATGTAAAATTACTTTAAAATTCACACACACAAAAAATAAGGAAATAAAATATGACTAATAAAAAATTTCAAATTTGAAAATAATTGATACAAGACAAACTTTTTTACTTATTTATTAACTACAGTATTTAATTTTATTCAAAACAATATATTTTTATGCGTAATTTACAGTATTTTTTATTTTTTCAAACGTGTAACAGTATTGATGATAAATAAGTTCATTTGTAAACTAGTAAGACATCAGATTCATCATGATGTGATGTACTGTAGCTTCTCCTTAAACGAAGTCAAGAATCTCTCAGCAATTATGCCCAGAGAAACCTGTCAGCTACTTTACAAGAGAAAATACAACTAGTGCCAACTTCATTTTTTTAATTGCTCTTATTGTGGACTCACCCAAACTAAATGTTTTTCAATTGCTGTTGATCCTTCCAATTTTGATAAACGATCTAAAATTGAAATTTTTGTTTCCAAAGAAATTCATTTTCTTGGGTGTTTTTTTTCTTCTCCATTAGAATAAATAGTTACTGAGTAAACTAAAAGTTTTAAAATAAAAGTAAAAACTTAGAATTACGATAATAAAAAGACACTGACTCACAACTGTTGGACAAAATTTAATTAAAACTAACAATTAAAAATTAAATTCTTATTTTTGTCTTTAATTTTTTAATTTTCAATTCCATTTAAAAATCAAATTTCATTGTTTCAAATCACCTTAATTTCAGATCACGTTACGTAATTTTTAAATTGTTAATTATAATTAAAAATTAGATTGTAATTGTCAAATTGAATTGTTCCCCCACTATAACTCACTTTTTAAAAATACACTTATAAACACTAAATTATTAATTGATTACATACTCTTTTTTAAAAAAGCAAAAATAGAATGATTTAAAATGCAAAAACACCGACATGCATAATAAAGGCATCTATAACATTTGAACAGATTTACATTATAATCTTGTAAAATTTAATGTGTGAATATAAAATGGGGAAATCCTGATTTAAAGTGAATTATGAACTTCTTTATTGCATAAAATCTATTACATTACTATTATAAAGCACTGAAAATATTGAAATTATTAAAGAGAAGTTGAACTCTGATAATGCACTATGTGAGTGCATGAAATTTATAATATTTAAAGTAATAGTGCATTATCAGAGCTTGACTTCTGATCTAATAATTTTTATTGAATAAAAGAAAACCACATACAAAGATAATAAAAAGAAACATGAACCGCATAACTTCAAAATTGCATTAAATAAATTCACATAAAATGAGACCTGGGTGTATACATGTTCATTCCAATGTTCACATAGATAAATGATGATTTCATAATATCATTTTTGAAAAATTTTATGTAGTACAAATAAAACAGCCAAATAGCTAACATTTCAGTTCAACATCAAGTACATTTCTCAGAGCTTCCTTTTTAAATCATAAGAATGTGTGTGAAATAATCAGTTATATAGCCATTTTATTTTTACTACAGAGAATCTCCCAAATATAATATGAAATTATATATATATATTACAAATCGATGTTTGTATTTCTTCAAAATAATATACGTAAATTTATAAATAAATATTTGAAAATACAGTATTTAATAGTTTATAAAAAATATATATATAACTGTCACTTAGAAGCGCTTTCAACTAACTTGTAGCTTTGTCAACTATCACTGACATTTTTAAAAGTGATAGTTGACAAAGCTACAAGTTAGTTGAAAGCACTTCTAAGTGACAGTTATACATATATTTTTTATAAACTATTAATTACTGTATTTTCAAATATTTATTTATAAATTTATATATATTAAACAGAAAATAACTCTGGCCAATTTAAATATTACAAGCTTTTAAGTAAGTAAAATTACAATGGGAATATAATATTAAATTTTCCCATATGTTTTATATTTATATTATCAAACATGAATGTATTTAAAAGTTTACTTTTTTTAATGATGATATGATAGCTCTCACACATTGTTGTTTTTTTTTTAAATAATAATGTGAATATTATTATAATTTATTAAGTATTGTAAAAAAGAATGTTATAAAATCAAATATTTAATTTTTTTTCTGTTCTCTTCAGTAATTATAATTATCTATCAGTTTCAATTTTAAAAAAGATACTAATAGTAAAAAAAATCTGTTCAGTAAATTATTTAACAATTTTTAATTTTAGATTTTGAGAGATATGAGATAGAAAAAGTTTTGTCTTTAGCATAGATTTTAAAAGAGAAAAAATACTAAGGTTTAACATTTTTGTTGAATGTTTTTTTACTTAATTATTGTTTTTTTTTCTTCTTTTCTATTTATTTTTCTCTCCAAAACAAAGGGCAATATTAACCAAATCAAAGATAATTAAGGCATTATTTTATTTTTGGATAGGATAAAATTAACTATAAATGAATTTTATGTTAGGATTGGAATTTGTTTTTTCATCATTGACTTGTTTTGCAATTTTAATTTTGAAGGAGAAAAATAACATTTTGCAATAATAGTCAGAGTTAAATTTTGTCAGATGAAAGACAATATTGTAATTGGATGGATACAGAATTGTTTCAAAAAATAATGTAAAACAATGAGCATATCATCAGCCCTCAGTATATTGTGAAGACTAGGAATTCTGGATCAAAAATAAATGTTCACTTTATCATTTCCCAAAAGCCTTACTCTATGAAGCAATATATACATAATGCATTATGGGAAACTGTCTTTTGTATTGCAGCCCATCCAAACTCTCATGACATAACCATCGATTTATACACCCAACTGCAAAAAGACCATTTTCAATCCACTATTTTAACTTTGGATAATTTTGTACTTGTAATTATAGATGAATATCAGCAAAATATTATTACTGGAGTGCTCAAAAATACTTATCTAAAATACAAGAATTTTAAAAAATGATGAACCCGTTTGGAAAAGTAATTGCTCTACAATCTATATTTTACAAATACAGTCCAATATCCATATGTAGTAACAGTTTTGATTTCAAAATAAAACTTCAAAAAACATAGATGCAGCCACAATCTCGGCACAAGTAACTGATCAAGATGCAATAAAAGGCCTAAAGCCACAGTGTTTTGGCTGTGGACAGTGAAGTCACCTGGAAACTCAGTGTGACAATATAAAAGCCCAAATCTCTTTTCCAGAACAATGCACTTATGATTAAAATAAAACCTTTAAAAATACTACATCCACTGACAAAACAATAATAGCAATCATCACAATACAATTTTAAACATCCACAAATAAAAAATGATAACTGAACAAAATTGCATATCTCAAACATCAACCAATACAATAGTAGCTCAAAAACTAACATACACACCTTATATTCAAATAAAAATAACTCATGACACAAAATACAACAATTGTATCACAGGATCAGAATCTCATTAAAACAAAAATTGCTGTTTCAAGTAAAAATCAATGAATAGAAAATTCGCACACACACACAACAGCTATATAACAAAAATATAAACATAAATCTAGATAATGTAAGGATGCCAATAAAAAAAACTAATAATAAATAAAACTGCACCAAATATTATGGATGCATTAAAATTTTCCCAGCCCACCTGTGCAAGAGAATACACCAGGGTGAAAACAAAGCCAGGTTGACCAACTAGAAACCATGAATTAAAAAAAAAGACCAAAAGTACAACACATTAGACATAAACAACCTAGAAAATAATGCAATAGAAATGGATTTAAATCAAAATAAGCAGATAACCTTTCAATTTCAACTCCAATTTCCTAAATAGAGTCTGAACCAATACTAAATGAAAGAAAAACTGATAACAAATACTACAAAGACTTAACAATGCATCAACATTCATCTACTGCAATTTAAGCTAAAAATCGTTAGAAGTCTAAAATAAATAAATATCTACATCTTGTTATAAAGTTATACAAAAATATGAAAATAAAAATGAGATCCCTCAACATTAGAGGCTTAAATGTAAGTAAAACACGTTTTCAACTAAAAAAATGGATACATACAACACAACAACCCATGCTGGGTCTGCTAGAAACAAAACATACAGCAGCTCTCAAATTGATCCATCAAAATGTTTAGTCAGATTATGGTTTTGTGGATGCTGAAGAGAATTATCATTGCCATCAGGTGGCACAGATATAATTGTATCCCACAATGGCCCTTTCAATTCCTTTAAAATTATACGTATTGACTCTAATATTATCATAATAACAATTCACCATAAAAATATCACACTTAACCTAGTATTTGTTTATATACCACTAGGCCTGGTCATCATCTTTAGAATCATAACAACAATAAATTCAATGCTTACTGCAACAATAGATACACATCACTTATAGATTTGTGTTTCTACTCACTAATGTTACATCATTATTTTAATCTTGAACTCTATCCATATATACTCTCAGTTTATGCCATTCAATTCATCTTTGTCGACCAAACAAAAATACAAAACACAACAATAGGCCTTCAAAAGACTATGCAAATACTTTTTCCAGCACAAACATTATATTCAGAAACATACATAATGATTAAAAAACTTCAAAACATGTCATTCAATCCAATACAAAAGTATATAGTATTCACCAATATACTTCCCTTAAACAATAATCATATTACCTGAAATTCAACACCCCCAACCAGATTATTAGCTTTGGCAGATAAACTATATAAAAGAATATCCACCTCTATGACAACGGCAGACAATCAAACACAAAATAAAAAACTTACAGAAATGTGCAATACATGAAGCATACTAAAGCAATACTTAGCAGCAATAAAAAATATACATCACACAACAACATATATGGGAAAGGGCATACATATGGTGATCACTGGGATACCCCTCCACATTCACAGTGCCTATGGCATTTAAAATAGATGTCTTAATAACAGCTGGACATAAATATGAGAAAACAAATATATCAACATTTAAAAAAACTGCAAAATCAAAAGGCATACACATCAAATGAAGACATATTTGTTGATTGTGAAACAGCACACCAATAACTACAACCAAAATTGTTTTTCACCTTGCAACAATAGAAAACACATGTCTTCCATGACCACAAGGATTTCACAAATTTGTGTTCAAAAACCTTAGTCACTATATAGCCAACTACTTATGCAATCTCACTAATTACAAATCACAAAAATTTACAACAAACAAAGTCTATATTCAATTTCAATGGTTCCATTTAACAAAAACCAGCAGCAATATCATTTTTATCTTATCTATGACCAATCTCAATAGAACTTTTTGGATAGAAATTCTTAAAAGTGTAATAAACCATAACATATAACAACACATACTCTCTGTGTTATCATCAGCTCAATATGCCAAAAAGAGCTTATCCATTGGTCAGGTGCCCTAATGTACAAAATAATTGTCAAAGCAGTAAAGAAAAGAAAGAAATATGCACCAATTAGAGTACAGCTTGACATTGAGGCAGCTTTTTACTCTGGATCCATTGCCAAATTATTAGATATGCTAAAAACAATGACCTCATCACTACTATATATAATAGCCAATCTACTACTGAGCCTGTGAAATTCACATGATACTGAATGGAAAAAATAACCAGCTTTCAGACTTAGTCAATACATTCTATAAGGATATCCTTTCAGTCCATTGTTTCTCACATAATATATTGATTTCCTATTAATATAAGAAAAAATAAAAGGTATTAAAATCCCAAACACTGGTTTAAATATATCATGCATAGCCTATATGGACAATGTAACCATTTTCCTCCCTTTAAAAAAAATCACAAGAGATAATCAAGGATTATTCCTCCAATATTAACTTACAAAAATTAACACAAATAAAACTGCTGCATGGTCAATATAAACAGGCAAGCACTGTATGGATATGTTTAATGGCAAATCAAATGCTTTCCTTGGTGTTCCATTCTACCTTGGCCCCAGTGGAATGAGGCAAAAAAAATTCAAAAATAAAAATCACAACCTCACTTGACAATTCATACCTATCAATATACATGAAGGTAGAAATATATAATCAATTTATAATCACAAGAATTACATACTACACACCTATAATCAAATTTGATAAAATATTCATATTTAAAATCTTATCAATCTGTAACAAATTAATATGAAAGAGAAAGACAGTGATGATCTCTTTAAAAAACCTGAGCAGACCACTCTTTAGCAATGAACTTAGACTCCATGCAGTCAATGTTTTTTAAACACAGAAATCAATAAATCTATTAATGGCCATCATAAAATAATTTCCAAATTTAGAATTAATATAATATAGACCACCCCTTTCATATGAGTATGAACCCACACTGATAGAAAAACTCAAACTAATATATAACAAAATATCACTCAATAATGACAACATGTATATATACTGGGACATTTATAATATTCTAAACCTAAACCATTCACTTCACATATATTCATAAGCTTTTGGGATAGACAACAAGCAACTACTGCAACAATTCAGAAAGTGATTACTAGAATCAAAATTATTTGTTTTCTGCTTAAGTTTAATCCAAATGCTCTATCCATAACACATTTCCTTAGATTTTGTAGATTCTATATGAATATAGACCCCCTTTGTGGAATATATCATAGAGAAGAAAAGACACAGTATAATTTCTTTCATTTCTGCACTGCACTGTAAGTAATATGTCACACAATTTTTGCCATATACAGAAAGGCTAATGTTTCAATCGATGAAATAATAAATGCATTTAAAAAAGGCAACAACCCTGCTATTTATTTGGCAACATACAGCCTTTATGCATACTGGTTCACCAGATGCATCTTTGCTCTTGCTAATAACCCTCAATGCCACCCAGCAACATACTCAATAAAACTAGAATTGTTCAAAAAAATAGACAGTGCCCTAGCTCAACGCGATGTATTGCAGTGATTTTGTCACACAATCAACCAAGATCCAGTCTATGAAATATAAGTCCAATACGATAGATGGTGGCACCTTCAATATCATCAATTTTCAACATTAAAAACAAGCAGTGAAATGCAAGCATAAATTGAACTAAATAGAAAACTAGACTCTACAACAAATAAAAAGTATACAGAATAGATAAAGGGCTGGAAAAGAAATTAAATAGTTCTCTGTTTTACTTAACCTAATTATTGATTGATGCAAATTATTTCATTTTTTGACCAATTCACTCCCTGGTAAATTTTTTCATAAGTGTTATATGTTAATGCATGTAAAATGGTATATTTTATTATAATAAATTTTCACTGAAAAATTTGAAGTAGAAGGCATGAAATTCAAAATTCCCACTCTTACAATAAACATAAGCCCCACTGTGATATGTCCACCCATTGTCTGTTGCCAAGGTTGTAAAATGTTTGGTGTTTTATGACATTTTCATTCCAATGACCATAAAACATGTTTATTTGTGAATTTATTATGGTTTTAGATAATTTTTTAAAAATAATTTACATTATATTTAGATATCAAAAAATATAAATTATCAATAACTTATTTTGACTTGAAATACTTTATTTTCAAAAATATAATGTTATATTAGCAGCTAACATGAATATGACCTGAAGCAATTTACAAGCTTAGTTTCTACATCGACAATCTTCTTAAACTTAATATGAAAAATATTACAGTTTTGCAATAAATATTCAAATAATTTAAACTTTTAAAGCATAATTTGTTAAATATAAGAGAAATAAATAATTATTTATTCGGATGATTAAAAATAATAAGTATTAAGAAATATTTTGTTGATTTTATAAACTGAAAATAATCTTTCTAGAAATGATGACATCTAAACTCTTTGTTTTGTTTATGATCTCATTTTTTTAATATTTACAGAAACAAAATGTGAACATTTAAAATTTATTTCAGTAGTAAACAAAAATATCTATCAAATAAAGTCAAATTTATTATTTTCAGATAAGAAATAATCATTTAATTATATATTTTATGCTGATTTGTGAGACAAAAAAATGTCAGAAAATACAAAAATATAAGTGCATGTCAAAAAGGCTAATGATAAAGACTTATGTAATGTAAAGCTGTCAGAAATCAATGTATGACTACATGTGAATCTGTAAACTTTATTAGGAAGTAATAAAGTTTTGTTTTGAATAATAATAATAATAATAATAATAATAATAATAATAATATAATAATAATAATAATAATAATAATAATGATGATGATGATGATGATGATGATGATAATGATGATGATGATGATAATAATAATAATACTAATAATAATAATAATAATAATAATAATAATAATAATAATAATAATATCAACCATGTGGAATGTATGTTTTGTATATTTGTCTGTATGTCTGTCACATACTAAATTTACAAACATTAAAAAATACAGTTGTGTTTGTTCATAATGCTGTCAGCTTCACAACTGAAAATCCAGAAAAAAAAATATTTTGTTTTTATAAATAAATACTTATACCTTAACTAAAACATAATTTATATTACAAGCATTTTATGCAAAGAAAGTAATTTGATCCTTTATATTTAATAATCTGTTGTTGTTTTTTTTTGTGAAAAAAAATTAGTCCACTCTTAATAAACCATAATTTTTTGTAGTTGTCTGTTGGTTATTCTATTAAATTCAAATATCAATTACAACAGGTATATTTAAATTTTAATTTAGCTTTATTATTTTAGCTTTATTAATATCTTGTCTTATACATTTCTGAAGTGAACCAAATAGGCAGGCTTGTTCCAAACATTTTTTCTTCATTTTTCAATTGTAAATTTCTCACATTTATATAATATTAAAACTTTTGTTTAATTTATATTCAATCTTTAAAAAAATTGTTAAAGCAACCAAGTAAAAAAAACCTATTACAAAAACAACTATCTTTTAGGGTGTGTACATTTCTCACATTTATTTATATAATATCAAAATCTTTAATTTACATTAAATCAGTAAAAAAAAAAAAGTTAAATAAATCCAATTTAAAAAAAAAACCCAAACAATGGTCTTTTCATAGGCCATTACAGTCTAGTAATAATAGTAATAATAAATCATTTCACATGTTCACTTAATCCTTTGCAATTTCTATATTTATCTCCATATTTTTGACATTTTCTACTGTTTAACAGTCCTCCTTAGAGTTTATATCTTGTTTCACATTTGTTAAATCATGTTTAACATATCTTGTGAAATAAGATATAAACTCTGAAGACCATTAAACAGTTGAAAATGTTATTTACAATAAGGAGATAAAAGTAATAAAAAATAAGTGTTGCATGTAAAGAGATTGCTAAAATATAGATAAATGGTAAAAACTGAGTTTGCATTTGATGTGATTCAATATAATTTATATTTAATATAATATATTTAAATTCAATGCAAAAAAATGTAATGGAAAAATAAAGACTAATACTTAAAATCAAATTAAAATAAAGTAGAAATAAGATCAATTTACTAAGATAATAGATTGCATTTGCTGATAGATTGCTATTACTTTATGTGTATCTATACGATTTAAATTAAATAGTCTTATAAACTTAATTAGTTATGCTATTTACAATTTCACCAACAAATAATGCGGTATATAAAGTGTGCGTATATATATATAAAGTGTTTTTGTTTTTGTTATAGGCAAATGATTTTTTTAAATGAAGGAGAAAATAAATCAATATTTTTATCATCGCTTCAAAAATTTTTATTAGTTTCACTTTTTTGCTTATAAATGAAAAAATAAAATTGAATTGTTCCAAAATAATCTTAATTTCTAGTCATTATGACAGATTACATTTTAAAATGTCAAAAATCATAAATTGCAATAGTTTTAGTGAGTTAGGAAAGGTTATTATTCTTACCAAGGTCGCGCTGCATTTGGTAAGTATTATCACCTTTAAATAAGAACACTAAATTTATAACATTTTTTATTAAGTTATTTTAACAAAAATAATTACTTTTTAAATATAGTTTTAAAAGTATTAGATTAAAAAAAAAAAATCAGAGAAGTTTTAAATCTATGTAAAAAGTTTTTTTTTTTTTTTCAATATTCAACTTTTATATATTTCATTAAAGAACACGTTTTATTGAATCCTAATAAGCATATGTATTTTAAATTTAAAACAAAAACTTTTATTTGCATTGCCTGTTTTATTTGGTGCAGTAACGAAGTGATAGATTCTCGAACTCAAAATCCAAGGATTGCGAACTAGCTCTGTTACTTCAATTGCTCGAACTTCTTATAAACTCTAATAATAAAACATTCGATTATTATTACCTGAACATATTATATACTATACTTTTAAAAGCAATGTGTTCCATTTCCTAGAACATAGTAGACTGTTTGTCTTGTTTTATACTTCGATATATAGAAACTTTCATTTAGACCATCTTTTCTACATATGTTCTATTAAAAAATTAGAAGAATGTGTAATGGATATACTAACAATTTTAACAAGCTGCAAACAACAGGCTTATCAAATAAGTAACCCTGAGAATATAAACCTATTTATGGAACAATCAAGCCCAAAAACAGAAATGTTACCATTCACAATCCAGATCCCTTAAATGTCTAAGTGAAGTTGCTTTAAAATTTGTGGATAAATTACAATGTTGTACATTTAAATACCAAGCTGGAACTGTACACATCATGAAAGTTTACAGTTACTTTTGCATTTGATACATTTGGTGACTAAACTAGGGCTTTAATCTGATCTGGTATATTTAAATGACTATCTAAAGCTGATTACATCAGTTGTGCTATTTAAAAAAATCCAAACATTTAGTTAATTTTATGTTTATATAAAAATAAATTGTATAATATCTCAATGACTCAATAAGACCCATGAAATAGAAAATAAAATTACTGTAGATTCTAAAACAAAAGTTAGAATGTTTTACAAATTGTAATAAGATATAAAGTGGATCGCACATTTATAGATATATGCTTTGTGGGATAGGAAATAAAGAATAGTTGATTATTATCATTATGTAAATAAAAGTTAGATCTGATTATCAAAATATTTGTAGAAATATAATAAAATGTGGTAGATTTACGAGAGTTACAAATTGTGCAAAAAAAAATTATTAACCGTTAAAATGTAAAAAAAAATTGAGTTACAAATTGCACAAAAAAATTATTAACCGTTAAAATGTAAAAAAAAAATGATCAATAGATCAAAGTCAATTAAAATGGTTTAACATTTCAATGATGATTAACTGCCAGAAAATGGAGAAACTATCAGCAGAGGCTGTGAGTAAGCCTGCAGAAGAAAAAGTAGTTACACTGGGTATAGTATTCAAAATGTTTGAAAAATTGCATTTGGATGATACAAAAATGTTATCAAAAATGTAGCAAAAAATGGGTTAAAATTGGAGGAAATACAGATATAAAATCAAGTGACACAAGAAGTTACATAAAAATGTTACAAAATTGCAGCAAAAGAGACAGTTAAAATTGAAAGAAATATGAATCTCAAATCAAATGACACAAGTAGAAAAAGATATTCTGCAAAAAATAGGCTTGGAAATTAAAAAAAGTGTTTGAAAAGATGGGATTGAATAATAAAATAATTTTACAAGAAACATAGCAAAAAAGATATTTAAAATATAACATGAATAAAGAAGGCTGGAAAAATGTTAAATAAAATTAATGAATCTTTAATTCTGAATGAGGATTTGAATGAGGGCATAAATAAAGAAAAAAAGATAACTAATTAAACCAAATACTGTGAAAAGTGTTAAAGATACACAAGAACAAGTAGAACAAGAAAAATAATGTGAAGTAAAACAATTGAAAAAAATAGGAAATAAGGAAGAACAGATAGAAATCATAGAGCAAATAGTAAAATATAAGGTAGATGTACCAATGTGATTTCAAAAAATTGTAGAAAAAAAAACAAAGCTAGAGTATACTCAAAGGCAAATGGTTAGAGTTTATGCAAAAGATGAATAGAGGTAGGCAATTTATGCTGATCACTGCAATGGAGAAAAATATAATATAACCTACATTAAACATTCAAATAGAGCATCATAAAAGTTTTACTTATACAACTATTGTGAATGTTTATGAGCCCAAGTTAAAGGGATTAGATGGATCTAACCTGCTGAAGCATTACTCTGGGTATCAGTTATATTCTGCACCTGACAGAAAAAATATAAAAAATGACCTTATCAATGTCGTTTTCTTTCCAGTTCCCACACAAGAGAAAACCACCAGTTTAAAAAATAGTCTCAAAATAGAAATCACCTTTATGGGAAAGCTAAAAGATGGTTGTTGTTTTAGTCTGCATATGTTTTTAAGACAAAAATTTATAATATGAACAATTATATTTGATATTATATTAGACAAATCCTGATCATGACTTAAAAAATGAATAAAATTATTTCAAGCATCATACAACACTCATATGCAAAGCAAGTTAAGAGTGAGTATACTAAATCATCATAATGAATTGGGAGGGTGAAGAGCATTGATATGTTACTGGAGATCTCAGGATTGTGTTGTGTTAGTGTGCACTGTTGAAATATTTGACTGTTATATGGTGAGAGTTTCTGTTCAGATGGTCATGCAAAATGTAGATATTTTAAAAAGTATTAAGGTACCAGAGGGTATTTCTTAAACCTGTATTATATCCCAGAGCAGCATTCTGGATGAAGAAATGTTTCTTATTTAATTAGTGAGTAGATGAATTCCTCACTTAATAATTTTATTTTGTTTGTTTCTTAGTGATAGATGACCCAGGTTTATTTTTATATATTTTTACATGATAATTCTGTAACACTTGTCTCTCACTGTATAAGTATCATTGATGTACCTCTGCATATTTAAAAAATGGGTTTGATGAGAGATCTGAAAGTGGAGATCTAACAGAGCTTTCTTAGAACACTCTACAGTTCAGCAAGATCAAATAGCTTTGTAAGACTACAATTAGGGAGGATAATATAATAGACTAAAAGAGGAAAATAAGATTGATAAAGTAAATGGTTTAGTAAATAAAAGAAAAAATTGATTCAGAGTAGTTTAAACCATATGATCAGTTTTAATTCACTTTTAAAAAGGGGTGTACCAGAACATTACAGTACTTGGGTTTGAATTCTGTCAATTCCATCTCATTAAAATAAATGGTTATGTTTTACTAAAAATAAAAGAATTTTAAGTTAAATTGTGTAATTAAAATATATAATGTTCTGCATGGCTATATCTTACTGAGAGAAATTTAAATATATTATTCCAGTTTATTAATTCTTGCAAGAAAGAAAAGAAAGATAAAAGTAAACTTATAACACTTTTTTTTAAAGTTAAAATATTTCACTTTTAATTTTTTTATTTTAAACTTACTCTTAAATTTCTGTTGTTAATTTGAATAGATAGCAGTTTTAATTAATTTCACAATTTGTAAAAAGTTTAAATAGTTTATTTATATATATTTTTAGTTAAAAATCATATTAAATATAAGAAGTTTAAATAGTTTATTTATATATATTTTTAGTTAAAAATCATATTAAATAACACAAAAGAGAAAAGGAAAAAAAATCAAGGTAAAAATTTTTTGTTTAGTCTTACCTGCTTGAATCTGGTCACACAGTTGACAAAGTTTTTTATAATATTATCTGTATTCATTTTGTTCTCTCTCTTTCTTCCTATTGTTGATCTGGATTGGATAACCCAACTGTGTACCAAGATAGGATAAAAAAAAAATTGCCACCAAAAGTTGCTTTTAAATCATTGCTAATTATTACATGTAAAGAAAAATCTAACTTTCAACTAAAAAAATAAAAAATGTTAACTGTGGTAGGGTAATTTTTAATATGAATGAGTAGGCAAACTTTTAAGTATCAATTGTTGCAATTCATAGCTAGAATGTGTGAGCCTGCTTTAAAGAGAAAGTTTTAACCTGCCTAGGTGAGAATTTTTGTTCAAATAATCTGGCAAAAAAGAATTAGAGAGAATAAAATAAAATTATTAAAAAGTTAATGCTTTCATATTGAATGCTTATGAAGATAATCAGATCTACAGATAAAAGTGTTATTTATTTAATTTGTGTATAGAAATTAACATTAGGAAAGATATAAATTAGTACAAAAGCCCAAGGAGATGGTCAGCCCTTTTATAATAATCATATCCAGATAAAAAATCGTGAGCTAATTTGTGATCCTTATATAAGGATATCATAGGGAACATCAGATTGTGACATTTGAAACAAGAGCAAAAATCATATGTGTTCATAGAAAACTCAGAACAGATGTAAATATATGCACTTTAAAATTACTTTAGTTAAATGAATTCAATATCAACAAGTGAGATTGTGTTATTTTATGATCTTTTAATCTTTAAATTAAATACTTATTTATGTCTTGCATTGGTGGTCAAGAGGTCAGCATGACTGCCTTGCACTTGCAGGCAGTTTCTTAAGAGTAATATTTTTCATTTTTGTATTTGTTTGATTTAATTGTACATACATTTTTTATTTGTGTTGTTTAAATGAAAGAAAATATTTATTTCTTTGTAAGATAATGTAGTCTTTAGAAGAATGTATTTGTATTTAAAATGTTTATCTTTTTATTTTTTATTTTTTGAATCTATTAAATCGTTATTTCTTTAAAATGTCTTTCTTTATTATTCTTTGCAGCATTTCAAAATAGTTATAAAGTCTTATAAGCTAAGAGATAAGTGTAGGGTGTGTAGGGATGTCTAAAATTAATGATACTAATGTGAATTAAATAGATACGAACTATAATTATGGGTGATACAAGATCTGCAAAAAATAGTAATGTGATTTGATTTGACACATTATGATGAAAATGTCATAATATTTAAAATGGTTGGTGCTTATTAATAGACACACTTTCATTATTGTATGATTTATAGGCTGTCAGAAGAATTATAGTGAGAAATTTAGTTAATATGTCAATCTAAAGTATATTTATTTGGCAAATATAAGTAATTTGTGGCATTTCATCGCCCCAGTGGCCTGATTAAATTCTTTGGGATATTTTTTTTTTGCTTAAGTGAGGTCCATTTAAAGCCTGTGGGAAAAATTTGATCTGGTACAATTGGAAACCCATCTGGGACTGTGGTCTGCTACACTTAGAGATCCAATTAGGGCTTGAATATATAATTATTCTTTTATAAATATGTATGTGTCATTGAATAAAGCCTAACAAGTTATTAATTTAATGCATTATTTTTTAATTCAAATTGTATTTTATAATTATACTTTACTAAATATTAGTGTATGAAATCATCACTCCATTCACATGTATTTATTTCTATTCTTAAGTATACATTTTTTAATTATTCAATAAATAATTGATTATTGTTTTGTTTTTTTCCCCCAAGCACAATCATAAAAAAATGATTTCTATTTATTTTTAGAATCAAGTTAAATTATGAATATTTATCAAAATATCCTTCCTCTTTTGACTTAATATATTAAATACACTTTATTCTTTATTATATAACTTTTTAAAACATGTTGTAATGGTTATTGTAGTGTTTGTAAAAATGGCAGACATTTTTGTGCACTTCAGAAAAAACTAGAATTTATTCGAGAGGTTGTTTTTAGATTGCGCTCTGATAACTGAGGAATTTAATTAATGCATTGACGTAATGGCGATCGACAATTCCAAGAAATATTTGCTGATTACAAATATTTCTGAATAAGAGATGTTGCCTTATTGGACAGTGTATTGATTGATTGTTGCAGTTATCTGAGAGCGATAAGAGGACTGTGTAACATCTATGCAGAATAGTATTGAGTAAGCAGTATTAAAGTAGAGATATCTCGCATTAGTGCTTGTGGTTAATAACCAGCGCCCAGTGGAAATGTAGTTCACGGGTGTAGCTGAACAATTGCAGACCAATTCATTGGAGAGCATTTCATTGCAGAACAATTCGTTGGAGAGCATTCGTTGCAGACCAAGTCAGCGGAGAGATTGCAGACCAATTTGTTGGAGAGCATTCATTGCAGACCAATTTATTGGAGAGCATTCATTGCAGACCGATTCGTTGGAGAGCACTCATTGGAAAAGAACAGCATGGGAATTGTATAACGTTATTTGCTGACCGCACAGTATGACTTGCAGATATAACATTGACACAGTCGTAAGTGTGGATATAACAGTTATCATATTATAAATATTTCAATATATTCAAATTTTTTGCTTGTTATCAGTGTGTCTTTTAACTCTATCATATCACAATTATCCACTAATACAAAAACTCAAACATATTCTTTCACTATTTATGCACTTTAAAAACCATCTGACATTATAGGTGAGATAAAACATAAATAATATCTTATTTATATACTATTGTAAATATACTTAAAACTTTCATTCTATCTCACACTCCTAAAATGTAAACAAAATCATCTGAAAAGACAAATGCTTCCCAAAATGGACAATTTATGCTCAAATAACATTAATCTTCTGGCCCATGTTACCACAGCCTTTGAAATATACCTTCATCATTTGTGGTTGTATTTTTAAAATAGGCAAAAAAATATTTTACAAACATGCACACGCACTCATTCTATACATGTGTGTTTATCTAGGTGTGTTTTCATGCATGTATATATTTTTTGTTTTTACCTATTTAACAATTAAAAATAAAAATACATTGATTTTATTGAATCACTTGGAAAATGATTAAATGAATATATCAAACTTAGTGACATCAAGTCTGTATTCCATAGCTTGATCAAGTTTTATTTTTACATACAGAATGTATTTTATATCTCAAGTATTACTGAATAATGCCTTACTTACATTTATTGTATGTGTCATCCAATAATTAGCATGATCTAACAGTAAACAAATTAAAATTTTAATAAGCTGTCACTAGGGTTAGTACTCATTTATCATATTGCTGCTAGATCAGATTTGTCCTGTTATCCTACACAAAATAGATCAGCATCCAGGAAAGGCTTCTATAAAACATATTCACTAATGAAAAAAGACATTTGTCTACAGCCTTAGTTTTTGTTTAATATGTCAATCATTAAAACAACAATTACGACAAGCTAACTATAAATTTCCTCATTTATCTAAAAAGTAAAATGTCTACTCCAGCCTATATACATATATTATTTATATGAAAACAATATGGTAAACATTTCTCAACTAAAATTTCTTATGGTAAAATTCATGGTGTAAGTAATCCCAGATATTAACAACAGTTAACTGATACTTACAATGAATTTAAATGTGGGATATGTGAGAGTAAACAATAAAAATGCTTGAATAAAATAATATTCTGTCACATTATTTAGAACACTAAGGCTACATTCAAATTGTATTATAGATTTTTTTGTCTGTTAAATGGATGCAAGATGGACTGGTAAAATATGCTATATCTTTGAGGATGTTAGAAGATAAATTTAAATAGTAAAAGAAAAAGATGAATGTTTTTCAACAACTGCTATTGACTATTTCTCATAATAACTAATAATATTTACTGTATCAATTAAGTATTTGTGAAATATGTCATCATCATCATCAACAACAACCATTATCAGTACACTACAGCATGAAGGTCTCTCCAAGTTCAAACTATCTTCTCTGATGTATAGCTTCTATTCCTCACATCAACCCTGCACACTTTCTTATTTCATCCATCCATCCCACATGTAGTCTCTTTCTGGGTCTTTTACAATCTCTTGGAATCCAGTTTAAGATTTCAATTGTCCATCTATTATCATCTCTTCTAGCAATATGTTCAGCCCAACTCTACTTCAGTTTTTTATTTTTTTCCAATGAGGTCAAAAACACCTGTTTGTTCTCTTACCAAAATATTGCATTTTTTATCTCTTCTACATGCATCTTTTCATATTTCTTTGAGAGCTATGAAGTCTCTGTATTTCTATTCTATTACATGTACAGGTCTCATATCTATAAGTAAGAACTGGTAAAACACATTTATTAAAATATTTCTTTTCAAACACATAGACATATTTCTTTTTAGTATCAAGTTATTTCTACCAAAAGCACTCCAACCAAGTTTAATTCTGCGATTAAATTCATACATTATGATTTCTTCTGTATTAATAATCTGACCAAGGTATTTGTAACTGTTAACTTCTTCTAACTCATCATAATCAATCATTATTTTCATATTTTGAGAAAATTGATTGAATGTTACTTTAGTCTTTTTAACATTTATTTTTAGTCCTACGTTCCTACTTTCATCTGATAACTCCTGCAACATTTCCTGCAGTTCTAATGCATTATTTGCAAAAACAACTACATCATCTGCAAAATCTAAATTATTTAAATAATTTCCATTTACTTTCACTCCTTTACATTTCCATTTTAATCAACAAAATACTACTTTCAGCACTGCTGTAAAAAGTTTTGGAGATATGGAGTCACCTTGTCTTACACCCTTCTCAATGTTTACTTCCCTAGTATAATTATGTAATCTAATTGTTGCTGTTGCATTTTTATAAATATTTTTTAAAAATATGACAATATTCTAGATCTATACCTTGATGATCCAATGCTTTAGTCAACTGAAGCAATGTTTGTAGAATCAAATGCCTTTTCGTAATCTACAAATCCAAAGCATAATGCAACTCATATTCATTTCTTATTTCTATAACTTCTCTCAATACCTGAATATGATCTACTGTACTAAAACCACTTTTAAATCCAGTTTGTTCTCTTGGTTGGGGAAAATCCAATGTTCCCTGTAGATGAGTTGTAATTATCTTGGTAAAAAGTTTGTATAAAATTGACAAAAGGCTGATAGGTCTGTAATTTCTAACATCTTCTTTATCACCTTTTGTAAATATTAATATTAAAACTGCATTATTCCAATCATCTGGTACATGTTTATCATTTAGACAATTGGTATATAATTTTGCTAAAAAAAAATTCTATTTCTTCACCTGCTTCCTTTAATATATGTTATAATTTCATCATTACCTGGAGCCTTTCCTTTCTCCATAAATTTAATTGCACAGCTCACTTTTTCATTTAAAATTCTGGGCAATTCAGAATATATAATAGATATAGGAGGTACTTCTTTATTACTATATAATTCTTGACAGAAGTCTTATACCCATTTCATGATGTCATCTCTCTTTTTAGTAATAGTTCCATCTTTTTTCTTGATTGCAGATATAAATTTCCTACAAATACCAAAATGTTGTTTTATACTCTTGAAACTTTTATTCTCTTCTATAGATTTCCTTGCTAGTTCATAGTTATACTTTCTTATATCATTTTCAACTTTTTTCCACATCTTTTTACAAAATTTGAGGTATTCAATCCTTTTTAATGCATCATTTTTGTATATCTTCATATTCCTTTTTTTTCATAAATTCTATAGTCTCAGTAAAAATTTTATTGGTCAATTGATGTTTTTTTTCTACCAGCTATCTTTGTTGCCATTTTTAAAAGTGTTTAAGTTATTTTCTTATTAATTTCATTCAAATCTGAATAATGTTCAAAATCGACTAATACTTGAAACCGATTTGTAAGTTTTAATTTAAATTCATTAGAATGTTTCTCAAGATTAGGAATATCAACTGTAAATATTATTTGTCTTAATAATTTTTGTCGTTCTAGTTTTGCATTACATATATCTTACATCTTACTAATCAATGATCACTTCCTGTATTAAATTTATTAAGAACATTACAATCTTGAAATATGTATTTTCTGTTAGTCAAAATTTAATCCAATTCTGCTGTATCTTTATTTGGATACCTACATGTCCATTTCCTTTCAACATTTTTCTCAAAAAAAAAAAGAATTTATAATATAATTTTTTTTTCCTGAAAACTCCATTAGTTTATGACTTCTCTCATTTCTATTTCCATAACCAAAATCCTACAGCACTTTCATCTTTTATTTGTTTACCAATTCTAGCATTAAAGTCTCTCACAACAATTTAAAAATATTGTTTACTCCAATCAAAAGCTTTTTGTACATGCAATCATCACTATGAGAACTGCATTTGGTATCTGCTATTAAATTATATAACTAATCCTGCTAATCTGATGATATACCATCAATCTTCACAATGTTGTTCTTCCACTTTTTATTTATAATGAATCCTACTCCAATTGTATTTCCAATATTTGTGCCTTTATAGTATGGTACATGTCCACTTTTCAAATCAATTATCTCTTCACCTTTTCTTTTAACTTTACAAAGTCCAATAATATCCTATTTAATATAAAACAGTTCTTCTTATTCTTGCAATCTTCCTTTAGTTGAAAGTAATCAGCAGTTGTAAGTACCTAAATAAAAAGTTGTCATCAAATGGCAGTCTGGGTTCACAATCAGGTGCTTCTTAGTACCTTCCACATTCAGCCACCAACTGCTGCCTTGGTTGATGACTTTACTTTCTCCTGGGTATAAATTCCATGATTTATTTTTGTCTGTCATGATTGTATATATCTATTGGAAAAATATTTATTATTTGCACATACATTCATTCTGCCTTATCAGGCAGCTGAGAAGAAAGTCCATCATGTTTATTGATCTTAAACTCTAAGGTAAAAAGTCAATAAACTCACCACACTGTTTAATGCATGTTGGTGAGCATCCCATCTATGCTTTTATACTACATGAATAATCACATAGTAATAACAGCTGCATTGACAAGGATGTATAGAGTGAACATTATGAATTTGTCCTGCTCACTTCCTTTAAGGCCTCCAAGAGGAATCAAAGGGTCTCTTCTCAGTTAATTGCAAACTCCTTACTTCATCCATGAAAGATGAGTGCAGTATTAATAATAATCAGTTGTCAAGTACAACCAGATAAATTGAATGAGTGAAATTAATATCAATGCAATAGCAATAAAAATAATAAGTGAACATGTTAGCTCAATCATTATCTAATAAAATGATGACTATATATATATATAAGTGCAAATTCAGGATTTGAATTGATAAGTGGAAACATTGTGTACGTGGAGCATAAAACAATGTTACCTAACATATTTAGAAATGTTCTTAGTTTCACATAAAGGATATTCAAGAAAATGATAATAAATTCAAAAGTTCGGGTTTTTTTCTTTGGTTTTGAAGCTATTAAAGTTCAATAATATAAAGGAGTAAAAGGTGGCTTCTAGTTGAATAAGTATATTAGTTCCACCTTTACATCATATTTTATTTGTTGAGGCCAAAGGCCAAAGCTATTCTGGAGCTTAATACATTAATTACTCAAGCATAGTAATAAACATATGAGAAAGTAAGGTGATATTCTTAGTAGTAATATGTATATATAAAAAAAAAACCCTTTAGAGTGCATTTTAATTTTATTTTTGTTCCATCTCTTTTAGGTATGTAATCCCTTAAAATAGTCATTGTTTCCTCAATTGGGTGGAAGGTTGTGACAACTTCTTGAAAATAATTATTATTCTTTTTCTTCAGCAGTGCCAACAGTAACAAAAATAAAATACAGAATATTGCAAAAAAAAAAAAAGTTATAAAATTTTAAATGTGTCAAGAGCTTCTGGCTATATTACTTTTTTTGACATTAAAATTAGAATTGTTAAATATGTTAAAACAGAAATATTCAAAATAGATAAAAAGATTTAACTTCCATTAAGTTATAATAATTTTGATATATTTTAGAAAAGTTTTTCCAATTTTCTTTTTTTTTCTTCTTTTAAATATATATTTTTTTCTATAATTGCATTTATAATATGGAAAACTTGCTTATAATAATAATGGTAAATTGTGTCTGCATATATAAAAAAAAATTTTATTTGAAAAAAAAATAGATTAGTTGAAAGGATATGACCTTTATAAAGTAAATATATTTCTAACAAACTTGATTAATTAAATAGAAATTTTGAGATAATTATATGATAGACGAATAATTTATTTGTTGCTGTTATATAAAGTTATTTTCAAAGCATGTACATTAAACTAATACTAATTGAATGGTTTTTCTAGTCGGGAGTTTATAAGTTCGAATACCGGAAATGTCAAAACGAAGCCATAAACTGTAGACTGTGAGTTACCACTGCACTAAACCATGCATGAATCATTAAGATATTTCTAATGCATTCTCACTTATATATATATGCAACGTTCTTTCTATAAGTTAAATATTTTACTATAAATTTTGCTACTTCTATTTTATTTTATTTTTTGTATTCTATTTAAATAAGAAAAGTGAAAAACAAAACTCTCACCATTGTTTATATAAAAAAATAAATGAATTACATTGAATGAATATAACCAGTAGATGAGGTATAGTTTTATTCTGAAGAAATTTAGGAATTTGTTTTTTATTTTTTAATAGATTACAAAATATTATATTATAATTATAATATAAACGGGATTCGAACTCAGACCTTCACACGACCCACTACTCTCAGTGCCATTTCATATTGCCGACTCACTTTATCACACACATGTTGGAAAAATAAATAATCACCAATATACGTATTTCATGCTAAACCAGCAACCATCAGTTGGTCCAGATTACTATCCTCATACATATACACAATCAGTGCTCAGCTTTATATTAAGATAGCCAATCTTCATACTTTAATAGACAGGTTTCAAACTATTCCAACTCACAACTCTTCAGCCTTCCATTACATTGAAAAATCTGATGGTGGTGTGTGATCAGGTGGGTCGGCAATATGAGATGGCACTGAGAGTGGTGGGTTGTGTGAAGGTCTGAGTTCAAACCCTGCATATATTACATACATAAGTACAGGTTAGGGCCTGTACAATGTATTAATTATAATTATAGTAAATTCTGACAAAATAAATATTTTGCACTATTAATGCAAAAGTATTTTTTGGTTCAAACTCATATAGATATGGTTAGTACTTCATAGGCAATTTAATGACAATATCAGTTTATTTTGGATGAGTAGGCACTACATAGGGATTCTATGCACATATCTTCTTGCATCCATTGATTATTCTGGCTTGCTGTGGGTGGCACAACTATAGAGAGAGTTTTGGCTCTGTTTTAATATTCATATATACATATAATTTTTTATTAGAAAATGCTATTGAGAAAAAACCACAAGCTGTAATCTTAACAATTCAAATTTATTTATAGATTTTATTATTGGTATATTGAATTTAAAAAGTTAATTTATGATTATTGCTTGTGTTTTATACAAATTGCATTTAATATTTTATACAGTGAAGCAGTTTTTCTTCAAGTATGTATATTTGTATATAAATTCCTCAATGGATATGACAAATAATTATAAATAATAGTAGTTATAGCAATGACCATAAGGACCCTTGATTTAATGGCAATGATAATAATAGAAATCAATATCTAAATTTAGTCTCCTATTTAATTAAAATTTGTTGTTTAACATTAATTACATTAATATATTTATTTAATATTAACTTTTTTATTGCTTATACATTAAGTATAAGATAAATGAGTAGAAATTTGAGCAAAAGTACATTTTATTATAGAAGTTTAGATGGGAATTTAAATAACATTGTTTTTTCCATAAAAAATGAAGACAAATTATAGATCCTATATTATCTGCAAGGTCAGTAGAAGGTGATAAGCATGGTAAGTAAGGCATAAGACTGCTGATATGAAAAAGACATGAAAACTGTGCAGAATTAAGAATACATTTTTGTTATTACAAATATTAATTAATATGACATGATTCATTATTTCTACAAAATAAGCAAATATAAACATATTAAAATAAACAATTATTTTTTGAAATGTGATTTATCTATTATGATTTCTTATGCTGGGTTTACAACATTCATATTTCACATCACATAGCTATGTGATGTGCAAATAAAGCAATCAGTTTACAAGCAAAAGTTATTAAAGTTTAGTAAATTAGTTAACATTGAATTAAGTTACTTTAAATATAATATAATTCTTCTTTTGAATATGTGTGGGCATGAGAAATAGAATGCATACAAGCATTTTCAGTTTCTTACTTTTAAATGTTAGAATAATTAGTTTTAAATATTGACTGTTTACAATAAAAGTTAACATAAATTCAGGTAATAAAGGCTTAAACAATATTTTAATACTTCTGATAAGTTTAAATTAAAAAAAGGTAATAATTTTATCTTAGGTAATAATCACAAATAATTATTATTTGGACTAATTTTGTTCTTTTAACTTATTAAATCTTTAATTAATAACTTTCACTTGATTTTTTGTTTTTGTTTGTGACGTATTAATACATGAATTTCATCAGTTATATAATTTTAGTAAGTATTTCCTGATTGTAACTTACATTTTTTAATTAAAAGGTGACTAATAATTAAATTGGAGTAATTATTTTTGACACGTCAACAATTGGGTATAAAAGTCAGATTACCATTGTTTGGGGGCTTTCTCTTGAACTCTGTTTATCTGGCCACCAGTTCTGACTGCATCTTTAATAGTGTTAATGTTTTTATAATCATTATTTTTATTAAAAAAAGTGTAAAATTTATTGCGTTCATATCTTAATCATTTGACATGGTTGAGTAAACAATCATTAAGATATCCTTGCTTTTGAGTCATCTTAATTCAGTTATGAGCTTTCTATTTTATAATTAAATGCTTTGAGAAAATATTAACTTAAGAATGACACAATTTCAGCAATTTTATTTTAAAGTAAATTACCTAACAAACCAGGTGAAAAGCATTATATTTAAAACCATAACAGACTTTTTATTTGTTTGTCTCTTATTGGTATAAAAGAAGAATATTTAAAAAAAGACTCCAAATTTAATTAAATGATGAGAATAGAAGAACTCTAAAATATTGATGAATAATTATAATTTATCTCAATTATTTTATGCTAACTCTTATGTATTAAGTGTCTGCCTGCTGAATTATTCTAATCTTTAATTAAGTTTATGAATATGAGATTTATTCAGAAGAAATAACTTGCTCAAAATAACCAGAATAATTTTTCCATCTATGTTTGTTTCTCTTCCTTTGGAGAAAAAACTGAACAAATGCTTCCAGTAAATGCAAAGTTAAGAAGTTATCAAAAAAAAACAACTGAATTTTAAAATATTGATGAATAGTTTGCTAGATGAATGATAACAGACATTTAATTATACTATGTTAATTGGCAGCTTGTTAAAATTATTGCAATTTTATGAAGAAAATTATTAAAATAATAATTTTGCGTAAATTATGGAAAACTTATTGTATGTGTTTTATATATATATATATAAGGTTCCTGACAGAGATATTTTAAGTGCTGGCTCTGGCTAAGCATTTATCATAAAGCTTGTAGTGGAATTGGCAATCTTCATTGTTTTTATAACTTACAAGCTTAAGAGATAGGGTCACATGATCTATGACTCTTATTTTGACTATATATATATATATATATATGTGTGTGTGTGTTCTCCAAAAGAGGGAAAGAAAATGTGAATTGTTAAAATAAAATGTAATATTTTGTATAGGCTGCTTAAAAAATATTTCTATTATTATGTGAAAGATAAAAGTGAATAATTGCTTAATATATGTGTTCTAAAAAAACACGAAAGGAAAATTTGAAAACTTTGTTTATCTCCAATGAAACCATGGTTACTCTATAATAATTTTTTGGAAACCTTTAATATTCATTAATCTTTCATATAGCTAGCTTGTTATATGTGTGTCTTCATATTTGGATCCAAATCTTTATCATTAGAAATAAGACTTTAATTAGTGTGAATTTTCTATTATTTATTTCAAAGAGTTACAGTTGCTAGAAATCTTCATTAAATAAAGGCATTTTTATTACTGCAAATGCTTCATTTTCTGTACAGGTGGCTGAAGAAGGATTTTGTGCCCTTGATGGGTAGCTCACTATGGAAGTAGTTCTGGTGAAGAACTAAGGTTTTAAAATATATAGTATTGGTAAAATTATTTTTATAACATTTATATGTAAAAGTGTTTACCTTTGTTATGTATTAATTTTAAGAGTTTCTAACAAAATGTGTACATATTCCTATTATTTTTAGGTGAAATCTATTCTTCTATTATGAAGTGATACAAGTAAAAATTGTGCTTTATACTTTATGCAATATAAAATATTTATCTCATAGAAGGAGTATTTTGTAATATTTTAATATGTTTTATGAGAAAAACAGCTTACCTAAATTGATCAGAAGTACATATTTTACAATTATCATGCGGTAATAGCTTACTTTTAATATAATATTTGAACTGAATTTTATTTCACACTTTATCATTTCACAAACAATTTTCTTTATTTTTATTATGTCCAGTTTATTTTAAAATAAATATTTATGCTATTCATTGTTTGTGTATGTATTACTTGTTTAAAGTTAATATTATTGTGCTTTTTTAGATATATTTTACAGTCGTTTGATATATATATATATATATATATATATATATATATATATATATATATAAATTAAAAGAATATATATATATATATATATTTCTTTTAATTTGTTGGTTTTATATATTGCTTAACATGTAAATTTTTTAATGTAAACTTGAACTTATTATTATTAGTGATATTTTGCTATCTTTCCAGTGTTTAGTTATGGAATATGTTTATGCATACTTTATTAGATATTATGTATCATGCTTTGTATATTTATTGTGTTGCCAATATGCCCAGGTCCCAGGAGAGGATCATCTATAATAAATATTATATATTATATAGCTAAAGTAGCTAAGTCCCAAGAGAGATTTATCTCTGGTGCATTTTTCCATTTCCTTAGATGGTGAGACTGCATCAACACATACATTTATGCCTGAGAGATAGACCTTGGAAGCCAACATTCCTAAATTATAATGTTTTGCTTTAGAGAGCTTAGTTAGTATTTTATCCCTCATGTAAATGAAATATATATTTTTTCATCAATGAAGGTGTATATTATTGGGTTTTATTAAAAATTGTGGCAATGATAGGTTAGTTTTGAGGTGTTGAGGTTCTTAGTGTGCTTTTAGTCATTTGTAGTGCAGTAGTTAAGTAAGTCAAGGTCTGTTTTGTGCCAGTGAGCTTTGCTAGTAATCCATTATCAAAACAACAGAGTAGAAATAATTTTAAATTGCATATTTTTAAAAGCGTAATTATAATGGGAATGCACATACACAATGTTTATTTTCATCAATGCCTGTAAGATATTCATTGCTGGATCAGTAAGTGATTTAGAGTTAAACATTTTATTATTTTTTGTGTGGACATCAGTTAAATAATTTATACATGTGTATGACTTCTGGTGAATGATACATACCCCTTTTCTATTTTATTCAATAATATAGACAATAAGGTAATGATTCACTGTAGTAATAAAATATATTACCATTATATGAGGGTAGTAGTTTAAATCTTATCTATTGTAATTAGATAAACATCATTCATCTTTATTATACTTCATATAATGTTGAAGATAGTTTAATTCATAGTTTAAATAGGGGATATTTTGTAAAATATCTATTATCTTATAATTAAAGGTACTATTATATTGTTACATTTATTGTTAAATGTTTCTGTAATGTAGCAGCTAAATAAAATAAACTAGAAATGTATCAGCTGTATATTACAGCTAGTCTGCTTAATTTGATATTTTCATGTAAAAATATGTGAATGTAATGCACTATTTAAAGAGTAGTTGTACATTGAATAATCATTCTTTTGTTTATGAGACAATCTCGAGTTGTAATAAATGCATTCTAGTATTCAGTAACAGTGCTTATGCTGGTCTGTAACCTTTGAGCTATCTTGTACATACTTTGTTATATTTGATTAGTAAATTTATTTTTAATTATTTAATTTTTATTTTTGGGTGTATTTTCTATATGCAAAATGTTTTCTTGAGTCCTAAATTCTTAAAAGACTAAAAATTTCTATATAGCAGATAAACAATCCCCAGCAGATCTCAAAAGTTTACTATTTATGATAAATTATTTGATAAGAGTTTCTATTAAGAATTAGAATTGCAATTTTAAAAACAAACATTTATTTACCCTTGCAATAAATTTTTATTTCAATCCATTGTTCAGACTGCACATTATTTCATTAATTTTATCAATAAAATTACAAGAGTTCCTGTTAATTATTTGTTGTGTTGTCCGGAATAGCAGAGGGATATAAAACATACCATTTTTTTTCTATTATTCTGAATGATATCCTTGGTAAGAGGCTATAATTATTTAAATTTGTAGATAATTGTTTGATTTCAATATTAGTCATCCTAAATGCTTCTTTAAATAATTATTGTTGGTGTTGTTAAATATTAGGATACATTAGCTTTTAAGAGAAGTGAATGTCTCCTATAGCCTACCAGGATGTCAATCATTTGTTTGACAACAGAACACTATAGGACAATTTCCGAGATGGATAAAAGACCCTGAAATCATTGCTTATTATTTTGTGAATTATCAATTTAGTATTTTTATTATAAATGTGGTGGTAGCATATGGATCTTATTATTTTTCTAATATACCATAAGAAAGGTACTTTCCATTTTTCTTTTACTCTACAAGAGTAGTGTTTTTATCAGATCATATTGGCAAATTATTAAATGCTTTGTAAGATATCAAAGAAGATACAAAAATGTATGAAAATATATTGCTTTTAAAAGTGCAAATGTTGATGGTTCAGAGAATGTGTTTGATGGAGAGAGAAATCTATTTTATATTTAAATTATTAATTGGGTAATGATTAAAGTTTTTCTCTCTTTCCAAATTGCTTGTTTAATTTATAATAGTTTATTTTATTATTATCTATACAAATTTCTTCCTTTATTTTTAATGCATATCTCTGAAGCTAAATTATTTTCGAACTAACCAACCACTGAGGTTAGCCCACATTTTATACATATTGATCCATTCATTCATTTATTTTTAAAGGTCTCTCATAATGTTTATAATATAATATAAAATCTAATTTTGTTTTATTGGTTATATATATATTACAATAAAAATAATAATAATAACGGTAAAAAACTATTATAAACAATCCTTAAATTTGCAGAAGTACTTTCGGTTAATTTCTTGAACCTGCCTCAACTGCCATTTAAAAAAAATATAATAATTTAAAGGAAATGAAGATTAATAATAAACAATGGATATCTATTCCATTTATTTCAAATCCACAAGTGAATTGTTTAAGGATATATATAAGAATGTATGTAATGTTTTATTCTATGTTCCAAACAATATTAATAAATTAGACAATAATTCTAAGGATGTCATACCTATCAAGCAGAAAAGTAATGTCATATATCAAATTTTTTGTGATTGTATGCTACCATATTTAGGTGAATCTAGGTGCACTATTGAGAAGAGATTGAGGGAGCATGAATTGTTATATAAATGTGCAAAAAGTAAAAATAATGGTGATTTAATTTCTCCTTCAGTTTTCTTTGATCACGAAAAAAACATGTAAATATAAATTTAAATTTGATTTTGAAAATGTGAAAATTCTTCATGAGGAGAGAAACCATAATAAAAAAAAATTAAAGAGGCAATTTTTATAAATAGAAATAAAATGCATTTAATAAATAGGCAATCTGCTAACATTAAAATATGAGATTCCTGGAATTTGAAATGATGACATTTGCTTCCACTTTTTCTTTTTGAATTTTAATGGTAATTGAGGCAGGTTCAAGAAATTAACTGAAAGTACTTCTGAAAATTTAAGGATTGTTTATAATAGTTTGTTACCGTTATTATTATTTTTATTGTAATTACAATTTTGTTTTAATTAATGGACATTAAATATATATATATAATGGTTATTTGGTATCTTTAAAATAGTAATAATAAACATATCTTTGAAATTTGTATTGGTTTATTATAAAAATAATATTATCTTAAATTTATCATATCAAGCAATTTTTTTTAAATCCAAGATGTCTCTCCTATATTTTGGAAAAATGATGTTTTTCTATTTTGTTTTAAAAACAGCACAAAGATAACTTTAAAAAGAAATAAAAAGGAGACAATATAGTAATAAAATATATAATATTGTATACATGGGAATAAATTAGTTAAAATAGGATCAGTAAATCAACATTTATATTAATGTATACATAATGGTAAAACTATTTACAGTAGGGACATAAACTTTTAATGCAATAATTAAACATGAATGTGCGTGTATAATTAAATGTAAAGCAATACTATTTTAAATTATTTAGGTAAAGGTATTTTAAATTTGAAATAAAATCAAATTATTGTGAGAACAGTAAACAAAATAGTTTATTTTAATATCTATAATATAAATATTTGTTGTAATATTATGATTTATATATTTAATTTTATTAAAGTATATTTCATTTAAAAGTTTTAAAATATCATGTCCATACCTCTTAGTTGTCCTAATAAATAAACAAAACATCTGAAAAATACTCAACTGATAAAATGCATTTTAAAAAAAGAAATATAATGTTGTTTTTGAAATGGAAAATTATAAGCTATTATGCCAATGCTAACACATCAAATAGGTTAAATATTCAAAAAAATTGTACACACTTGAATTTTAATAATTAATATAATTATTCTTTCCTAAACAATTTTCTTAAAAATGCTAGTGAATTTCATTTCTTTAAAACTTACTAATTATCCAATCTACACCTATGCAAATAAAGAAAAATAATTTATTGTAATTTTTTTAGTTTGCCATGTAAATGGATTCAAAAGATAAATTTTCATCATCATTTAATGTTTATACAGATCTAATTCTTTTCCATCTTCTATGATTTTATAATTAAAATGCTAAACATTTTCAATCATTTTTTAGAAAAAACTTTCTAAAAGATTTCACTAAAATAAAAGTAATTTGTACACTTAAAGATTTTAAGTAAAATTTAGGTTATAAAGAATATTTGTTTTTATTTATTATTATATATAGTTGCTTTGTGAAAATAAGAGTTCTCACAAGAGGAAAACTCAACTAAAAAAAAAGTTATGTAAGTAATGTAATTTAAATTATATATTATAATATATATATATATATATATATATATATATATATATATATATATATATTATAATTTCAATGTCATTACTTAGTACATGTGCAATTTCTTTTGATGAGAGATTGTTAATTAATATTTATTATTATTTATTCATAATTTAAATATATTTTGTTTTATTGGCTTCTAAAGTAGTTTATGTTGTTAATATTAGAGGTCATAAGATATCGAAAGTGTAAATGTAAATGATTATATAATTTGAAATATTTTATAAGAATGACCCTTTTTGTCTATTAATATAGGTACATTAAAGACTGTATGATTACTTATATAATTAATTACTTTTGTGGCATTAAGATTGACATATAAATAATATTATTATTTAGTAAAGAAAAGCTTCTAGCAACATGTGGCATAGTTTTTTATTGATAAATGTTAGCCTAGATAAGCATTTTGTGCAATAAACAATATTTTAAAATAAATTAATTCAATTTAAAAATGCATTTGATGTTCTAACTTATATTCATGAAAATATTTGTCCATTTCTTACCCAATTTGAGCATATCATTAAAAATATTATTAACTTCTCCCATAGGTGTAGCTAGTGGTGAGAGATCATTTTCGAAATTAAAAATTAGGAAAAGATTGGCTGGTGAATTTGTCAGTGATAACTATAGAGAATTATGCAATACTCTTAAATGTTTATGATATTGTACTTAAATTTAGTTTTTTAAAAGCTGGGAAAGTAAATTTATAATTATGGAATAGTAATTTTTTTTCATTATTATCTTTAATAAAACATTAAAATGTATATAAAATCATGTAGAATTTGTTTTATTTTTTGGGGAAGGGGGAATCACCAATTATTGTTTTATGTAAGGACTCTAACGATTCTTCCTCCGACCAGATTATCTGATTTGATGCAGATGTAAATTTATTAAAAATAATTTGTCATTTCATAATTTTTTATAGATAAAAAGAGAAATAAATAATTTTAAGTTTTTGATATTTCATACTACGTGTTTGTTACTTAGTATATATCATTTAGTTATATGCATGGCATTTACTTGGTATAATAATCTTAAAGTATTGTATGTGCACACTTTTTTAAAATTTTAGTTCAAGGATTTTAAAGAAATATTAAGTTTCATATTTTAATATTGGAAACAAAGCATAAAAAATATAACAATTATGCATGCATATGCATTTGTTCAAAATTATCATTCACTTAATAAGTATTAATTGACAGAAAAGTACAGACTCGAGTAATTAAACGTAGTATTTGATATTTGATAAGCGATTGTTTAGTTATATGCTCAGAGAATAGTCATTTAGATCTTATTAAGCTCTTTTTTTAAATAATTTTTGTTCTACATTTGTATGTTGTAATTGATATATTAATCAGTATCAAACGTTTATAAAAAAAATAATGAAAAATTATTTCTTATTTGATTTATTATCGATAGATAGGAATGATTGAAAGAAAGCTGGATTACTTAGGATTGTTACTTTCGAAAGGTAAATCATTCGCACCAAAGTATAAAATAAAAATACTTGTTAACGTGTGATAAAAAGAAAAGCTTTAAAAGTTAATTATATCATTTTAATAAGAAAATGCATTGTTTTTTGAAGCAAAAGAATAATACTTTAGTAAAATATACTAACTGAAAAAAATTCTTCAATGACAATTTCAAGAAATAGAAAAATATAACTCAAAACATTTCTATTCCAATGTGATAAAGTCGTAAGTCATTTATATAATACGCTATCTGCCAATGCAGTTCATATCATTTTTACAAGCTCTTTATACAGAAATCATAAAAGACCTCCAATAAAGACTTATTTGCTTGAAGATAAAGACATTATAAAATTTCATTATCCACAAAAGGGACTGAAGCCTTTTCATGTTTGGGGGTCATGTAATCTAATAAGAGCTGCATTGAAAAATCTTTAATTAGATCATATTATACATTTTATAAAAGTTTCGGATGTGATTTAATTGGGGTTAGAACCAATAAATATATCAATAAGTTCTACCTAATTACTTTAGGTATTTATTTTTCTAATTATTTAATATAAGTAAATAAAATTAATATGTACAATTTTGTTGTTTTCAAAGTTATCACAATTTAATAACTGTTTTGTGATTGCTTTTTGTAGGAACAAGTTTGAATAACTGGTTGCAGCATAGATATCCACAGTAATATATGATCATGTAAATGAGTATCCGTCATTTGTTATTTTAAGAATGTTCTACTTTGGATCAAGTAAAAAAATGTACATTCACATCCATAAGTAGTTGAAAAGCAAGAAAGTATTTTTATGTTCTTTAGATATATATATTCTATTGCAATATTTTATAATTAATTGGTACTTTTTTATAATCAAATAATTACAACATTATTTTCTCAATTAATTTTATTTGTAGTAACCTTGGAGACATCAATTAGATATAATGCTAATTTGAGTTTATTCTCAAAGTCAGTGAACTTTCAATTATATTCTGCAATTAATATGTCTATAACATGTGACTATTCTTCAAATTGTTCCTTCTGCCTATTAATCAATGTTATTTACTAATTGTGAAAAATATTCATCTAAATAGTATTTGCAAGAAGTGTTTTGGAATTCTTGGATTTTTTTAATTTATAATAGATCAAGATTCAATTTATAAAAAATATTCAGCTCATATTGATTTGATGTATGCATAGAAATGCAAAACTTATATAAATTATTTTACAATAATTTTTTTAATAACTTTTTTTTATAAAATTTACCTACCTAATCTTATAAAGTAAAAAATTTTGGAAACATATTTCTCTGTGATAGAAAACACATTTAAAATGGTATGGAAAATCTGCATTCAATACTTCACTGTCCAAATTTAGCACATTTCAAAGATGGTGTTATTGTGATGCATTACTCAAAACATTTTCTAAAGTGACTCTTAAAATAATACATTTAGCACAAAGATCTCAATGATGTACGATTTCTAGGGGAAAATAGAGTATCTTAATCTAATAATACTTTTTATTTATGTAAAATAAATCTTTCATGGTTTCCTCATCATGGAGGACACACTATGTGTACATTCAATCATTAAATTAAATAAATTCAATTTAGCTTCATTCCATTTATGGCTTTATTTGTAAAAAGTCCTCAAATTAGTAGTTTGTTGTTACAAAATGTCTTACTACAGTATAGAAGTATTAAAAAATGCAGTCATTCAAGAATATCCATTAGTTTATCATCAAATGTGAGTGGGTAATATATATTTTGAATATTTTGCCATATTATTTTGTTAAGATGAGAGATAATTAATGATTCCTATCAGTTTTAGTTCATATTGAAAAGGGAAGCTGTTTGGATTTTGAAAAGTTATTACAGTATAAAAATTTTATTACATTTTTGGGTTTTTTATTTTTTTTAATATATAAGCTATTTATAAGTTGCTTCTGTGGTATTATTTCTAGTTTTTGTCATTGCATAAAATAACTATCTTTGCTTTTAAAAATTATAAATGTCTGTGATGCAACATTTTGCATCTTTTTCGCCAATTTAAAATAATTATTCATTCTGATAAGCACAGCATTATTTCAAAGATGACATTGCAGAATCACAATGCCAACAACTCATATTACTTTTAATATAATGAACAAGATAATATTGTAGTTAGTAATCATCACTAATTATAGGGGATTTGGACACAAACTTTTAAACTCCCTTTTATCATTTACTCTGGCTTATACAATCAATACACATGATCACATAAATCCAAAAAGTAAATGATCTCCAATATACATATTTCATGCTGAACTAGCACTCATCAGTTGGTCCAGATCATTACCTTCCACACAAATATATAATAAGTGCTCAATTTATATTAAGATATCAAATCTTCAAAATATAATGGAAGAGCTTCAATATTCTCCACTCCTCATTAAATTTATTTTTTGTTTTGGTGGAGTGTTTTGCTCTTTCTAGACATGATGGATTATTAAGAAGAATAAAATTAAAAATATAGTCAATGAGTAAGTGAATATAAATATAGCTTTACTTCTCACTATATGTAAAATATATAATTGTTAATTAGAGAAGATATTAATTAGTATTAAAGTTTATCGGCTTAACGTTTTCGCGGATCCATGCCTCATATTCATAGCCTTCATAAAATGTATAATAAAATATGCAAATACAAATATTCAAATAAGCTAGTATTACGTAGCCCATTTCTTCGAGATCTCGAAGCAAGTATCCTTTCTATTAATGGCATGGATGTTTCCATTGATGTAAAATGCCTCCTTTATTTCATGTTGTGTAGCTTCTCAACCATATCCATTGTTGTTAAAATAGGCAAAACTCTCTCCATACAGTAGCGCCACTCAAAGTTTTGCCTATTTTAACAACAGTTATGAGCAAGCATGGGAGATTGTGATCATGTGATTTTTACAGGTTTCATATCCATTGTTGTTAAAATTGCTGAACATCACGTGATCACCATTTCTTATTCTTGCTCATAACTGTTATTAAACAGGCAAAACTCTTCATACAGTAGTGCCAATCAGTGCAAGCCAGAGTAATCAATGGATGCCAGAAGGCTTGTGCATAAAATCCCTATCTGGTGCCTACTCATCCAATATTCCCCAATTAGTTTCTCACTTGTGGCCTTCATCAGTGAGAAGCCTTGGATCTGAGAGCACTGCACTTAGATCTTAGGTCTAGGTGCAGTGCTCTCAGATAAAAGGCTCCTCACTGATGAAGGCCACAAGCCAGAAGCTAGTCAGGGGATATTTGATGACTAGGCACTAGATAGGGATTTTATTCACAAGCCTTATGGCATCCATTGATTACTCTGGCTTGCACTGAATGGTACTACTGTGTGGAGAATTTTGCCTGTTTAATCTAGTTGTTAAAATTGGAAATAGATTGACATATTGGTTCTCTTCAGACTCTTTGCAATTATCATTGTGTGATAGTAATAACCTATCAAGTCGATAAAGTATATTCTAGAGTTGGATTAGAACTAAATTATAAGCTTGATATATATCTTTATGTCTTATTTATATTTGATTTATTGATGTTCATTTTCTTGAATATTATTTTCTTACTTAGTATTTTAGATATTTTTATTTTAAGATTAACATATAAATAATAAAAGACACATAATATCATAATTCAAATAAAAAGGTTTAGTTTTATAAAATCTAGATTTACTGAAAAGGTCATTCTTAATGACCTTCAGTAACTAGAATATCAAAGATATTTCAACAATGTTATTTATTATATTAATTCACAAATTAGCCAAACATTTTTATGTCATGTATTTGTTGATGTTAAATTTCAAATAAGAATTCAAAAATATAAAGTAATATTTTATTAAAATATTACTTATATAATTATAAAATTGTGAATTTAAGTTAAATGTTGTATTAATCTTTTTTGATTCAGTTAAATGTAACTAAATTAAAGTTTAAACAATGAGATTAATTTTCGAATATTTTGTTTCAATATAGTTGTGATAAAATAAAATTATTTTTTGCATATTTCTTATTAAAAATTACTTTCAAAATAATTTACATAATGAAATAATTTTAAAAACTAAAATTATCATGTAAAAAACAATTTACATTTCTAATTTTATTAAAATAGTGTATTTTTTTAAAAATTTCTAACATATAAGTTTAAATGCCACACTAAACGATTTTAATAACAAACAAAATATTTTTCATTATAATTTGAAATTAATAAAAATATTTTAAAATTTTTTTAAAAAAAAGCTTTCTAAATAAAACACAAACTTAACTTTTGGTTTTACAACATAACATAAACAATGCCAAAAAAAAATTATAAATTTGTCTTTTCTTATGTTTAATTGCATTTGTCCTTTAGTAACAAAATTAAAAACAAAAATGTAGAACTACAAACATTATGTTGAAACAATGCAATGCAAAATTACATAAAAATCTACAGATTTATGTGACTCAAAGCCATAATACATTATTGTAAGAAATATGTCATGGTGATATATTTTTTATTATTATTATTCTTTTATATTACAAGGAAAATATGAATAAACTAGGAGTAAATATATTTTGCCATTTTGAATTTTTACATTCTCTCTATATATATATATATATAATACATATTTTGCAGGTTCATCCATGTTAAAAACTTTTAATATCAATATACTGACGTTTCGACTTGGTCACACAAGCCATCCAAGTCGAAACGTCAGTATATTGATATTAAAAGTTTTTAACACGGATGAACCCGCAAAATATGTATTTTATATATTTAACCCGTGCAAATCTTCGTTTTAACATATATATATATATATGTGTGTGTGTGTGTGTGAAAATAAAGTTACTGTTAACACTAACTGAAATGATATTTTGAAGTTCGCTATTATTGAAATGTAGACTTTTAAACAGAAGGTGCTACTGAATATTTGTAATTGTATAATGGTTTATATATATATATAAATATATATATATATATATGTGTGTGTGTGTGTGTAACATTGTTTTTTTTTCCTTTCCTTTCATTTGTATTTGTAATTCAAATTGGCATATGTTTATTTTTCTGTGTACTGAAGTGACTTCTTTCTTTTTTAACCTAATACTGGGAACACCTTTGGTGGCATTCATCATAGTTATGACTATCATGAACTTTACTGAAAGCATAGTCAATTTCAAATTATAAAGAAGCAAGAAACCACTTCATTATGCAGACAAACACATTTACGCAAATTTGATTATATATACACTTAATTATTAAAGATTAAGCTTTAGCCTATATAACGTCATAAAAAAAGAAATATCTATTGACATAGATTTAGAACATAACAATATTATTAAAGTGCATTGAGAATTTAGAAATTACAATATTAATCATTAACATATTTAAAATTTAGTTATATTAATATTTTTTATATAAATTTAAATAAATTCAGTGAAAATATATGAATATTTTTTAATCTTTTGTCACTTTTTAATGTGACTCCAAGCCCTTAGTTGATATTTTTTGTCTGTTATATTTTTAAAAGAAAATAAGTTATTCTCAATTTTCCCTTTACACATATTACAAATTTTATTAAAAGCATAAATTCAAAAGGCAAAAGTAATCTTAAAATAAAATATTAACTTTGCAAATAAATAAACAAAATAAACTGACGTAAGCAATACAAACATAAAACTTTGTTTAAGGGTTTAGGCTAAAAAATCAATTATTTTTTTTGAAAAATATGTACATTTAGGCACAATTTCAATAAATAATACATTAAACAATGATAATATTCTTCAAAATATTAAAATTCCACTTCAATTACAAAATGTAAGATTCTGAATAAGATTTTTATTAGATGACAATAAACTTTTTGTCACTTAATTTTCTTCTAAAAATAATTATATTCAAATAAAATCTAAATATAAATAATTAAGAAACAAGTATTTAATAATTTTACAAAAAAATAATGAAAAAGTTAGTTATCAACTTATTTTCTATTTCTATGAATAGTAAAAACCTAATTTGTATAAGTGCATGAAAAGTTTGTTTAATTAATTGATATCAAATTCACTCTTGATCAAATTTTTTTCCACAAAGTATAAAATATTAAATTATGGTGATATATAAAATTTAAGGAAAATAACTATTGGTCTTTTGTATAATGCATATTGTTCTTATTTTGAATATAGCAAAAAAACTTAACATTAAAATGAGATGAAGGAGAATATGTGAGATAGTCCTGATTTATTTTATGAAAGTAATAGTGACTATAGTTGTGATAAGTAAAAAATATAAATATTAGCACCTTGTTCTTTTAATATAATTAAAGAATAAAGTATTTTTATTCTTTTAAAAATATTACTGTAGTTATGTAAGTTAAGTAAATTTAGAAGTTCACTTTTATAAGAAATGAAAAATATTTCAAAATAATTCCTCCAAAGACTAATAATATATTAACACTTTTGTTATAGGAAATAATAGCAATTGAAAACAAGAAATGCTTTCTACAGTTGTATTTTTTCTTTGAAGCAACATTTGTGAACTAAGGATATTTTGATAATTTTCTGTGTGTAAATGATTAAGAAAAGAATTATTTGATAACCATTTTATTATACATATATTCAAAAGTTTGTTGAATAAATTTTCCAATGATCTATTATAATTTCATGTATATAGTTCGAAGGGTTTGGTATGGTGTAAAGCTTCATAGAATGTCCTTTCCTTTAGGATATTTATCCACATCATAAGTAATTTTCAAGACTACATGATATTGCAATGATGGCATGCAAGTACTGGCACATAATATAAAAAGGATAATAGAATTGTGATTTCTTTCACATAAAATATATGTTTTATATATAGATACTTTATAAAAGTTTGCATAGAAATTTTAAATATATCCCACTTTAAATTTAACTTAAAATTTTTTTTAATTATTATTTTATATTAATAAGTTTTAATGACTAATGATTCTTCACAATTAGTTGATTATGTATATTTCAACCATGCATATGGTGTTACTATCAATCTGTTTGAACAAGAATTGATTACTAGCCTTTTAATTTAATCACAAATGCTGGAAATTATTTGGTGATTCCTTTGAAAATATGGCATAAAACTTGGGAGCCTACCAGCCCTTCAGTATTTTTGTTTTCATAACTATATTTAATAGATATACAGACTGACGTTTTCCCTAAGATTCAAACCCAGTTTATAACCAATAACTTCTGTTTAAATCTTTTTGATTTTATTTCTGTAAAGTCCAAATGATTGAACCAGTTGTTCCTAATAAGTAGCTAGGCTTACCAGCAGACACAATATGAGGCAAATGAATTGTTTTCTTAGACACCATAACATGAACTCTTGTTTATTCAATAATTATTCTCCAGTTAAGGAATAAATGATGATTATTTTTTCTATTAATGATAGTTCATGTATTTTTTGATACAATTGCCACTGCAGATTTGGTATCAATTTCATTGTTATTGGTGTATCATTAATAATAATTCTTCTTTCGAAAGCACGGTCAATACTTTTCACATTATTTATGCAGTCATTGACATTCCTGGCATTTGATATTGCTTATCCAGCTGTTTGGAGTCTTTTCTGATCGATTTGTTTTTTTTAAACAAATAGTTCTCATTTGACTGTCATGCTTGCAATATTTACACCTGTATCCTGATGTGGACAATCAGTGTGTATGATTTTGTTTTGTCACATCTATAGCCAATGTAAACAATATTATTAGCAATAGTAGATTCCTTGAATTCATTTTAATCAGGAAAATCTTTAAATGATCTGACTTTATGATTCACAGCTTTAATGCTGGGACTACTTTTTAATGAAGTAGTTTCAATCACTGAGGACTCAACAAAAGCCACCTGAAAAACAGCTGAATCACACATAATATAAGGTTCTATCAATAACTTGAGCCTAAGACTGTGGGTTTTTTTTTCGCAAATAAAACCATTCCTCATGGCTTCATTTAAGAAATCCCAAAATAAGATTAAATGTAACTATAATGGAAGCATCTACATTTTAGTTTAATAGGAATAAAAACATGTATATTAAAAGAGAGTTATGATTAGCACCTGCAGACATATTTGCAGTTACATGGAGTCTAATTATACTACCATTCCACTGTGACCTATAGATTAATAGTTTTTTTTGTTTTCTTATTTTGTTTTTTTTTTCTTGTTTAATTTAATTTGTACAATTTTAGTGAAAAATAATAACAATTCAACCATCTATGTATATAATCAATACCTTATGTTCTAATGTTTATTTATTTTCCCATATTACTCATGTTGTAATTTTTTATAAATTGTATAACTCTTTTATTGTACTTATATCAAAAATTATCTTTTAAAATACAAATGTAACTTATATATATTGCTAATAAAATATATTTTAAAAGTAGTTGTAGTAATAGTAGTAGTAGTAGTAGTAGTAGTAGTAGTAGTAGCAGTAGCAGTAGTAGTAGTAGTAGTAGTAGTAGTAGTAGTAGTAATAATAATAATAATAATAATAATAATAATAATAATAATAATAATAATAATAACAACAACAACAACAACAACAACAATAATAATAATAGTCACCATGTGGAATTCTACTCTGAATTAATTTTGTTCATTGTACAGTATCCCATGGCTTGATTTTGTGCTATGTAAATTATAAGTTGCCACCTTACTATACTGCAGGACTTACAATGAAAGAACAACAATCAATATTATCTTAGTGACTGTAAATATCCTTTAATATGACATGAAAATTGCACCTGTAACTCTTGCAATCAAAGTTATGTAAAGCCATATAATGTAAAGGATTAATAAAGATTATTAGTGAAACATCATAATAATAATAATAATATTAATAAGAAAAAGAAGAAGTGCCACCTAGCTAGACACCTGGCTACATGTATGCTAAAAGTCTCCTGCTACTTTAAATATTATTACTTGCAACTCCATCAGAAAAGGTAATTTTAAATAATTTTTTAAAAAAAAAACAAGTACAAAATTTATATATATTGTAAAAGTTTGCAAATATTCGTTTGTGCATCTGTGGGAATAAAAACACTTAGTTCACAGTGTTGGCTAAATATAACGTAAATGGCTGCCATGCCTTCAGTATTAACTAACACGAGTGAAAAATAAAACTTAAAAAATAATGTTACTTTAATTAATAAACAAACATTTGCTGATATTGCAAAAAAAAAAAAAAGCTCAACACTAATTACAAGCATAAATTTAATTTCTCTTCCCATAGATTCAGAAAATTTACAACCAGCGATATTGAAAATCTAGATTTATAAAATTAAAATGGTGAAGAAAATCAATCCCCCTTTCTATAATATGGAATATTCACATGCTAGATGAAATTTCTGAGAAGTTCCACCAACACCATTCCTAATGGACTTTTTAAAATTGTCTCCTTTTTGCAGATTGTTCAAAAGTTTTATCATCAATGGATATTCGTTGTTCTTTGTATAAATTTCCAACAGATTTACTATATGAAGCACTCATTCTGCACAATCTATGGAACAGTGTTCTATGCTTAGCTGATCATCCCAATCAAAGATATCTGATCATAGAATTTCCATGATCAAAACCAAAAAAAAATACATTTAAAAAGATCAAAACCCTGAGTCATTTTGCTCTAATTGCTGTATATGAAAACTAACAGAGATAGATAAATGGCATATTGAAAGATACATACTTAGGCTACTCCACACATGACTTTTCAAAATTAATGGAGCCTTTTGAGAAGATTGTCTCATCACAACCAATTTACCTAAAGGATATACTAGTTCCAATCTACACCAATAGCTATGAGTTTAACATTAAGCTAAACAAAAACATTGATCCAAATACTATGCCTACTCAGGTTACAGACTAAGAGTCAACAATTTTTCTATACCTACGAGGGTTAAAACCACAATGTTTCTCTTGTCCCTAGCATAACCAGGTGGGTAAACATACAGCTTGATGCATTCATAATCAAAACCAAGACAATAGTGACTAAACATCTAACACACACACAATCTCTCCCTGAAATGAAGATGCTTCACCTATTGACCTCTCCATTAATGAGACAAATCAAATCTTCAGAACAACTATTAACATCAGCAGCAAAAGTGCTCAGGATGATGATAATCAAACTCTCACCTCATCAGCAAAACTATGTAACAGTTAGATCCAACTCAAAAATTTTTAATTTTGAGTTGTAGCTGGCCATTTATGATCATACAATCCTTTTTCTAAACCTTATAAACAAGCCAACAAATTGAAATCTCAATTCAGTCAATATAAAACAGTTGATCCTCAAAACATTTACTTTAACTGTTTTTTTTTCCATTTTCTTTCAACATGAAAATAAAGATAGGAGCTTTCAATGTTCAAAGTGTAAACTCAATTTTAAAAAAATCCAGCTAAGTAGATGGATTCAATTTACACAATCGCACATCCTGGATCTGCTGGAAATCCAAAATCAATAGTGGTTTTCAGATTGCCCTCACAATCTATATAAGGACCCAAGGCTTTTCCACTTGTTCACAAGATTTATCATTACCATAAAGAGGCACTGGTCTGGTCATCACAAGAACCTGCCAATTTTCATGCTTTAAAATTATATATATATATATATATATATATATATATTATAATGGTCAAGAAAATAAAGTCTTACCATATCTACACTACAGGGTGCCACCAGGCTCTTTGAACTTAAAAAATTTATATAGTAGGTAGAAACGTGCTGTTAAGATCTAATTTTTACATATGTTTTATTCCAACTATCAGCCCATGCCACTAGCTCAGTGAGGCGCAGAGATTTATAAATATAAATTCTTATTTAAAAATATTTTCAATATTAAAAAAATAAAAGAAGCCACTGCCAGTAATAACACACACAACATTTATTAAACATATATAAGATTTAGAATCATTTTAGTATCACTTTTACTTTAAAATTTAACTTACATTTTGACTTTTATTAAAGAATTTAATTTACATTTTAACTTTTATTTTAGAAGTTTGCACAGATAAATTTAATATTTTATTAGAGTGTCGAGTATGAATAGACTACATAGATTGCATTTGAAAAGAAAATATTCTATCCCTGATTTAACCTTAGGACAAAAGTTCACAGTCAAACCAACGCCAATCTATAAGATATATTGATGTATTCAATGCAGCATGAATATGATAGCACAATACAATACTGTCAGGAATGCACATCTGAACAGCATGGTTATAGAGAATGCACATCTGAACAGCATGGTTATAGAGAAGAAATTGTCTCTCATCCAGTACAGGAATGTTACATCTATCTGGCAAGAAGAACAATAATAAAAAAAACTTCATAGGAAGGGATTGTGGTCTATTTTACTGTCTTACTATCCCATTCCATAGACTAAAGGGGTGATCCAATGAGCAGGGAATATGTCTGCTTCTGATGGTCAGTACGAAATGGGACATATTTTGCCCAAGTGTGCCATATCATGTGATTCTGCACATAGCAGACCTTCATACTACATTTACTAATTACACCAATATATCCAAATGATTAATCCAATTTAACTATGAAACAAATAACCCAAGATTTACCCTTCCTTAAACTAACATAACTTTACAAATCTTTGCAGCCATTCATGCCTGACTTAAATTTAACATTTATTAAAAGTTGTTTAACAAAAAAATCATAATAAAAATTTCAAAGAACAAAACAAATAACTTAATGGAAATGACTTTAAAAAACTAAATCAAATAAAATTAGTTATTAATAATAATTTACATTGGTCAGATAGGATTCTATTTCTATTAAATACTGAAAAAGTTTTGGAATTAAAGTTCTTACTATTTTGAAAATGTTCATTAGTTATATAGTTCTTACTGTTTTAGAAAAGATCATCCTTTACAGTTGCTTGCAATTTGGGATTCAGTGTTAATTCTGCCGATGTCCTATGGTCCGCAATATAGAAAAATGATTGGTCATTTCTCTTTCTTTTTTTTAGCAAATTGAAGGGATTGAAGAGTGCGTCTTTTCAATTCCTTCTCCTTCAACTCTTTTCACACTAACACATATAGCACACCTCTGCTTTCACATCTCTATTCTTTTTTTATTATTTCCAAACTTTTCCTTTTATTGTAAACTTTTGGATCCAGTGGACATTACGTCATGACTATGATGATTCTTTCATTGAGGTCCATTTTCTGAGGGATTTCTTTTATTGGCTATTAGTTTCTATTGTTTTTTCTCTCCTACCTGACCTTTACTATACATTTTGAAATGCCCAAGAGCTAGTTTACTTTTAACTAATTAAAATAATCATTTACATTTTTCACAATAGCATTAATTAAATTTGTACATTCTTAAAGATATATTTTTATCTTTAAATCTTTTAAAGTTTTTGTTGAAAATTTAGTTTTAAAACCTTTTTTTAAAATAGTTTTCTTTTAATAATTTTTCATCTGTGCGATTTTATATATATAAAGTTTAGATGACTTTTAACTTCCAATGTTTATTTCTTAAAAAATTTTTTGTTTGCGAACTTTTCTTTTTAATGTCTAATTTTAAAAATAAATAATGTAACAGCATGTGTGCCTGTCACAAATATATATATATATATATATATATTGACTCAAACATATGTGCCTGTCACAATATATATATATATATATATATATTGACTCAAACCTATTTATAATCACTTTATACCACTATACTGTTGCACTCAACATAATTTTTTACATGCTTCCTGAACCAGTTATCATCTCAAGATTCCTTCTTGCCATCAACTCACAACTATCATCAACCTCTTATCCAGTTGTTTTAATGGGTGACTTTAGCATGAGTTATCACACTTTTGTTTCAAAGTGTCTATGTCAACTTGCAATACTCCTAATGATTGCTGAAGGTTTTTTACCACCCAACTTAATCCTTTTCAAGAACATTCACCATACTACACTTATTAACCTTTGCTTTTATTCACCCATGCTTCATCACTTAATTTAGGTAGCACTTAATCCCTTACCATTTTCTGATCACTGTAGTCAAATGCTTAAACTCAATACAATACAAACATCAACAATTCAATTTTATAAACAATAATAGTAATTCTTTCTGCACACACTTCTGAATTTTTGTATTCTGAAACATACATTATGTTATTTAAGCTCAGAAATATGCAACTTGTTCCTGTTCAATGGTAATTTTCCTTAACAAGATCCTGTCATTTAATATATAAATAATATTACCAAAACCATACTACCATCCTCAAGACTTCTAACTTTGGCTGATGAGTTACATAAAAGAATCACCGTGTATAAATCTGCTCCAGATACTTATGCACATATAAAAAGACTTACACAAATAACTGCAACACTGTAAATGAGTACCTTGTCACAAAAATATCTATCAAAACAACACATTTATACATGAGGGTACATTAGATGGACTTCAAGATATTTTCCACTGTCAGAATTCAACAAGAACTTAAAACTAAGAGTGTCACCACAGCTAGATCTAATAGGATAGAATCAATATACAAATACTTCAAATGAAAGCTGCAGTCACAGTGTGCTATCACACTACCTGAATATTTATTTGGCCACCCAAAATTAGATAAACCATTCCATGCTATTGATTTCTTGATGAAGCTAACCACAATACCAAACTCTTGTCATTCAGGAAAACATGGAATCCCTAAATTCTATTTTCACATCTGTCAATTTACTACCACATATCTATGTGTTTAAAAAATTATCTATCACAAAGGCTATTTAACATAAAAGATCTATATACAATATCCTTAGTTGCATTCAACAAAAGGCAAGCTTCAATATCCAATCTATCTAACCTGTGAACAATCTCCACAAGCATCCTTGGTATTAAAATCCTAGAAAAAGTTCTAAAAAAATCAAACCATATCTTCTCTCTATTATCACCAATGCAATATGCATAAAAATCTCCTTAACAGGCCAAGTTGCCCTCATTTTCAAAACCATTGTAAATTTAGTTAGAGGACAGAAAAATATACTCCAATGGCTGTTTAAATTGACATTGGGGCTGCTTTTCACTCAGTTCCTATTGAAATTTTAATTCAAACACTTGCAGACACCAAATTTTCTTGCTCTCTCTTATACCTACTAACCTACTCCTCAGCCATGGAATCCATATTAGAATTAATGGTAGAACATTACCATTACTATCTTCCCACAATCCATACCTCAAGGATCATCACTGAGTTTTTTATTATTTATGTTCAAATTAATCCTATGTTCAAATTAATCCTCTCATAAACAAAATACAACAAAAATTACAAGGAATTCAAATTTTACACACTGGACTATATATTTCATGGACTATATTTATCATGTATTGCATACATGAATAATTTCCTGACTTTCTTAAATCCAAAAAAACAATTCAAGATCAACATTAATAAAACATCAGCTGGATTTTTTTTACACTGGCAAGACACATATGCAAGTTTATCATGGTAAACCAACTAATTTTCTTGGAATTCCTTTCTGCTTAGGACTCTCTGGAATGATACAAAAGAGCCAGAAAAAACTGAAACATGATGCTGAAAACACAACCACTTCTCTCTCTAAAACCTTCCTCTCATTACATACAAAGGTATGCCTTTCAAACAGCTTGTAACTAAAAAAATAACTTATTACTCACCAATCATAAACTTCACTAAAATTTTTACCTTGTCCATTTACTCACTCTGTAGAAAACTATTATGATGCAGAAAAGTAATCTCCATCTCTGTAAAATAACTTAGTCGGGAGAAAAGGATTAGGTCTTCATTCCATTCAAATTTTTTTATAAACAAAAAAGTATTAATCTCCTGGATACTCTGGTAAGAAGTTTTCCAGCTCTCAAAGGTATCCTTCAAATAACACCAACAGACCACCACTTCATGGCTATTTGTCTTTGCTTATAAACCAACTCTAAAGCATTTATGATCAGGTATCTTTTTTGGGTGTTGGTAGATACATCTATTGGAGCATTTATAATATGCTGTATCTAGACATAACAACTGATTTTCAGTGACCAGTATTAAAAGTGAACAACAGTCATTTGATGCAGTGATTCAAAAAGTGGTCATTGGAACCAATTTTTTTTTACTATCTTTTAAGACTAAATCTTCACACTCAATCTACCTCCTATTTCCCAAATACTGCCGGGTTTACACCAAAATTGATGCTTTTCATTTTTTGTGCCACAGGGAAGAAGAAATGCAACAGCACCCATTCCATGCCCGCACAGCTCTAACAAATACCTGAAAAATTATGATTAACACACATAGACAACATCACACTTGATAACCTAATAGAGATACTCAGTAAAGACTCAATACCAGCAGCTTTTGCAGCAACTTTTTGTTTATATACTTTGTGGTACATCTATGCCTTGCAAATAACCCCAGAAGGCACCTAGCCACTTTCTATAATAAGATCAAACAACTGAAGTCCAGAGATGACAAAATTGTACACCCAGATATATTTGCTGCTACACGATCACTATTAAAAACCTGAGACAGACCATAATCTCAAAAACAAAATGACTTTTGCTTTAACAAGAACAATTATTTTGTTTTGTTATATATTTTTTTTCTACAATTTTTTAAACACCACTACTGTTTATTGAATAATGCAAACAATAGGTATAATTCAATCAAAAATTATTTTAAACTGATGAACTAAACCTTTAGACAATGAAAATAGAACCATAGGCAAATACACAGTTTTACAAGTTTATAATCATCAGATCCTGGCCTAACAACTTATTTGAACTATACCAATAATTTCTATCTGTTGGTTCCAAAGCTATATAGTTTTCAACCATGTATTTTTTAACAATGTAACATTTTACAAATGATGAAGTTTGATTTAAAATATACATATGTAATAATAATAGTAATGGTAATAATAATAATAATGAATCAATTTATTTCAGTAATTAATTCACTATGCAATAAGCTACTATGGAATAAAAAGTAATAGCCATCTCAATAAAACAATTAAACCAACCTACAAAGTGGAATGGTCTTGGAACATGCAATATATCAGTGTTTCACACCCGAAAACAGTAAATCTGCTTATAACCATATTTAAACATTTTCCAGGGATACAGGCAATAATACAAATCACACCCACTGATTGTCTTGCCTCCCATATAACTATATATCTACTCTGTTTGTGAGTTGTGAAACCATAAGAAACATTGTAACATTAAAAACACAAATAAATACACATACTGGCAAATACAAAATCTACTTATTCCAGACCAACAAATGAATAACTAGCCCACAGTACTGGGAATAAATAATGGTCACCTGTTAGGAAAGTTCAAAATATCATGCTTAAAACCAACATGTTATGACTTTATTATGAAACATAATCTCAATGCATTACCAACAACACAATCTATTCAGTACAAGTGATGTTACATGAATGTTGAGCCACTGTGTATGTTGTGTCACAGAGATGAAGAAACACAAACCCATTTTTTTATCTGACTGTCTATCCTTATAAAAGTGAGACTAATGATGCTGAACACTACAGACAAAATGGGCCCACAATTAATAATATGGTACATAAAAAAACCCAATACCAATAATAGATGCAGCTACATTCAGCTTATATGCATATTGGTGCACCCATTGAACATTCACATTTGGAAACAATCCGAGAAGACACTCCAACACTTACTACAACAAAGTTTTAAAAAAAGTAGGGATAGAGACAGTATTATTGCACCACAGGATATTTTCATGACAACATCATGTGTCTTCAAAATATACTCAGCATTATAACAAGGACTGGAATTAGTACTCCTAAAAATAAAGTAAAATATGAGATAAGCTAACACAAACCTTTTAATGACAAATCATTGTAAGAATGATTTTTTTTAACCTGGTTAAACAAGATGACTTTCAGAGGCAAGGACTAAATGATAAATTAAAAAGAACTTTTTCATATAAGTACATGTAATCCTAGTGTAACATATTTTGATGTAACCAATTAATATTAAATAAAGTTTGCTTTCAATAATAATAATAATAATAATAATAATAATAATAATAATAATAATTATTATTATTATTATTATTATTATTATTATTATTATTATTATTATTATTATTATTATTATTATAATAATAATAATAATAATAACAACAACATTAATAATAATAATAATAATAATAATAATAATAATAATAATAATAATAATAATAATAACTATTATTATTATTATTATTATTATTATTATTACTATTACTACACTATATTATTAGCTTGTAACTCTAAAAAAACATTGCAGAATTACAGATTTAAATTTATTACCAGTAATATTTTTTACTCTTAAGTTATAATTATCTTGGGTTATTTTCCACTGACAAATAATATTTGGTATAATTGGTTTTTTCTCTATAATTTTAGTAAAGTTCTATTATCTATAATATTTCTTCTTTTATTTTTAGATTAATGTCTTTACAAAAATTATCTATATGGCTATCTTTAACAATTTTTTATATATAATTTCAGCTTATGAATATTTACTCTAGTGTTTGGGTTCCATATACTAAACCTTGATCTAACACTGGCATTATTATGGATATATATATATATTATTGCAAAATATATTGATCTAACACTGGCATTATTATGGATATATATATATATTATTGCAAAATAATTTTTTATACCATAATATGAGCGTATTGTTTTTAGAGCTTTATTCCCAATATTATTTATGTGATTATTGAATAATCCAGTTGATGAGAACGTGTTACCCAAATTTTTATAAATATCAATTATTTGTATATTTGTCATATTTATAATATATTTTCTGAATGAGAAATTAGAATTAGATATAAATGTTATTGTTTTGCTTTTATTGTCATTTATTTACGTTTTACATTGTAGACACCATTGGGCAGAATTTTTAATATTTGCTTGAAAATTATCAACATCTTCAAAGTTATTATTTGTTGGAAAATTATGCAATTATCTGCATATGGTTGTAATTATGATTTGATTATAGTATATTGTAAATCATTTAGAAAAGCATTGACTAATATAGATGACAAAAATTTCCTTGAGAAATTCCTTAATATGGAAGTAAGAAGGATTCTTGATTTATAACATTTGTTACTAAACCTTTTCTCTTTGAAAGACATAATTTTATTATGCTTATGACATCCATATTTATGTTTAGTTTACTTAATTTATCTATTATAAAATTATGATTTTTATTATCTAATGCTTTATTGAAGTCAAAATAAATTACAACCAGTTTCTCATTATCATTGATAGAATAAGTGGTATAATCATTTATAGCAAGAAAATTTGAAATTACAGATCATCATCATCATCATCAAGCCACTAATTGTTTTCAAGCTTATCTGCTACTGTAACTATTGCATTTTTCACATGTTGACTATTTCTTACACTAATTAACCATTAAAAAAATCAACTAAGTTATAAATATCTTAATGATATAATAAGAATCTTGGCAGATAACTATCACTCATAATGCTAATGCTTTTGAATTAAATTAACCATCATCATTCCATTTTTATTGTATTATATTAATAAATATTATTACATAAATACATAAAAAATATTTGGTAATAAATATCTATATTATTAAAAAACTAACAGAATTTTAAATGTAAAGATGAATCAATTTTTTTTTTTTCGTTTAAAATAACCTACTATCTTTTTCAATACACATTCTATATTACTGATAACTTTTCTCCATGGATGAGCAATTAAAATTTTCAGCTATTATTTTTATTTTTTTAAAAAATGGCTTGAATTTCTACTGAATTTTTTTTAATGAGCTTTATTACATATATTATTTTTTAATCAAAATACTTAAATAACTACACACACATGCATATGTATATAAATAAAAATGTTCGTTTTTATTATTATTATTATTATTATTATTATTATTATTATTATTATTATTATTATTATTATTATTATTATTATTATTATTATTATTATTATTATTATTATTATTATTATTATTATTATATTAAATAGTGCTAACACACTTATAATGTAAAGGTGTATAAATTAATACCAATTAAAACGGCTTAGCACTTTCAAGAAAATTTATTTCTCATAATCATAACCTGCTATGACTCATTCATTGGAATCATTCTGTATGTATAATATGCAACTTTATGCAAGTGTGTCAATTAGCCCATCTTTTGATATAGTTAAAACATGCTTTTTTGTGATTAATGGCAAAGGAGTCTTTTTGTTATGAAGTAAGACTCCTTTACCTTACATTTAACATCATGCATCTCAGTACAAACCAATTGTGCAGAGGCAGGTTCAAACTCATGCCCAGATACTTTTGGTTGTTGTGTAAAAATTGAAGTCCATCCTGGGTTAGTATGTGACTTGTACTTATGCTGTGACAACCTAGTAGCTATGGTGGCTCTGGTTTCACCATAGTATGATACTTTGCATCCACTGTGAGGGCATGCAATGTCATACATGGCCTGTGGGGTCTGATCAAAAACTATGGTGTCTTTAGTATTGTTAATAAGCCTATTAGTTGAGAGAGGTGTATGAAAGCTCAGGCAAAACTGTGTAAAGTCCTATAGAATGTCTTATGCAAAGAGGGAAAATAAGACAACAACAGCCATGGATTGTTATCTCTAAATCTGTGTGTTCCTATATTACATATATTTTTTATAGTGGGGTATTATACTTTATATATATATATATTATATATATATATATATATATATATATATATATATATATATATATATATATATATATATATATATATATATATATATATATATGGAGTGCAAAATATGATCATAAAAGATTAAAATAAAATGAAGTGAGGATTTATTTGTTAACTATTATGCTTACTAGGTTTATATTTATAAAGTAAAATAACAAGATTTATAGTATATAAAAGTTACAAAAAATTTTGCCCAAATTTTTCAAAACAAAATCAAACTTTTAGTTTTAAAAAACAATACACAATGGTAGATATAAAATAAATGGCTTATTTTCTTATAATGAATAAAAATGAATGCTATAAAATATTGTTATATTTTGCTGAAGTCAAAAATTTCTGAACCAGTAAAGCAAAATAAAACTCATTTTTTATTATATATCTTTCTTCTTATTATTATTATTATCAAATCTACATAATCTCTAATTTCAAATCTCATTTTCTTTCCCATTTTTACTGCAATATATTAGTCCATTTTTTATACCTTTAGTTTTAAGGTTTCTTTATTCTTATCTGTTTTAAGCACAAAAAATCAAAGCTATTGTTGTATACTACTTTAATTTATGTTATTTGTTCTAGAAAATCACTTCTCCTAACTTTAGTGATTGAAAATGCTTTACACTCTAATAAAATAATTGTTTTGCAATTGTTCAGTATCACTTGGAATTTTTTCTATCTTTTTTAATTAATATTCATCTAACATAATTATTTTTATAAGGATATATTTGCAAAGACTTTTTTTTTTAACAATGATGATTTTGGGGTTAAATAAAAATAGTTTAAGTTAAAATGCATGTACATTAAATATATAATTTTTTTTCACATTTTTTGTATAGTTTACAAAATAAATTTTTACTATATACCATTTATAAATACATATTTTTATTGCTACTGCCCTGTTTTACTTTAAAAATATATTATTATTATTATTATTATTATTATTATTATTATTATTATTATTATTATTATTACCATCATCAACATCATCATCATCATCATCATCATCATCATCATCATTATTATTATTATAAAATAAATTTATTTGTGATAATTTGCTTAAGTATATATCTATATATACATATATAAGTTCCAAATAATTTTAATGATAAAATTACATATAGTATATTTATAATCGGTATTTACTGTATTTTTACATATATATGTAATTAAACAGATCCTATTTTAAGATAGAAAATGCTATTTACAGTAAATAATCCAAACTTTCACTCTAATACTAGTGATTTACGAACAATATATAAGTGGTTTCATGAATCAGATATCAAGATGACATTTGTTTGATATTGAAATTCTTACTTCATAACAATTAAAAACAAAAAATATAGATTTGTTTAAGTTGCACAATAGGATGGTGATTATTATATTTTTATTAATTTAAATTCTGTTTGTCAATATATTTTAATGTTTTGAACATAAATTGTTTAATAATTAATAATCAAAAATCTCAACTTTGAAAAGAGGAAATACATATTATTAGGGATTTATCAGTTTGTGATAAATGAAAAATATTCAGCAACATTTGGCTTTGATGACTATCATCTTTATATCTTTTTAGACAGATAAAATGTGCACTGATGTTGAAAAGCACACTTTAATATAGTATCTGATCCATTGAATAAATTAAAGATAGGGTATTTGATAAGACATCACATGATCACCATTTCTTATGTTTGTCCTTAACTGTTATTAAAACAGGAACAACTCTCTATATGTATTGCCACTCAGTGTAAGCCAGAATAATCAATGAATGCCAGAAGGCTTTCAAGCCAGAAACTAGTCTGGGAATGTTGGATGAGTAGTCACTAGATGGGGATGTTACACACAAGTCTTCTGGCATCCACTGATTACTCTTGTTTGCACTGAATGGCAATACATATAGAGAGTTTTGTCTGTTTTAATCTATCATAAGAGCAATATAACTATTTTAATACAATTAATTATATTTTGAATCAATTTATTTTTAAAATAATGTGACATAGATCTTTTATAACAAAGTTATAGCTATAATATTTCTAAAATGAGATAACTAGATTACAAAAAAAATTCTTATGATGTTCAGATTTTTGGTTATGATAATATCAGCTACAATTATAATGGGATGACTTTAATAGATTGTTATGCATTGAGAATAGGAAGAAGTAAATATATTTATGATATAAAGATTATCTGAAGAATGCTTTAATGCATTGAGAATGACAGACTATGAAAAAGGATAGTATAGAATTGACAGTTTTATATAATACATCAGAAAAAAAATATTGTAGTGCAAAAAAGGCTAAAGAAAACTATTCAGGATATCAAATAATTAGAATAAATAAGAAGGTCATAATATGTTTTCATATAACTCATATTTAACATTTTGTTTATTAATGATGATTATATATGCATGTATGCACATGTTGGAAAGCTTCATTTAATAGAGATAATAAATTTGCTTGTCAAATTTTTGATCTGGGGTTAGATATGAGGACAAGTAAACTTATTTTCTAAAGATGTATAATTTTTCTCTCAGGTAACTGTTCCATAGTCAGTCTAACTGACCATCATCTGAGTATAGAATAGTAGGATTTCTTACAAGGCAATTTCCAACTATTACAATATATTTAAATATAGCAAAATTTAAAATTATAAAAAAAATTATCTTATAGTTAGACCTTATTCTAAAAATATAATTTAAAAAAAATTTAAATACAGATATTGGAAATTTATTGTCGTGAATTATATTATTTATAGCAATAGTTATAGTTGCATTCTATTTTATCCGAATTTTCTATTATTTTTTACAAAATTTTTCCAATCATAAAAAAATAAATCTATCTTAATAAAAAGAGTCACGGAAAAAAGTTTACGTTGTTTGAAAGATTTGGAACTATTTTTAGAAGGTTTTTTTCTTTTCTTTTCATGTGTCAAAGCATCGGCCGGCAAGGGAACCCGCAAACCTGGGACAGCTGCTTTGTAAGGCTGCTGTGCTGACCACTCGGCCTTCACGCTTGGCAGGTTAATTTTTAAGTCAATATTGTTTAACTATTCCATAATGATTGAATTAATATTCTTATTGCAGACAATAACGTTATTAATTACCGTTGCAGAATAAAATAATGGGGGAAGGGCGTTTATCTGCTCATCGTTTGGCGATCGGCAAGCGTGGTGGCAATGCTTTATATTATGAACCTTTGGTGAAGCCTTTGTCTTATATTGCACTATTTATTAAAATGGATGCATTACCCTATTCATATATAATAGCTAATATTTTAAGTTTTAAATACTTTTTTAAAAATCGAAAAAAATATTTACAATTTTGAATTTGTTTTCATTTTTGCTGAATTTAAATAGATAATAAAGGTATGAAAATATTGTTAACTATTGGATAATGATCAACTCAACCGTGCTTTTGGTGAAACAATTATAATTATTGACAGACTTTGTAAAAGAAGATTCCGAAACTTGAGAAACATTTTACTTGAGTTTATTTATTTTTTAATCGATACCTCAAATACTTTTTTTATCTCTGTTTGTTTGCTTGCTGACTATTATTAGTTAAAAAAACTTAAATACTAAAAGTAAAAATTATAATGAAATAAAAATTAAAAAAGTTAACAATAAAAAGTAAACTATTTTATCAAAATATGCTTTTTTTGTCGTTGCTAATTATTATCCCAATAATATTGAGTAATTGAGTAAAATTAAAACTACTTTTTTAAGTAAAACTATATATATATATATAGCATTTTCGATGTAATACAATGAGAAAATAAGAATATTATATATATAAACAGATCAGGTCAGTCGTCAGGAGGACAAGCCGAAAAAGTTTAAATAATATTAAAAAATTTACATATGTGTAAAAAAATATAGAGTGGAGAGAGGTGGGTGGTGTGAAATCTGTGCTCATATACCCTATATTAAATATTACGTAATGTTATACAAAATTAATCATTGCTTTGTTTTCCACATGAAATGTTTATCAAATAATTTCAATTTGTTTGTTTGTTTATTTTTTGCTTGTAAGAAAAAATGTAAACTGATTTATTTTTTGATTGCCCTGTTAGTTCGGGGTAAAAGTGCATTTTGACAAAAATTCTCAAGAATACTAATAACCCTCAAGTTATTTTTATAGGACGTATCGTCAACAGCAGTATTGCCATTACAATAAAAATAAATAAACGAATAATTAAACTTTAGAGGCTTTATTAAACTTAAATTATTAAAAAATGGTTTAAAATAAATATCTCAGACTAAGTCCATTTAATAAAATTACAGATACATATAATTAAAACAATAATAAACACTTTTATATCAGCTTCTCCATATTATAAATAAATAGAGTAAAGAGAAAGATGGAACGACCTTTTTCTTATAAAACCTCTGTCTTGTGTTGCGACTTAAGAGCTCTCTATACAGTCATCATTACATCTGATTGGGTGTCATATAAGCATTCTAAATGCACATACAAGAGGTTTTCAGCCTTTCACTTTAATTACGAACTGCTTGCGCATAATAAATAATTAACATTTTAGTATATGGTTAAAAGTTGTTTCCTCTAAGCCAAATGTGGTAATAAAAGATGTGATGATAAAACTGTTGATGATGCATAATAGAAATTAGAAATATTTATTGTATATAAGTACAACATTTATTCATTGTCATAGCAATGTTTGTTATGCTCTGCTGTATGATGTCTGTTATATATTATGTAAATAATGCTTTTTCAATATTCTGAAATTTAATACTACATTTTATAATATAAAGTATCTTGACAAAGATCATTCATTAGAATTGTTCAGAATACAGATTTCTTCATTGAAGACATTTTACTTTTGCTGTCAAAAAAAGTTTTCATTACAAAATCCAAGGATTCCTAATTATGCATGTACATCCTAAAGAAGCTTTGTTTATTCTGGTCTAATACCCTCATCTACTTTTAATTTGAATAATCAGTAGCTATTAGATAATAATATTTATTAAACCTTTATCAAGTACTATCCTATCCATTTTATAGAATAATTTCTGATCTCTAGCTTTAATTCAAAACATTAACACGTTTTTGAATTTGAAGTCAGAATCCTGATACTAATCAAACAAATAAAAATATTTTCTCAATGAAAGCTGCATTAGGATCAGAAAATATAAGTCTACTAGATTCAGTGCAAACTCCTTACTAATGAAGACTATGATATTTCTGGATGATTATTTAATAAGCATCAACATCTAATATGTATTGATTATTTGAACTTACATGGTAGCACTAGAGTAAATAAACAGGATTACTATAAATCAAAAAAAAGTTTCAGATTAATGTTAATATAGCCAAAGACAAACATCAAAGTAAACATTGAATCTCACCACTAGACATATTATAACAATAACAAAAAATTTAAAGTAAAACTCACACACACAGACAGATTTTAATAAGCCGAGTCGTGTAATATTCTGAATATGTCTTTCTATGTATATACTGTATATATATATAAAATAGTTTAAACGCCAAATAAAGTAATGTGAAATGTGTTCTTGTGAGAGCAGTTTTTAGTATATTTCACCTTGTGAATCATAATTGTCTTCTTAAATTACATCAGTTTTTATGTAACAAAGTTTGCTTTTAAAAGAAAAAGTTAAAGTAGGTTCCATTAGATCTAGAATTTTTTTAAGTTCTTTTTTATGCTGTTTTTTTTTTTTTTATAATACAAAGCCATCAAAAATTAAAAGATAAAAGTTAGAGTTTGTCTAAACCTATTGTAAAAACGCAGAATAATCATTCGCTTATTCAAATATTAAAAAAAAAAAGCGTTTTATAAAAGATACCTACTCAATAATAATATATATATATAAATGCTCATGAAATTAAATAAAAGGTGACATTAGATGTGCATATTATCGTTTTATATAAATATAGTCAAGATTATTTAATATATTCACTCTATTCAAGGGCCGCCCTTTGGTCTAGTGGAATTGACAGCAGTTTGCTACGTTCATGATTTGAAAGTCCAGCTAAATAATTTTTGGATTTTTTTTAGGCGATAAGTAGATTGAGTATCCAGTTTTAGACAATAAATGAATGTCTAGTAATTGTTAGATAAAATATTAAGTTCATATCTTATATTGCGTGTATAAGATTAAAACAGTAAGTATAATTTTAATATGAAACAGATTCTATTTGTGAGGATGATATCACATTCCTTTGAATGCTGGGAGTAGGGTTTACCATTTTAATATTTCTGCATTCATGCTTCCCAATTGGTGAGAAGTATTTAAAACATCACAATAGTCAGAGCGCTAATAGCTCTAAACAAGTTTTTTTCAATAAATGCCACAAGAGAAAACACTGACAAGAGCCATTAGCTCAAAACTAATTTGAGGATAGGGATAATTCAAGATAGAGATTTTAAATACTTTTTTTGCAACATTTATTGAAAAAGCTTCTTTAGAGCTATTAACGTGCTCATTATATTATTAATATAAATAATGTATATACAATAAGTTATAGAGCAGAAATTTTGACTCTTATAAATGAAATTATAATAATTTAATAATAAATTGACTAATGTTCCTAATAATTATTTTATCAAATAACAGTTTAGGATTTGTAAGCCTTCATCTAATATAAAGCTTTCCAACCTTAATGTAATTAGAAGAAACTTAAACTCGGACTTCAAGCTTCCACATATGTGCACTCCATCTTATACAACTGATATATGTATGACCACTATGAAAAAAATAAATGATCTCTAATATATATATATATATATAATTGCAAAAAAAATCAAGTCATATATAATGTGATTTAATTTAATAAGCTTGTATTACAGATGTTATATAATGAGTATGCCAATAGTTCTTAACAAACTTTTCAGAACATCTCTAACCTCAGACCAGTTTCTAGCTCTGGCTTTCATCAGTGAGGTGCTAAGATATTCAAGCATTAGATTTAAAATATCAGATCAAGCCCAGCACATTATCTAATGTTTAACTATTAACTATTAAGTAGGAAATATGAAAATTTCAGACATCCATATCTCTTCAAATCCAGCTATCTAACTTAAATAATCATATGTGATTAAAACTAAATTCATATACAATATGCATACATGAACAGATAGATGTTCATTATATACAAAATAGGTAAATATAATGAAGAAAAAAATTTATTAAATCAATATTACAATGATTTGAGGGAAAACCTCGAAAGCGCTTGGCCCATTTAATTGTTTTTGGTTTTTGCAGCTTCTTCGTCAGCGGGTAAATCACTTTTATATGCTAACTATGTAACAAAAATATAAGCAGGTGTATTCAGTAGCTTCTTGATTAGATTTCAACTGTTGTGGCTCTACTCTCCTTGGAAGACCCTCCCTTGACTATGTAAAAGTTTAATAGACAAATCCATTAACATAAGAATAATAATCATTCACAGTGAATAAACAAATAAAAACAACTGTCTTGTAGCAAGTGTGTGTTTTTTAAAATGGAATAATACTAAATAAAATCATATCTTTATTAGTAGTACTCAATGTCACATCACTATGAAGGGAGGGGTACCTAAACTTTATTTAATGGAATAAAACAATTTGGCTAGCTTAATAACCTTCTTTCCTGCATTTTTTTGACTTTGGCTACAATGGACTCCTCCAAGTTATAGAAATTTTGATTCCCAAATACACAAGTAAAATATAAAAAAATTACAGAATTCTACAAACTTATTCATAAATTAGGAAAAAAAATCACACAACAAATTACTACTGTTTTTCAAGAGAACTGGTGTAGGGTTTGTGAATTAGGCAGTTAATGTCTCTGATAGCTACAGTATGTCATTGTTCCAGTCAGACTTCTATGGCAAATCACATTATTCTTTGCAGAGACTCTTCAATGACCTATTTGGAATGACATTATTCCCATTTCCTATTGTTGTCCTTCATTTTCTATCCATCTGGGAATTTTAGATGAGGTATTACATGTTTCAGTAGGCATTACACATTGGAGAACTAAACCATTGTGCTTCCTATGGTCAGGGCTGGCAACACTTAGCCCTACAACATTATTGAATTAGCCAGAAAACATCATTTTGTATCACGTAAACAAACCTTAATTCAGTATTTGTTATTAAATGATTTTTATATTAACAGAATTATTCCATCATTAATATATAACTACTTGGAACACATTTTAATTTGTTCTTTTATTCACATTTGAGGAATAACAGTCTTTTTTATTTTGAATGCCTATTTAAGTTAGCTCCATTATTTCACATAAGTTTATAAAGTTATTAGAATCACTTTTGGCTAAATATTGGCCACAGTTTTTTATAATTTGCTTTACAACAATCCAGCAAATAATTTGAAGTGTTCGAATTTGCCATACATGTTCTTTAAAATTCAAACATTCTATTTTCCAATATTGTTTTACAGTTCTGCCTTCATCTTTAATAGTAGAAAGATGACAGAAATGAACAGAGTCTGTTTTTATACTGCACTCTGCTTCCATTGTCCTGTATACTAACATATTATTTCCTTTTCTATTGCTGTGCAAACCCTATTGTTGTATGTATTATGATTATTATAAGCAAATTAAAATTACACTTTCAATTTCCATACTTGGTTTGACATTAGGTTACCATGCTTACTTAGTCCAAGTCTTTTAAAATAACATACAATACATTGATATTAAATTTATTGTTTACATACATATATATTAGTATGATTATTTTTTAATTGGGGTTTTCATGCTTCTAATCGATAAGTAAAATTGATTATATTGTGCCCTCACTTCCCGGAAATAATAATAATAATAATAATAATAATAATAATAATAATAATAATAATAATAATAATAATAATAATAATAATAATAATAAATAGGACTAGCTCAGATAAATAGTTATGCTCCATTAAAATACATCTAATCGATAATAAAGATATTCTATGATATTATCTATTATTTAACTAGCTGTAACTAATAAGAAATAATAAAATGGTTTGATTTTATAAATTAAATAAATAAAATATTAATAAAATTATGAGACAATGAAATGAAGTACAAGTAGTAAAGAATTACATTGAGCCAATATCCCACAGGATACAACCTCAATGGCATAAGAATACTACCCCCCCTTTTATTTCAAATAATCATAAATTTATAGCATTATTACGACTTTAAAATAATAATCAATTAAATATAATATGGATATATAAATCCTAATCTCTTTATTAGAAATAATATGAATATGTTAATCCCAGGTTCTTTAAAGTAATTCCAATCATTTAAAATTTCTGTAGTCAAGTATGATAAGAGATTTTATATCACCCTCAACTACACCTAACTAATAATAATAACAAATAATAATAATCATCTTCAATGTATAATTATCAATCTTATCTACTTTTCAATGTTATGGAATTATAATAGTAATAACAATAATAAATAATATAGTATAATCTTTTAGCTTCCATGTGGCATTTTAAATAAAATATATGATATAATCTGATAATCTGAGAAAATATGTGGCGATGAATAATATTGTAATTCTGGGTAATAAATTATAAAATTAATTTATGACCATAATGCTAATAATGATGTAAAATGAAAACTTCTCAAATAAATTATATTAAAAAAACACTGTAATTTCTTAAGTAATAATCCTACTCATACTGTGCAAATATTATGTTTGGTTTAAATATCCGGAGATCATGAAGAATCAATGCAATACACAGCTTTATAAAACAAGTTTAACAAAAACATTAGTTTCAATAGGCTTTATTGGTTTATAAATATACAAAAAAAGGAAGAAAAAAAAAGGGAAAAAAAAGGAAAATAACAATTTTGATCAGGGCTTACCATTCTCCTGATCGTTACAACAGTTTATAACAATTTACATATATTAATGGGTACACTATAACACATTTAACAAAAATAAACTATGTAAACTATTTATAATTACATCTTGGGTAAATTACATACTTCTTCATTTCAAAATAAAAATAAAATGATAAAATCTAAATGTACATAAGCCTTCATTCTGACTTATAACTTTTCACATTTCTTTACAATAATCATAATAATATTACTAATAATAATCATAGATACAATTATAGCTTAAAATATTATCTACTAATTGACCTATATTATAACATGTTCTCCATAAGCATACACAAAATATATATAAAAAAAACATAAACCACAGAAGTAGCACTTATTTCAATACATGGCCATAGATTTTGTACTTAATTAATTAAACAACTTTTATTATGATAGTGCTGACATTATTCAAAAATATTTATTTTAGTTCGTTAACAAATAAATGAACTTAAATAAAATAATATGATTAACAGATTTTTTATACACCTTGCTTGGTATTACACTAATACAAAATCCTATGTGTGTTTTTATGTGTGTTCTAAACATAAAATTATGTTCACAAAATATAAGTTCTTGTTCTATTTTATGTTGTTTCTCTGGATGTATTACTCTTTTAAAAATATGCATTACATGTATGACAAAAAAAATATTCAAAAATTATTCAAAAAATCTCATGAATAATTTATTATCACATTTTTTTTTTTTAAAAAAAAAATATAGTTTACTAAAATATGGAAATATTTATGATTCTTTATCCTTAAAGTTTGAGTTTACTTTCAATCTCATTTGTATTTAATCTCAACATAGACTAAAGCAAGAAAAACCTATCTTATCCTCTTTCAAAATTAACGATCCTACAATTCCCCAAATTATTTATTAATCTTCTTCAAAAATACAGTTCTGTATGATGCAATAACTTTTGAAATTATGATAGTGGTTCAATGCATTGGCATGAAGAACTAACTATAGTATCACTCAATAGTATAAACATATATGATAATCAGTGTGGCAACCGTGCATATAAAAAAAGATGCATGACTACTCTGTCTAATAACCTCCACTACAAAATAATGTCCAGGTTATTTATTAAGCTCTTTGGAACATTAGTACTTAATACTAAGAAAACACTGCCCATGGAAATATACAAGTTACAGGGCTTTGCTATCTGTACCTGCATAATCTACTAAGATAAAAAAATACTTTCTATTCCCCATAAATCCTACATATAAGCATCCCTTTGATTTCTTTTCATACTCATACTCCCAAGGTCACTACCACTTTAAAATTTCATAATAGATTTATTAATCTACATTGCCAAAATTATCAAACATATTTCTAAAACAATAAATAAAATTCATGTACAACTTCAACAATCTAAAACTACTCAACAAAAAAAGGTTATTTCACTTTCAAAATTCATCCATAGAAATACAAATAATTTTGTATCAATGTATCAAATCAATACTTTAAAACATTTAAAAATAATAGGGTTCCTTTACTAAAGAATCATATAAATTATATTTATCGTTAAATCATATTACATTAGTAATATAAAAGAAAAGTATGCATATCTTTTTTCAAAAAAAATCTAGCTCATATTTTTAGAATAATAATAATAAGTTCTATGTGTGTTTAATGCACTCACACATACCCATACATTCATATGATAATACTATAAAATATTCCAAGCAATCTAAAAAAAAAATACATCATGTAAAAATTAATATTTTATAAATTTTGCCCATAGTGACAAATCACTAGTTGGTCGCTTTTAGACATTTTCTGGTCCACATTTCATAAAAAATATTATATAATATTAGCATTTACTCAGCAAGAACTATCATACTCAGCAAGATGTTTGTAAAAAAACTTTACAGAGAATTAAAATTTTTTTACAATAATTATTATACTATATTAGTAGATATTTTGTATATAATTTTCCTGCCTACAATAATAAATAAAAAAACTTAATTCTATTATTTGTACATAAAATAATTAAAACCATATTTATGTAAAACTCCAGTCCATTATAAAGTAAAAAAAAAGTTTTTTCTTTCTTCTAATATACTCATTATCAGTCCTTATAGATGCTTCCTACCCGACATACATTGCTATGAGAACCACTGTCTAACACTTGAGAACAAAACTCCTCTCCCCTGATGCAATGTAATCACAAATGATTTTTTTAAAAAATGATGAAAATGAAAAATAAAAAGGAAGTTGACTTTTAACCTTTTAACCGCTAATTTTATTATTGGTTGTATAAGATAAAAATCATATCTTTTAATTGGCCAACTCACAAACTGAAGACAAAGCCTATTGTTAAAACATATTCGCCTATAATATTAAATTCAACTCAGATACGTTTATAAAAAGTATATTATTAATTTTTCAGGTTATGAAGAGAACGAAAGTTCTTTCAAAAATAAATTGCTATTTATTTATTCTAAAATATTCAATTTCGGCAACATAAAAGCTATAATATAAACAAAAAGATCGACTTTTACGTTATAGAAAAGTAAATATTTCTTTTTACTACAGCTTCAATATTTTTACAAAAATCTTCGATATTTTTCGAAAATAATTTTGTTTTTTTAGTTTATTTTTTAAAAATTATTTTTAATTTGTCAAATTATCCTTTTTTTAATACTTAAATCACATTCGAAATGAAAATCTCAGCGTTTATCTTTATTTTCTTTGATCAGGCGGTTTCTTTGTTTTTTCCAGCCAATCAGAATGTCTTTGTCGGCTGAGAACTGGCTGAGAGCCAATCACCAATAAGCTTCTTTCTTTGTTTAGCTTTAAATGCAGTTTTTTTTTTATTTTTTACTTGTAAAAGAATTTGGAAGAGGGCACCATCTTATAGAGCTTTTAAAAATCTATTTAAAAACATATTGAACGAATATTTTCGTATAAAAACTTGCAGAGTTAGAATGATGTCAGATGTCTACGAGGTGCCTCGTAAGAGGCGAGAAAAGGGTTAAATCAGAAGTTATTTATGAAAATAATCATTAATCCTTGGTTGAAAGTTTATAAAAATTATAGTCCTTTATCTATAACTTTCAGAATCATGATTATTAAAGGTGATGTTAATTTATAAAGTTAAAAAATAATCCTCTGGAGTTTTTTCATTTTATAAGATCCTGTATTGGGCTTCTGATGCATCTGTTACAGCTATATGGGTTCAGCTGTATTCATACGGAATTAGGCATGTTTGTTCCATTGAAATTAGCATATTATAATTCAATAAAGTTAGCATAAAGTTATTTTGTCAGGATAATTTTTTCCAGATAATAATTTTCCAACAATCGGTTTTTATATATTATTAAATAAATGTGGTCTTCTTTAATAGTGACAACTTGTCATATAAAATATATTTGAAATAATATCGATCTTTATTACTCCATCATTTTAAATAAAAGTTCATAATAAATTCTTAAAAGAATATTTTCTTTAAAACATTTACTGCAACTCTTTTAAAAATGATATATTTTCAAAATATTGAAAATTAAAGTTTTACCATATAACTTGGCTTTTTCAGATACAGCTATTTTTTCTCACAATAAAATGTATTTAAATTAACAACAAAATTTTTTGTCTAATCCTTTCAACAATGTCTGAGATATTAATATAACCAATATTATATTTTTCTTTATTAATATTTTTATAACTATATTTTCACTTAGTATCTGTACCTCCATCCTTTTTTCCCCACAAATATACAATTATTTTTGGTATGAGTTCCATAGTTACTGCAATGCTGCTTTAAATTTTAACAGAAACACTTGATAGAGAATTTTGTTGCTTTAACAGTGCATGATTTTAACTTAATAAACTTATAATTTTTTAATACTCTCTTCTTTAAAATAATTCCAATTAATACACTATCCAATACTTTAATATTTTACAAATAATAAATTATTAAGAGAGCTGTTTAAAAGTATACAATTGACTTGAATTATTATAGCACAATAGACTTATTAAAGCACCCAATTGAATTGATTAAAGCACACAGAAACTAGTAAACATCTACTTTTATATCAAAATAAATTGATGATTTGATTGGCTATTTAGATCTTTATCTGGTGATCAAATTTACATATTAGTACTATCTTACACGATTAAATTTCAAAAATAAAAAATGATGACTCATTCAATATTATACTAATTAATTCTAAATTAATTTTATACTTCTATTAAACAAATTAAATCTTTTAAAATTTCATTTTAAAAATAATATTTTATTAATTTATTCAATATTTATTTTTAATGTATCTATGTTAAAAAATCTAATTTTTATTAACTACATCCATTTTAAAAAAAACCTATGTAAATATTTTATAACAGCTCATTTTTTTATCTTGTCTTGTGACTAACAAATGTTTTCAATTTTATAGTACAATTCTAAAGCAATTTTGAAACTTTATTAGAAAAAACTTGTAAGCACACAAGTATGAATATTTGTGTCACATGACCTTTTAAAATCAGACAATGTGTATCATTTTTTTTAATTACTATCTACTAACAAAAATAAATGTTTAATTGCAAAAAATGTTATATTAAAGAATAATAATATAATAATATAATTTGGAATAATAATTTTGTTACTATTAAATTAAACACATTTGTTACCACAAATTATTACATTTTAAATAAATAAGTCACAATACAAATATTAAGGGCTGCAGAAAGGAGTTTGCTATTAACTGAAAGGAGACCCTTTGATTTCTCTTGGAGGCCTTAAAGGAACTGAGCAGGGCAAATTCCTAATGTCCACTCCTTACATTCTTGTTGTTGCAGCTGTTATTACTATGTGATTATTCATATAGTATACGAACATGGATGGGCTGCTCACCAACATGCATTAGCAAGCGTGGTGAGTTTATTAGCTTTTTACCTCTGAGTTTAAGATCAAGAAACACCATGGTCTTTCTTTTCAGTGCCTGATAAGGCAGAATGAATGTTTGTGTAAATGATAAATATTTTTCCAATACATATATACAATTATGACAGACAAAGATAAAGCATGGCCCTTATTCCCAGGAGGCTGTAAAGTCACCAACCAAGGCAGCGGTTGGTGGCCAAAGGCAGAGAGTGCTAAGAATCCCCTGATTGTGGACCCAGGCTGCCATTTGATGACGACTTTTTATTTAGGTACTTACAACTACAGATCACTTTCAAGTGAAGGAAGATTGCAAGAATTAGAAGAAGAATTGTCTTATATTAAATGGGACATTATTGGACTTTGTGAAGTTAGAAGAAAAGGTGAAGAAACAATTGATTTAAAAAGTGGACATATACTCTATTATAAAGGCACACATATTGGAAATACAAGTGGAGTAGGATTCATTATAAATAAAAAGTGGAAGAACAATATTGTGGAGATTGATGGTGTATCAGACAGAGTTGCAAGATTAGTTATACAACTTAATAGTAGATACCAAATGCAGATAATTCAGGTTTATGCCCCAACAAGTTCTCATAGTAATGAAGTAGTAGAAGATTTTTATATGGATGTACAAAAGGCTTTTGATCTGAGTAAACAACATTTTAAAATTGTTATGGGAGACTTTAATGCTAGAATTGGTAGACAAATGAAAGATGAAATTGCTGTAGGTAATTTTGGTTATGGTAATAGAAATGAGAGAGGACATAGACTTGTGGAGTTTGCAGAAAAAGAAAAACTTTATATTATGAATTCATTTTTTGAGAAAATTGTTAAAAGGAAATGGACATGGAAGCATCCAAATGAAGGTACAGCAGAATTGGATTATATTTTGACTAACAGGAAATACATATTTCAAATTGTAATGTTCTTAATAAATTTAACACAGGAAGTGATCATCGATTAGTAAGATGTAAGTTACGTGTTAATGTAAAACTAGAGAGACAAAAATTATTGAGAAAAACAATATTTACGGTTGATATTCCTAATCTTCAGAAACATTCTAATGAATTTAAATTAGAACTTACAAATAGGTTTCAAGTGTTAGGAGATTTTGAACATGATTCAGATTTGAATGAAATTAATATGAAAATAACTGATACACTTTTAAAAACTGCAACAAAGATAGCTGGTAGAAAAAAGCAGCAATTGACTAATAAAATTTCTACTGAGAATAGAGAATTTATGAAGAAAAGAAGAAATATGAAGATATACAAAAATGATGTATTAAAAAGAATTGAATATCTCGAATTTTGTAAAATGGTACGGAAAAGAGTTGAAAATGATATAAGAAAGTATAACTGTGAAATAGCAAGGAAAGCTGTAGAAGAAAATAAAAGTCTCAAGAATGTTAAACAACATTTTGGTATTGGTAGGAAATTTATATTGCAATAAGAAAAAAAGATGGAATTATTACTAAAAAGAGAGATGACATCATGAAATTGGTAGAAGATTTTTATCAAGAATTATATAGTAATAAAGAACAAGTACCTCCTATATCTATTACATCTTTCAAATTGCCCAGAATTTTAAATGAAGAAGTGAGACATGCAATTAAATGTATGAAGAAAGGAAAGGCTCCAGGAAATGATGGAATTATAATTGATATATTAAAAGACGGAGGTGAAAAAATAGAAACAATTTTAGCAAAGTTATATACCAAATGTCTAAATGATAAAGATGTACCAGATGATTGGAAGAATGCAGTAATAATATTAATATTTAAAAAAGGTGATAAAGAAGATATTAGAAATTACAGACCTATCAGCCTTTTATCAGTTTTATATAAAATTTTTACCAAGATAATTATAACTCGTCTACAGAGAACTTTGGATTTCCACCAACCAAGAGAACAAGCTGGATTTAAAAGTGGTTTTAGTACAATAGATCATATCTAGGTATTGAGAGAAGTCATAGAAAGGACAAATGAATATGAGTTGTCATTATGTTTTGGATTTGTAGATTATGAAAAGGCATTCGATTCTATACACATTTCTTCAGTGATTAAAGCATTGGATCATTAAGGTATAGATCCAGGATATTGTCATATTGTAAAGAATATTTAAAAAAATGCAACAGCAACAATTAGATTACATAATGATACTGGAAAAATCAACATTGAGAAAGGTGTAAGGCAAGGTGACTCCATATCTCCAAAACTTTTTACAGCAGTGCTGCAAGAAGTATTTTGTGGATTAAAATGGGAAACTAAAGGAATGAAAGTAAATGGAGAGTATTTAAGTCATTTAGATTTTGCAGATGATGTAGTTGTTTTTGCAAATAATGCTTGAGAGCTGCAGGAAATGTTGCAGGAGTTAGCAGATGAAAGTAGAAAAGTAGGACTAAAGATAAATGTTAAAAAGACTAAAGTAATGTTTAATCGATTTGCTCAAAATATGAAAATAAAGATTGATTATGAAGAATTAGAAGAAGTTAACAGTTACAAATACCTAGGTCAGATTATTAATACAGATGGAAACATAATGGAGGAAATTAATCATAGAATTAAACTTGGTTGGAGTGCTTTTGGTAAAAATAACTTGATACTAAAAGGAAATATGCCTATGTGTTTGAAAAGGATGGTTTTTAACAAATGTGTTTTACCAGTTCTTACTTATGGATCTGAGACTTGGACACTTAATAGAAGAGCAATACAGAGACTTCAGACCACTCAAAGGAGTATGGAGAGATGTATGTTGGGAGTAACAAGAAGAGATCGAAAACGCAATGTATGGGTAAGACAACAAACAAGTGTTACTGACCTTATTGAAAAAAATAAAAGATTTAAATGGAGTTGGGCTGGACATATTGCTAGAAGAAATGATAATAGATGGACAATTGAAATTTTAAACTGGATTCCAAGAGATTGTAAAAGAACCAGAAAGAGACCACATGTGAGATGGATGGATGAAATAAAGAAGTGTGCAGGGGTGTTGTGGAAAAGGGAGGCTAAAGATCGGAGAAGATGGATTAAACTTGGAGAGACCTTCATCCTGCAGTGGATTGATAATGGTTGATGATGATGATGATGACAAATATTAAGTATAATTTTTATTTCACAATACACTAGTTTATTTAATTTTAAGTTATTACTTTTAAAATTTAGCTTTTAACACTTTATTTACTAGGGTTTTTAGCATATTATTCTACATGGCCAGATTTCCCAACCATACAAAATTACACTATCTAGCTTTACTTGACTATTTTTAATATATTAGTATAGTTTTATGCACTTAATACTCTCTTTTTTACTTTAACAAAGCATTTTAAAACATTGCCAACATTACACATTAGTTATACCAATTAAAATGTATCTTTAATTTGATTTTTTTTTAAAAATTGACTCAGTGGATTCATTTGGACCTAATCAAAAGGGTAGAGCTGTAATGTGTATTATTTTCCATTATACACTGATATTTCGATGGACTAGCAACCACCATTATCAAGGTTAACTTTTGAAAGAATCACCATTAGATCTTAAGTAATAATGTGACTGTGTGTGAGATAAGAAATGAGATTTAACTTGAAGTAGTTCAGCATTCATAATATGAGGTGAATCAAAATGTTTATTTCCCTTAGTATTTTCACCTATTAATTTTAAGTTAATATTAGATAAAATGAGGGGTTTCCACATAGCTGGAATATCAGCCCTATTTAAACCAGAAGGTCTCATTAATATTTCAGTTCACTCTCTTATGGTTCTTAATTCATATATTTCCAAATTAGCAAGTAATTTTGTATTGTCAAAACCAGGATTGTAGCCAGTTCCTAAAAAATGGGAAGTAAAAACTGATGTGCTAATTTTTTGATTAAAAGCATTTCTATGTTCCTTAATTCTGAGATTTATTCATCTATTAGACTGACTCAAATAGCCTCTTAAGCACTGAAAACATGGAATTTCATAAACTCCTTGGTGTTCCAAAAATATTTAAAATGTTTAAACAAATTAAAGAACTTTCTATGGGATCCCCACTGTCAGCAGTCATTGCTGATTTTTTCACGGATAATTTTGAAAGTCAAGGGTTATGTGCAGCTACTAAAAGCCTTCTATTTGAATTAGATATGTGGATGATACATTTGTCATATGGCCTCATGGCATTGATTCTTTAAATTCTTTTCTTGTTTTTATAAATAATTGGCATCCAAATATTAAATTTTCTTTGGAAGTGGAAAATAACAGATCGCTATGTTTTTTAGATGCTTTACTTGTAAGAAGAAAATGTGATGAAACATTATCAATATCAGTTTACAAAAAATCCACCCATACAAACAGATATCTTAGTTTTAATTCTCATCATCATCCTGCACAAATTTTTTCTGCAGCAAAAAAATATTTTTACTAGAACTTATAATTTATCTGATAAAGAATATCTTTCTCAAGAAATAGAACTTACAAAATGTATTCTGCTTTAAAAACATCATATGTAAGGCTTTATATAACATTAATACTAAAAAAAAAAAGATGATAGAATTGACAATTCCTCTTTTAATAGAGTAATTTTACCTTATATTAAAGGTGTTACTGATAAAATCAATAGAAGACTATCTTGTTTTAATATAAAGACTACTTTTTCTACTGGCAAAAAAATTGGTGTTTTTTTTATATAAACCTAAAGACAGAATATTTTTGGAACACCAAGAAGTTTATGAAATTCCATGTTTTCAGTGCTCAAGAGGCTCTGTGGGTCAGTCTAATAGACAAATAAATATAAGAATTAAGGAGCATAGAAATGCTTTTAATCAAAACATTAGCACATCAGTTTTTACTTCACATTTTTTAGAAACTAGTCACAGACCTGATTTTGACAATACAAAAATACTTGCTAATATGGAAAGATATGATTTAAGAACCATGAAAGAGTCAATTGAAATATTAAAGAGACCTACTGGCTTAAATAGGGTTGATGAAGCACAACATATTTCAGCTATGTGGAAACCTCTTATTTTAACTTAAAATTAATAGGTGAAAATACTGAGGGAAATCAACATTTTGATAAGCCTCATATTGTGAATGCTGAACTATGTCAAGCTGAATCTCATTTCTCATCTCACACACAGTCATGTTATTATTTAAGATCTAACGGTGTTTTTTTCAAAAGTTAACTTTGATCATGGTGGATGCTAGTCTGTCGAAATATCAGTATTTAATGAAAAATAATACATGATACAGCCCAAAAAGTTATAATTTATCTACATCATACACTTGTGAAAACATTAAATATAATATATATATATATGATAACAGATGGCATTCTACCAAAAACACCGTCAAGCTTAGTTTTCTGTTTACATAAACGTCAGAGCGAGCATTCACTATCTGTAACTTTAATTCCACTTTTAGATCATGATTTCAAGCTATTTGCTATTGTCAGTGAAAGATAGGAATAAGAAATTGACGATAGAAAATAGCTTGAAATCATGATCTGAAAGTGTAATTAAAGTTACAGATAGTGAATGCTCGCTCTGACGTTTATGTAAACAGAAAACTACGCTTGACGGTGTTTTTGGTAGAACGCCATTTGTTATTATAAATACAAGCATTAGCAAGTTTTTTAACTTGTGTTTTTTTGTTTTTCATATATATATATTAAAAATGCCTATATAAAATTGAAGATTAATATCCTTTGCTATAGCCAGCTTCAGCATATTCCACCATCTGAAGTAGCAAAAAGAAATTTTTTTCATATAAAACTTGATCAATAATGTTAATAGACTCCTTTCTTTTTATTGAACCATATAACTCTGCAACATCCAATGTAAATAATTTATCATCATTATCCAAAACAATATTATCAATCTTTTTAACTAAATCAAATGAAGATCCAATTGTATAATCATCAAAACTTAATTCATCTTGCAAAAACTTTCCAACAAAAACTGCTGCATGATAATACATACATCCTCCAAAATCCAATATCAGTCTAATAGGTAATCCTTCTTTATGCACTTTTAAATTTCCAAAAATCCTTGGCATAATTGCAGTGAATAGATAAAGAGATAGATATAACTTCCTATCAAACACTTTCTTTAAATATGGCTTAAGTATTAATAAATTTCAATCTCACTGTATCAATAGAATAAGCATTTATCAATTTAAATTTTAATTTTTATTACTTAAGATGGCGGAATACACCAAAGCAGGCTATAGCAAAGGATATTAATCTTCAATTTTATATAGTCATTTTTTTTTAAATTTTGTAGTTTTATTCTAGTGAATTGTTTTATTATATATATATATATATATATATAATACAATATATTCACTATTTATATATATATATATATATATATATATATATATATATATATATATATATAGTAACCCAGTGCTTTGGCACTTGGATTTATTTAGCATTATTTCTGCATGAAATCAATGCTATTCTTTAGAAAAATAAAAAGATAAAATAGAAGTAATAATACTTGGTTAGTAAAATGTGCTATTCATTCACCTAGACATGTTTTGTGTGAATAAATTATATATTCCCTAATGCAATATCATGTTTTTAAAAGGACATGAATAATCTAAGTAAGATATTGTATAATAGCAAGTAATATAATTTAAAACAGGTGTAAATAAACTGTAGTTGATTTTAAATAAATAGAGAATAAAAGAAAAACATAAATGTCAATTAAATAATTTTAAGATCATCTTATTCTAAGGAAAAGTAACTTCTAGTAAAAAAAATTTGAAGAAAATAATTTATGTGTAATTAAAATCACAGATGATTATTGTTGGTTTGAATGTACTTATTATTTTCATTATTAAACTACTTTGTAATCAATTTAAATAATACTGAAAACTATATGATTGTAATAGGTTTTTTTTTGTTTATGTTATAATCAAATGATTATTTTTTTTCTTGGAAGAGGTCGCTAGAGTTAAGAATGACCAATTTCATACTCCAATCATTCTTATAATAGTCTGCCTTCAGAGTTCAAAGATATAACAGTGCTGTAATTTGGTAACACAATTTTTTAAAATTTTGCAGAAATAAATGTCTAATCTCAGGAAAATTCTATTGACAATGCATTTCTGAAGCTTTTGGTAAGATATCTTGACTTTCTATGCCCTCTTTACTATTTAAAAACTTTCTACATTTAAAATTTATTGTTTCATGAAAGTTAAAGTTTTTCAACAAAGTTAAAAAAATGAAAGAATTAACAAAAAGGATCAGACAAAGTCATATTTTATCTAAATGAAGGAAGATTAATATTTTACAATTTGGAAATAATTATTCCATAACTTGTTCTTATTAGTATTTTTCTGGTACAGAAGAAAAATAAATAGAAAGAATATAAAAAAACAAACAAACAAAGGACTAGAAACATATTTTAGCGCTTCTTTGAAGTATATCGTCTGCGTTTCTAAATAATGCCATCTTATACATTGAAATAGATTTAATTCACTACTAACTGTCTAGGAAAAATAATAATCATAATAAATAATATACCTGCATATGTTTTTTTTAAAAGGGAAAGAAAAACTCTCTTAAAATAAAATGTGAAATTATATATGTGCGTTCTTTAAGGGAAAAATTACTATTGGAAAATAAAATTCTAAGATTATGAACAAGAACTGAATATCTTTAGTGACTTAAGAATAAAATAAAATTATATATTATACTATATGCAAGGTGGAATTCTTATATAATTTCATCCATTATATAAGTCAACTGCAGTTATGATCATACTAATCTATAGGAAAAAGTGCGCATTTTCCTCAATAAATAAGCTAGCTAATTATATGTGTAGTCAATAAATTATGGGTGTTTATCGTCTATGTTATAATATTCATTATTTTTTTCTTGGATCCAAATTTTATTATTATAATTCAATTGAAAATTAATCTTGGGTTCTACTATAATTTTCTTTACATTATTATTAGAATTTCTAAATAAAAGAAAACTTTTCATTAAAGGAAAAAAATTCCATTTATTACTTTCAATGCTTTGTACAATATGACCCGATGAAAACTCTTCACCTGGACAAACAGCTCACAGAAAAATAGTTTGACTAATGAGATAATATGCATTTGCTTATTTAATGTTTTTTTTAAGAAAAAAAAAACTAATTTGTAAAATTTTATTTTGTTTTATAATCTCAATGTAGGTTAAGGTTTATATCTGTCACGTAACATTTAAGGATCTTGTAATGACAAGGGTATGTATTACTATAATTATTTTGGGTTAAGTTTGTATTGAAAATGAAGTAAAATCTATGAAATATATCTGATTTATTACATGCAACTGGAAATAAACTTTGCATGTTAGGTACTTAAAAGAAAAATGTTTTATATTTATTTAACGGGTGGATTAAATATTTAAATTTATCAGAAGTAACTCTAAAATAAATAAAAAGATATGCTATAACAAGATAATTCTTATTTAAAGTTTGAACAGAATTTATATTATATTAATTAAGTAATTTATTAAGAGCTATTCTTTAATAACACATCCACTTTATTTAGTTTAAGTTGGTATGCTACCTATTGCTTTTGAATATTCCTTCATTAGAATTAAATTTATTATACTTTTCTGCTGTCATGTCCATTGGTTTCAGATAGTGATTGAAGTATACATTTAAGATAGGTTTATTCTTATTAGTGTGTTTTACTATCTTGCCTAAGTGTAGCATTGGTATATGCTTAATCTCAGCATATTTTAATACTCATAATGTATTTTATTTTGTGGGATGAAAATGATCTCCCCAAAATACTTTATTTTCTATGAGAAGAATAGTTTTTGATATAAAGTGATGGTATGTTTAATAGTCCATGTGATCGATTCTCATGAATAGAATGATCCATAGTTGATATAATATTTAGTATACTTAAGGTATTTTAAATCCCAAAAGAGGATTATACTTGATGCATGTTCATGTCCTTAGGTGGTGAAATATAGATTTCACACCTATACGGTTTATGCCTGAGTGATAGGCAAGAAACCACCAAATACTTCAGTGTAGTATTTTACTCTGCAGACATTAGTTGTTATTCTGTATCCTCATGTGAAATTAAAGATAGTTCCACCATAGAAGATGTTGATTATTGTGCTTTTAAAAGTTATGGCAAGGGTAAATATTAGATTTGATGTGTTAGTTCCTCAAGGTGTACTTTAGTATCAGTAGTGCCTTAGTAATTGAAATCAATATCTGTATTGTGCTACTGAGCCTTGCTGGTAGTTCACAAGCAAACCAATGGAGAAAGTTAATTTAAAATTGCGTATTTTAAAATGCTTATTTATTGAGGGAATGTTCGAACACAATATTTAATATTAATTAAAAGTTAATAAATATTCTTAACGTGCATTAAAACATTTATAATTAAAATATTTATCATAATGTAGATGGATTATAAACCATAACTTAGTCAACTTTATTAGTAATAGAGTTAATATTTTAAAAATGATTGTATTGAACCCATTTTAGTAAAGTACACAAATCATATGTAATTATTTTGCGTACTTCATATCATAATATTAGTAAATAAATAAAACAAAAATAGTTAGTCAATAACTAGTGTTGGTAAATCAGATTCATGTTTCAGCAAAATCCAGTGCAATAGCGTGACCTTCAACATGCATTAATTTATAATTTAATTTGTACCCAAATAGTAGACAGATTATTGTTGATTCATTTCCTATCAATGCGATATTAGTTAATAAATTTGTATATTTTGTTTAGTTCTAGTGGTAATAAATTATAGTCTTGTCAATATTCGTTGTGAATTCATTTTTTTTTGTATGCTAAATATAAGTGTGTTTGCACAATATTTGTAAAACATTTTCTTGAGTCCGAAATCATTTTAAACTCTCAAAAGCTTAATATATCAAATAGACAAACTTAAGCAGATCTGAATATTTCATTTCAATTTATTTTTAATGATAATTATTTATGGAGTTGCAAACTTCAGACTAAACATTATGTAATTGTTAAAAGAAATTTATTTTCAAGTTATTAACCCTGACTGCACATTATTCCAGTTACATTTAGTTAAATTGTTGAATTAATTAGTTTTAGTTAATTTATTGTGTTGTTATGGATAATGGAAAGATACAAAAAGCACCCTTGTCTTTCTATTATTCTAGCTGAGATTCTGGATAAAAGGCTGTGTTATTCAAAATTTTATGTAATTATTTATGTCATTGTTGATCATATTTATCATCCCTTTAAATAATATACTAGTTGTTATGATATGTGAGGACACATTAACTTTGAAGTAAAGTGAATGTTTCCTATAGCCTACCAGAATACCAGTTATATGTGACAGCACAGTATTGTATATTATTTTCCTAAATTAAACAAAGAAACCCTGAGATTATTATTATCATTGTCATTATTCTTTACTGGAGAAATGATCTATTATTATTGATATTACAATTATGGTGTGGCATAAAAGAATTTAATTTTCAATTGTGCTATAAGAAAAGTATTTCCAGATCATATTGGCAAATGATTTACATAATGGATAATTTTTTAGGAACATTAACAAGAATATGAGAAGTTATCATCATTGTTGAAAAGTGCAAATTCTTATAGCTCAGAGAATGTGTTTTTGATACAGAGAGGATGTTATTTTATTCTAAATTATTAATTAGGGAATGAGTGCATTTCTCTTCTTTCTTCCCAAAATATTTATTTTACTGATGATAATTTATTTTATGATTTTAATTTCTTTCTTTGTCTTAACTGCATATCTCTGTAGCTAAATTGTTTTATAATTAACCGACCACTGAGCTAGGCCAAGTATGCACATTGGTGAGTTTTCATGTCACTGAATATATACTTTACAAGGTTAGAAATGAATGACTGACTTTATATATTTTCTTAGTAGGTTAGAAAATGGGATGCCCAACTATAGGGGCGATCGATGTATTTGGCTTGACCAAACTATATTATAATTCATAATAATTTGAGGTTAACATATATATATATATATATATATATATATATATATATATATATATTATAGGAGCAAAAATACTAACAAAATATTGATTTTTTAAAATATTTCATTATATGTCATTTTTAAAACTTTTTCTTTTAAATTATTTTTTCTATTAAACTGTATATTTTAAAAATCCAAGATGGAAGATGCAATCATTAATTGTCAAAAAATAATTAAAGGGTTGGAAATATAATATTGTTTTAGTCTTGGGAAGGAATTTTTAATTAAAGTTTTTACTTAAAATAAAATGGGGATTAAGATTAATGATTGTACTTTTGTTATAAACATTTTTGTCAAATCTATTTCCAATCTGAAAATAGATTTGAATTTATTTTGGACAGTTATCTAATTGTTGCATCTTCAAACAATGAACAAAGAAAACTTAAGATTTTAGATTAAAGAATAGATTTGAGCTAGAAATAAATTAAAAGCATTCTTCAAATACCTGGGCAGGAGTATAAAATGAGCTAATTTTGTTTACCAAGGGATTAGCTACTCTTGAGAGAACTGTGCTGTTATAACCCACACTGGTTTGAAATTTAAGAATAATGAGTAAGTAGTAAGCCCATCTTGTGAAGATATTCTGCTGCTACTGTACCATCTCTGCAGCCAAGAATAAAGTAAAAGCCTGACAGAGAACTTTGGAATGCCAATCAGAAGCTTGGTATTACCTAAAACTAGCATGGATCCCTGAACCACTATGCATGAACTCACTTTCCAAATGGACTCTAAGAAATGTGCAAGGTAAATCAATATTTCATCCTGCAACCTAAAAGTAAATCTAGTCTAACTAATCTCAAAAGCTATTATCAAGATTTCTCCTAACATATTGTTTACTTTTAATTCTTTAAATTAATATATGAAATGTAAATTGCTTTCAAATTAGTTTTTATTTAATCCTATCTCATATGCTCTAGCTTTGTTTAATTTTCCTATGGTCACTTATTTATATGTATTGATTTTATATGTCTATTTTAGTTACTATTAATATTCCAGTCTCAAGCAATCTCACAAGTTCAATTTCTAAAATCTTTCCTTTATTTTTTTAAGTAAACCTCCATAAAATAAGGTTATTAACATCCCCTTAAAACATAATGCATTATTAATTAATACACTCACCAGATTGTTTTTACAAGTCAACATTTTGTTTGTTTTAGTATAAAAATTTGTTATTTGTTTAACTCTGGATTCTACCCAGGGTAAATCCAGAACTTATGCTACTTAATGCTCTGAAAGCTTATTTATTTTATAAATGTTATTTATTCAATTCTGAAATGGTGACCCATTAATTGTTTTCTATAACTGCTAGCTTTCTTTTGTTTTTCCATACTCTTAAAATATATGCCTAAATATTCTCAGTTGTAAAGTCCATGAATGTGGGATTGATTTATTTTAAATAGCAGAACAGGAGGGAGTAAAATTTTAATGTATTTATTTTATTTAAAGGAAACCTTCTCTTTATATATATATTATAGCAGCATAACATATTATTTGTAGAAATTATAGTGTTAAAGCTCAGAGGTCATTTATTTTTAAAGCAGTATATCTTATTCAATGTCATTAGTGACATTTAACCATACTGTTTTACTGGCATTTGGCCTATCTTTGTGACTATATATACTACATGCTTCTAATCTGGGGATTGTGACAGGATTGAACCCATGTATTTCTCCTTATATCCTGTCCCATAGATAGTTGAGCTTCCCAGAACTTATTTTGTATAAAAGGCCTCTGATAGTGATTCCAGTATGTCTGGCACATGCTATGCCTATCCACTTTTCTCTAAGCACTGTCCAAAAAGAGGGTCTTAGACTTCATTTTTGTCCAGAATCACAACTTTTTTATGTTATTTCTTTGCCATTATGTCAGTACTGCCACCTGTTAGTTTATTTCTTTTGTTACATGACCCAGTTTTATATTGTAGTAGTATAAGTGTGCTCTGCTTAAATATATATATATATATATAATGATAAGTATTACTAATTTTATTAATTAATAATGTTATTCGATCTTATTATACAATCCCACCATCATAATTTATTTCTGTACTTAAGAGTATCTGCTGTGTTATGAAATTGTTAATAAATATTTTGTCTCATAATCAAATGTAAATATTATAAATGAATTTTATTTATTTTTCACAACAGCAATGGCATGAAAATAGTTTTATCATCTTAACAATGAATCTCAGAATGTACCCCAAAATCAAATGTTAGTCACTAGGTTTCAGAACAGTAGATCAAAGTGTTAATGACAATCTTATGTAATATTTTTAATAATTAATTGCCATCTTAATACCATACCAACCAAAGCTGTGTTAATGTATATATAGAATTTAGCTAATAAAAGAGCATATGAGAATTATTAGTATGAATTTTAATATGTAATTATCTACTGTTTGGTAGACCATGCATTCATGCACACATAAATGTATATAATTAATTTGTCATGTTATTAAACTATTTCTTATTGTCAAACTTGTTTGACTCATTCAAATTCCCCTTTTCTCCACTTCCACACATACAACCATTCATATGCCTATTTAAGTCATAATGTAGTTAGTTAATATTAAGTCTTATTGTCTTCTCTGCTCTGCTAGTGGACCAGATTAGAATAAATTCTTGGAATGGGTTCAAATTCAGGTTGGTCCCTGACCTAAATTGTGGGGGTTAGAAGTACATTTTTTTAAGTTCCCACTCATGTTAGATCAATCAACATCTTTTGACCAGTACAATATATATATATATATATATATATATATATATATATATATATATATATATATATATATATATATATATATAGGTGTGAGTTAAAGCATTTCATAAGTGAAAGCATATGTTTAACCAACCATTAACTAATGTTGTGTTAAAAATGAGCTGAATAGGTAGTAAGAGAGAAAAAAGTTAAATTGTAAGCTACCCTTACAATATATATATATATATTGTACTTTTTTGTTTAGGCTAGACATGCTGTAAAAAGTCATTTTTTTTTAAATTTTAAATTAAGGTGATTATAAGTGTTATAATTGTAATAATAATATTTAAAGAGATTTAGAACTTGTTGAAATGAATACATAAAATGTCAAAGAATATTTTAAAACTATTTTAATTGTTAAAATTGTAAAAGAAAGCAGAATAATTTAATATTTTATCGTTAAAATAAAAGATATTAGTTATACCTGGGAAATGTGCTTAATATACTGCTAATTAAATATTTGAAAATCATTAATTTACAATAAAATGTTAAATATAGTTGAATTAATTATTAAATCTCTATCTTTAAAATAAGTTAAAACTATTTAATAATAATTTATTAAAGTTCTTAATATTTTATGTTGTACCAAATGTTTCAGTTTTATTTATTGTTATACAAAATATCAAAATTTACTATTCTAAATTTTATTATTATATTTAGTATTTCATATTATGTATTATTTTTTAAATTAAATATTCATTTAATTTTATTTCAGACAATAAATTTCAAAAATTGCAACATTTGTCTGGAAAATTTTATCACATTATTGACAATATGTCTGTAATACTTGCATGAATTCAGAGAAAGTTTTTAATTACTTCCTAAAATTATTCATAAAGTTGAGGCATTAGAACATGATAAAATAAGGTTTAAAATAATATTTTAGTTAGTTTTTAGAGATATTTTAAACTGAGAAATATTGACTAAAATTGCTACATTAAATTAAATATTTTCTTATAATTTAATAAAATGGTAAAAATTAACAAATTGTATTGTTTAAAATGTTTTGTTTGATTGAATAGAGTTATAAAATAAATTAATTAATTAAGCATTTCATATATTTTTTGTTTAAAAGATGACTCATTATTTTATTTCCAATTTTAAAATTGCTTAATTAGGTAATATGTAAATTAGTTTGTTATATGACTCTATTTTGTCTAATCAATTTTTTTTTAAAGAAATGGTTATAAATACAGTGTGTAATTAGTTAGTGTGTTTGAAAAATTGTTTGTTGAAACATTGTTGTTAATGTGTATCTTTATTACTACAAGTTTGTAATATAGTGAAACCTAATAGTAAATTATCTACATTTTTAAATATTACTTTTTAAAAGTCAAAAGGATAAAGAAAATTAATACTTAGTTCAACAATATGTGTGAATAAATCCACTAAATTTCCTATTGATAAACTATTCTGAAACTTGGTTGAAATTCATTAGTAAGTTACGGAGCAAAAGCATATAGTATTGTGTATGGGAAGATTAGAGATGAAAAACGGAAGAGTTTATGGAAATATGTTTTTGCCAATGTTATATGAGAATTTAAAAATTTGTTTGTGTGGAGTACTTCAAAATTATATATGATTATTATCTACAGGTATGTTATGTATAATGACTACATCTGTATTTGTAAAAGTTAAACACTTTTAAAAGACATTATTTTATTAAAAATTATTGGAAAAGATGGAAACACAATTTCCTGTGAATTTTAAAAGACATTGGAGATGAGCTATAACATATATAATTCTTTTTATAATATTTATATCATCATCTTTGAATGATTACAGTTTAATAATATTTATCTTTAGAATAAGTTTTATATTTGGACTTATGAAGCAAGACATACTGAAGATAAATTATGTAAAAATATAGTTGCTAAAAATGCTATATAAAATAAGTGAATGTTAAAATATGATTAATTTCTATTTTAATTGCTCTATTTTTAAAAAAGAAGAAAAATTGTTAATGGAAGAAAATATATTTTATCAGGAATAAATAACCTTTTATTATTAAAAACCTGAATTCAGATATTTGCTATTATATTGTGCCTTTTTGGAATATAAGTTAAAAAATGCAGATACAACCATTTTATTTAAAAATATGAGTTTTATAAATGAGACTGCATATGCTGCATCATATACTGATTAAATTGGAGACATACATATGTATACAAGCGAATAAATGACTTACTTTTAATTAATATTTGGAATTATATTTATACTGGAGAAAAAAGTTGCAGTTATATAGACACTCAATATTTTTCATGACACGATGAGAAATATTTTTTTTAGGATCTTTCAAGATTCAAAAGCCAACTGGGATTTTTTTACTGCTAATGTGTGCATTCAGGTGGAGGAAAACTGGAAAGAAAGAAAAGTCTTACACAGTTATTGTTATCAATAGCAACCTCATATCCCTTAATCGTTTGCTGAAGTCAATGAAAGACATTAAGGGGAAGAAAATAAATAGTAACTTTGAATTTTATTATTAGTTTTTATGTGTTAATTTATTTATTTTTTTAAAAAAAGAAGAATATTATTAACATTAGAATTAAAACTTACTTTTATATGTCTATATTAGATAAATTGAACTAATAGACATTCTGATTACCATAATTTTAATTTTAAAATAGGTTAATAATTTTAAAACTTTGGAAACATTTTTTTTTTTTTTAAAGAATGATTTTTTTTATAATGAGTGTTGGATGTATGGAATTTTTATTTTACTATGTACTGGAGAGTAGAAGATATCTAAATGTGGTTATATTATTTAATCATAGAGACAATTTATATTGTTTTAAATATATATGGTATATATTTTTAAGAATTACTTAGAATTTAAATATTCATATTATGCTGAAAGAATGAATGGATATACAGATGTGTGGATTAATAACACATACAGATTTTTTATTAAATGATATAAGCTGTAAATAAAAATATGCATATATATATATATTTTCTTATGTAATAAAGTTCACTATAACTTTATTAATCATCATAATTTTGTAAGATTTTTGCTAAGTAAACAATATTATATTCATTTTAAATATATGCATATTAGTAGTTTATTTAGTTAAAGTCATTTGTGTTTGTGGCTAAGCATAAGTGTGTGAAACCATTTCTTAAAGTATTCATTGTTTGATGAATCAATATATTAGCTTAGCTTATTATTGGGAATAATCTTTCAGTTTATTTTGTGATGTGGATTGTTTAAATCTATGTAAAATTTTAGATGACAGTGAACAAGAGAGTAAAAAATGAAACCCTGGATGTCTATGTTTTTAGGGTATGTCAAGAATATAGGAAGATTAGCCTATATTTTATTGAGATAGTTATTGTACAAATACAGTTAACAAAGCCCTGTATTATTGCATGTTATTTTCATGGACAGTGTTAGTTGTTTGTATTTTGAAGTTCTATAAGTGCTAAAAATCCAAGACATTATTTCTTTGGGTATTAGACTGAACCATACCTAATATTTTACACTGCTTTTCATGTGAATTAGTAAATTTATTATTGTACTATTGAGTCATTACTCTAGTTATTCCTTCATATTGTATATATTATATTGCTATCTTAATTTCATTAGTAATGCATTGTGGAGTTTAGTATTCTGAAAGTACAATAATGAATAAACTTGAAATGATGAATTGTTTCAAAATAAATGGCAAGATAGCTTTTGAATTAAGTAGAAATGCAAATGATCTTGAATGTTTAATGCTGATGATGAAAATGATAAAGGAACCATAATTATTCCTAATATATTTTCAATTTTTTTTAGATATTTTTCAATATTTCATAAATCAATAATATTTTTGAAATAATGCATACTTTACAAAATCATCAGAATGAGGAATGTATTATGAATGCTTATATATTTTATTTTTATATTTTATGTTTTTTGAATATGAAACATATAATAAAACTTAGAGTGGTAGCAAGAAATTTATTTTAGTACATGGACAAACATTGTTTTTGTTACTTTATATTTTATTAACCTTGAATGAACCTAAAATATATATTTTGATTGATAAAAATATTATACAAAATATCATAATTTATATTTACTGGAAGTAAAAAAAAAATATTTTCTTATTCATTTAACTAATAATAAATATAATGTAATTTTATAAGGTAAATGATAGAATTTAAATATTCATACATGATAAATATGCCTAAATAAAAGTTCATAAGCCAGAATGAAGGCTTACATATTGATGATTTTTTCTATTAGTAATCTGTAATATATAATCTAATCTTCTCTTTTTATTGTGTATATATTTTGTTTTAACTTTAGTGTTATATTTAAACCACTAAACATCACATGATCACTATCTCATACTATTGCCTTGTTTAGTTTTTTTATAATAATCTGTAAATTGATTGTAGAAAGTAGGTTTGTTAAATAGAATAAATTTGTTGAAGTTGTTTTATAAAAACTTTTGTCAGTGTTATTATTGATCTATTCACTTCCTCAACTTCCGATCCACAGAACTTAAAATTGAACATATAACATATTTTGCACATCATAAATAAAAAGGGTTTATTTAAATGATAATTATTATTCAGAATATGATACTAAAATATCACATTATTATAATATTATTTTATAGTTATGATCTATTATTTAAATTGCTGCCATATGATTACATATATTTCCTATTGCCACATATTTCAGATTATACCATACTTTTTAATATGCCACATGATAAATAAGAGAATTGGATTATTATTATTATTATTATTATTATTATTATTATTATTATTATTATTATTATTATTATTATTATTATTATTATTATTATTATTATTATTATTATTATTATTATTATTATTATCATCATCATCATCATCATCATTATCATTATTATTATCATCATCATTATCATCATCATCATTATTATTGTTATTATTATGTTTCAAAAGGTACTTTATTGTTTTCCAGTTACAACCAGGTTACAATTGTTATTACAAGAATCAAAATAGCATATTTATATTATATTGATCTAGTTGAATGTTACAGAGTTGTTCATTATCAAATAAAGTCTTCAGATATTATAAACAGTTGCATTTGATTAATTAATAGGTGCACATATGTTACAGAAGCTATTACTGGGTAAGGGTGGGCTCTGTTCTTTTCTGTTTTGTTATTTGTTATTTTTTTGTTTTATTACTTGTTATTTTTAGTTTTGGTTCTTTGGTTGGAGTTTTATATTACTTAGTATATCTTATTTTTGATTATGTTATAACCTTGCTATGTGTTAAAGCAGAGACTAGTTAGCCACATAGATGTCCAAACTTGTAATGAATTTGTCTCGGATTTGTATTTGCATTAACTTATGTTCAAAAGTTGATGGATGTCACCTTGTGTTATAGGAATGTACATCTTTTGCACTATAAAGAATATAAAATAAAAGTTGCTGCCCTAATCAGTGGTATTGTTTTACTTTGGAATGCCATCACTATTTGTTCCATCATGGTTTTATTTCTCCTATATGTGTTGCAAAGTATAACTCTTACTTGTTCCAGACCTTTGTAGTGATAAATTAAGTCTGAACAGTTTTGTCAGTTTGATGTCATAAGCAACACAAATGATCCATGTCTCTATGTAGTCTTCTGTGGACCAGAAAGTAGGAGGTTGGAAGGGTATCTACGTTTATTTTAAGGATGAAATTTAAAAATTTTGGCTCTAATTATTATTTCTTGTATTTTTGATTAATACTTTATTGTTTATTTTTAGTAGTGGTAATATTTTATTGTTGGTGGTATGGTTCTGCATTAGTTCATAGATTTCCCAATATTTATAATTTTTTCTCCATTGGTTGGGGATTTTTTCTATTATATTGTAGTGGTATATTGCTGATGGAATAATAATTATTGGTATTATTATTATTATTATTATTATTTTTATTATTATTATTATTATTATTATTGTCATCATCATCATCATATTGTACAAATTGTTAATTGAGTGTAGGAATATTATATTTTATTGTTATTATTATTATTGTTAAGGTGTAGTTGAGGATGATGTAAAATCTCTCATCATACTTGGCTACCGGATATTATATATTAAGTTAATGATTTATTTAAAGAACCTGAGATGATTATATTTTATAACCGAGATTATAATTTATCAACTATGATATATTAGACTATTTGTAATATTTTAAAGTCAGAAGAATGCCTAAAATTTGTATTATTATTTGAATAAAAAAAGGGATAGTGTTCTTATGCCATTGAGATTATATCCTTAGGGAGATGTTCTTAATGTTGTCCAACAACTATACCTTTCACCAAATGTCATTAGTAATTATTAATTTTGAGCTAGTCGAATGGTAGAAATTATTTTAAGATCAGACTTAAGCTGGGGCATTATTTTGTATTTTATTTGATCGATAGATGAGGATACAATATGTATATATAAATATCAATTTACACCACAATAATAATATTTTCAAAAATAAATTTGAACAATGTTTATGCTGAAATATTTCTCGTAAAATAAATATATGCCACTTATCTTTAGGAATATACATATAAAAATATTACTGTGTCTTTTGTAAATACTTGAATGATGGCTATACAAGTGCACGTGATGAGACACAATTATCACAACAGCAAATGAGTGATATTTAATTTCAATCTCTAAACTTCCACTACGCCTTTTACAATGTTGGTTATGCTACATTGTTTACAAGCCAACTGGCACATATTGCATTACATTAGGAAATCATTTTTTTCCTTTTTTATACCGAATTTTGACATTATAGTTGAGTTTCAGTCATTACTGAAAAGTACTATAACAATAGTTTTTTGAGATGTTATATAATCCTTCTGAAGCTAGAAGTAAAATCTCACATACACTTTCTCTCTCCACAGATATTATTTTTCTCATCTTCTTGTTTCTCTTTATATAACCTTCACTTAAAAGACAATTCCATTCAAAGACTTAAGTTTGTTTTCTTTTTTGTTTTTTTTTTCTGGTGAATTATCATTACTCTAATGTTTTTCTTTTCTTTTTGCAACATATTCCTGTAATTACCCTAAATTATATATTATTGATTTAGTTTTGCTTTAATGAAACTTTCTTTTTGATAGATTGTAATGTTAATTGAATTACTAACCAAAGTTATAACAAATTTTGTTTAATATCATATGCATATTATTTGCAAGTTTTATAAATTTAAAATTATACATTGTAACAATCATATTTGTACATTCATGCAACAAAATCCAGAATTTTGGCAAATTCATCAAGGCTAATCTAGATGAGGAATTGAGACTTCTAATCAGATCACACTTCAGCTTTTTCCCCAACACTCCATGATTTACTACCCTATAAATGACATATATGAGGCTACACTTGGACTGCTTTTAATTCACATGTTGGCAGTAGCAAAAGATAAAATTAACTCCTATAGCTATGACTCAACCAAACACATACATCTTTGGGGTTATGAGATAACTAATAATTGGATAAATTAACCCAGAATGATAATGCATAGTTACATAATTCATTTAAATAAACTAAAATTAATGATTTGAATGAATTGAAATGAATTATGAAAAAATACATTAAACAATATTATATTTTTTATCTTTAATAAAATAAATTCATTATTAAAACAGCTCTCTTTATGCATTGGAATTCACCACATATTTTTAGCAACTTTATTACATTATAATCTACAGTTTTAATTATGCCTTATTCATGCTATGAGATGCCTATAAAGTTTGCAAACAGGTAACTTGCAAGAGACAATTAATAATTATAATTACTCTAGGTATCTCAAAGTTAGCCCAAATCATCTCTCTATACAGATTATTATTGCATAACTAGATCATGCATTCAAATCAAAGTTGAATTTATTAATATTAATGGTGGAATGAACTGGGAACTGTTATAGTGAAATTTCTGATACTATGGTGCTACATTAATCAAAATAAAATGGTGTCTCTAATGTGTGTTTTCTCATGGGATCTATCAACTCGATGATCAGTTCCCATGGACTGTACAACTTACTATGAGAATATAACATTTTGTTCTGGACATCTGATTAGCTTGAAACATAAATAATCTGGACCCTCATGTTTCACTTCTAAGGAAAGCTATCAGAACAAGAATATGGAATGGCCTTAAACCAAATTCCATTTAATACAATATATGTATATAGCAAGATGAAAATGCATGTAAGTGTGCTTTATAAGGAACACATTCACCATGCTAATGATCATTGATCATTATTAACTCTAAAATATGCTAAATCTATAGCTTCTTTCCATTAAACCATTGTATAACAGTTCATAGGTTAGCACACTCAAACATGCTAAAGAAGGGTCAATTAAGTGATCTAGCTTATAATTAATCTTTAGAGTTCATACTATAAATTCTAGGGAGAAATAAAGCATAATAAAGATTTACTTATTTAATTCAAATATGCTTTAAAATATCTCTCTTGCATTAATCAACTAGGCATTTTCTTAATAAGGAGCAAACCTAATTTGTCAGCTAATACCTGGTAGCTGTTTTATTATATATAGTAGGTTTTCAGACTGGAAATAGTATGTGTATGCTTGGTTGCAAGTAAATTATTTATAGAGAGTTCTAATCATCTCTCTCACCTTATCTGCAGAAGCTAAGTCATAGCATAAATTCATAAAAAAATAATAAAACAGAAAAAGGCATAATTGCAGATAGAAATATTATTAAGGTATTTTACTTTAAAGATTTAGGTAAGTTTTACAAAGTAGTTATTCTTAAATTATTTTAAGAAATGAGTTACAATTTAGCTTGATTACAGAATTTATTCAATAGAGAAAGTTTAAATGATAAGTTTGTGCACATTTATATACATCTAGCTTAGAATTATTTAAGAAATTAATACTGGGAGTTTCTGACAGAGCACTGCAAATTATTTTACCGATCTTCTCTGCTGAGGCATCTTCTTTCCTTAGTGTTTGGCACTGCTATTCTTGGCTGGGCTGTTCCATATTTACTTTCTGGGCACATTGTGGGTTTGAACTGTTCCCATCACTGTGGACTCATCTCCAACAAGGGCAGACAGCAATTGGTCACCATTCTAGCCTTCGCTCTTCATTGTACATGTGGCATAGATCCCAACAGCATTACAAGTTAAAATTATCTACAGTGACATTTTAATTCAGACCAAGGTTTTTTATAATAACACACTTTTCCCTGAAAAACATCATGCTTTGTTTACAAGTTAAGATATTTTTGATCTTTATTTTACATGTGTGTTATAAGCTTTACAAACAAAACTATTATTATTATTACTAAAATATTATTTAAAAAAAAACTATTATCCTGGTAATTGACAAAAATAAGTAATTGAGTAAAATAGCATTGTTATCTAGCTTTCTCTTTGTTATAAAACTAAATTTAATATCTTTTAAGTTTACTCATTTTTACAAATTTTAACAAACCCAGGTGGGTTTGACTAATTTTTAAGAAATAAACTACTTTAAAAACAGATTTTAACTTGGTAAACATTCTAATATATATGTGACTCTGTCATCTTAGAAACTATGACTTTTAGGCAAAGAGAGCTAATTAGTAGAGATTTATCATCTCTGAGAAATAAGTAAAATTTAAAAGAAACAACAAAGTTTGAAATCTATAACCTGGCAAGCTTCTTTCATATATAAGTATGTGTAAAAATTCAGATACCAGGTAATGTTTAACTTTATTACCTTAAACTTTAGCATTATGTTTGCCTTATTTGTAAAAATTGGTTAACATTATCTGATGCACGCATTTATAAGATATACATATTTACATTACTATACCTTTTGTTAAGTTACTTTGGTTAATCATGGAAGTACTCATTTATAAAATATATGCACATACACACATATACATACTATTATAACTTTTTATTAAACTATTTTAGTTAATATATGCTAACATGGGTGATTTAAACTTGGAAAAATATACTACTATGGACCATAGTAGGTGTAATGATATGATAGATAAAGAATACCATTTCAACATTTATATGAGTATAAGCCATGAATCTTCTTTTTATCTTTTGCTCATTTTTATAGTATATTTGGTTCATTCCTTATTTAAGTATCATTAATCAAGGAAGCTTGTAATATATGGCTTCTCTAGAACTAGCCTGTTTCATTACAATATGTAAATCTCTTTTCATGAAACTATATAATTATTAAGCACTCATTGATGCCAAGTTTAAATGAAAATATATAAATTAATAATCATAAACTAATTAATTGCACTGAGTCAGCTTTTGGCAAAACACTGCCCGAATCATACTGCTGAATAAAGTTATGCAGTACATATAAGTATATATAATTGATATGATGTAATATGTAAATGATACACAGTATGCAAATAAGACAATTAGATATTCCATTTTTCAATCAATAAAACACATAACTTCTTTTTGTTAATGAATGTGGATCCTTTGCAATCGCCCAAGCATCTCCTTCCAAGCTAATTATTCTAAGATTGAATGGAGAAAATGTGTGACCCTTGGCATGTTTATAATCAAGAAAGATTGATCTGTATTTAGTCTTATGTTTAACTCTATTGTAGAAAAATCTGCATGTTGGGCAGTTCTCACAGATCTAAATGCACAAATTTCCCCAATGGGTAATGCATGCAATTTTATAGACCACTTCAGAAGATGCTCCACGGGTATCTTGTCTTTAGTATTGTTTAACAAATTATTAAGAGAAAGCAATGATCTATGGGGAAAAAAACTATAATAGTGATTTTATTCATTAAAAAAAAATTTTAAAAATAATTTAATTGTTCTTTTGTGTTTATTTTTAAAAATCTTTTGATTATTAAAGTGGCTGGGTTATAGTTGTTATATATCTGATCATAGTTAATCATTAAAATCAATGCATTAGTCACTGATTTTATTTTTTCAATTTGATAAAGTATTCAAAATATGCATTCACAAATTCAATTAGTAAATATATAGAATTCACACTCTGTATTGTAGCACATCAAAAAATTGAATTCTTAAATATGATCTGCTAAAATATAGATGTATAATTATTAAATATACTAACGGTGGTTGTAATTATAATTACAATTAGTTCAATAAACCTCCAGTGAGCTATCTATAAATTAACACAAACCCATCAATAGCAAAACTTTTTTGTTAGTACTTTTTTGTTATTGACACAGTTGTATCAATTTAAATATAGTTCACTGGAGGTTTGCAATAAGTTCTGCTTTAATTTCCATTATATTAAGCTAATAGTAAATATATTTACAATTAATTAGTGTATTTACTAATTGAACATATTTGTGTTATACAAATTATTAAAATAGAATATAAAATTGCAACCATGTTTCATATTTTAAAAAAATAAAATATCCTGTATAAAGTTATTTATATATGAGCTTTGGCTAAAATTTTAATGGGATGAACTGCTCATAATTCTAAATTGCTTTACTAAGCAAGATTATAACTGACGCATATCATAGTACAAAATATACATCATATTAATGAAGAGTATCAATTATTGATAATAATGTAAATGTAAATACATGCATGCTAAAAGAAAACTTCTTACTTATTACAGTTATTCTCAATGTGTATTTTAATACAAGATCAAAATTCTTTTAGCCTATGGCAATATTATAAACAAGAGATTTTTCTTTTTACTTTTGTTCTATTTTTATAAGCTTGAGGAAGCAGTAGTTTTCAGATGCTAATGCAATTTAATAACCATCATCAGATTGGTTCTACTTTTTTATTCTTATTATTAAAGACCTGAGATTTAAACTTGATATCAGGTCAGCTTTAATCTAAAAGCCATTTAACACCTTTTCTAAGTTTCAAGCTAGTAGTTTAAGACTAAAAAAAACAAAACTATTTTTTTTAAACCCAAGTTGATGTCCTTGTAAAGTAACTATATAGTTCATCAATTCTTTTTTTTAAATTCTAACTACAGAAACATTTTTTCCCTCCAACACAACTTCTGTAGATTCTTTTATTTTGCTTCAGTATTACAAATAAGAGATGTTCACTTTTATTTACTCTAACACCATCAATTGTAAAGCTACTGCCATATTTTTATGATTATACAAGTGGAATGATGTGGGTTTGAATCTTGGGATTTTTTTAATTAAGTTTATTAACCTTATAAGTGCCTTGATTCCAGCCTTTAATTGCAAGGCCTCTTTTCTCCAAACACTGATCAGGGAATGAAAATTAATTGGCATTGTGATGTTTAGAGCTTTGAGGGAGCTACAGCCAAAAAAATAGAACTGCATTTAATAACTTGTATATATTACTATTTAGTCATTTGACAAGTATTTATTCATAAAAATAACCATTCAATAAATACATAAATGTTTATTAATATTTCTATATGTTAAGAATCAATATGTTTAATTTATTCTCTTATTAATATATTGTGCAGGCTTAAACCTGCATTTATATATGTAATATATGCAGGATTTGAACTCAGACTTTCACACGACCCACTACTCTTAGTGCCATCTCATATTGCTGACCCATCTGATCACACACATGTTGAAAAGATAAACAATCACCAATATATGTATTTCATGCTAAACCAGCAATCATCAGTTGGTCTAGATTACTATCCTCACACATATATATAATCAGTGCTCAGCTTTATATTAAGATAGCCATTCTTCATACTTTAATGGACAGGCTTCAAATTATTCCAACTAACAACTCTTCAACCTTCCATTTCATTAACAATCTCATGATGGAACATTCAAAGCCCTTGTTAGTGCCAAGGTTGTCATCCTACCCTTGTTGACATATTAGTCATTCTGAACCCTCATGTACAGGAGTTTATTCTCTTATTTAACTTTAGATGTAAATAAATAAATAATCAAATTACTTTATTACTCAAGGAATCCTAAGAAATTCAATTCCTGAAATGACAGAATTGGGCACAATCTGTGGGATCCTCAGTTCCAGAATGTATCAAATGGCTGCTGTACCAAACCACAAAGATTCCATTTAAAAAGCATAAATATACTTTTGACATATCTATATATAAGTAGTGGCTTTTAAAAAAACATTTTGACCAAAGAGCTTTTTTTCATCTAGGCCAAACCCATATATATATATATATACACACACTGTATTTATTTTTATAGCAAAATATTATATAATAGAAATAAAATCGTCTACTTATAGATATTTTACAAAAATAAACAATAGAATTTGATTATTATTCCTGCTTGGAATTTTAATCAAGTTTTAAATGCAATTATGTCAATGTTTCTTTAATATTCATTTAAAGAAAAATAAATGAATTATAAATTTAATTAAAAATAAAAAAATAATTATAATTTTAAAAAATATTTCTACATAATGAAAAAATTAATTCAATTAAATTTTAAAAAAAAAGTCTAATATTTAGTTGAATTTTTTAATACATTTTGTATTATAATGATCTCTCACCCCTTCCCCCAAATATAAATTTTTAGTTAAGAAATAATTATTTTATAATTGATTATTACTTTAACTAGACAAAATGAACAATTGCATTTTTTTTTCAAATTGGAATTATTTAAAAATTAAAATTAACTTTGGTGGTAATATCTTCCAAATTATAAGTGATTATTATAAAAAAAATTTCAAGTAATTAAAAAAGGAAATACTTTTTCTTCATTTCTTATGTTATCATGATATTATAATTTTATCATATTATTATTTTTTCTTTTATATTAAAAAAAAATGAAATATTTCGTGCGAAGATTTGGTAATTTATGATGCTTTTGCTGATTCTTGAATTTACTTATTCTATTATATACCGACTTTTATCGAGTTGGAGCTATGAGTATTTTATTTATTTAAATTTAATATATTTGTGCGTAGTTACTTTTTCTTAATACAATTTTTTGAAAATGTTTTAATATAAAAGACATTGGATTGAATGATATTTTTATAACATAGTATATTGTTAAAGTGTGTATTTTTATCAAATAACAAATTATGTGCGTTTACAACCGTCATAATGGTTTGTGTGTGTGTGTGTGTCCGCACAACTGCTTGGAAGGCAGCTATGCTAACCACTAGGCCATCAACGCTTGATGGTTTTTTTTTTATCCATGTTCAACCTATCAAATTGTATGATTAAGTATAAAATAATTAATTTTTTTGTTGTAGATTTTATATATTGTTATTTTATTAATACTTATTAGTTTCATATAAAAGTGATACTTTGAAAATATCAGTATTTTTTTCTAATAAAATAATGCCTATTTCAATACTCATGCAGAATTAATAATCAACTTATTTTGAATAGATGTTGACATTTTGTTAAAGTATTTTAAAATATACCTACAAAACAAAGTTTATCACAGAAATTATAGCACAAGATTATATAATGAAACGAATAATTAAAAAGTAATATGAAATTCAGCAGTATTGGAATTGAAAAAGATGAATAAAATTTATAATAAATAAAAGAATATTGTTCAAGAAATCCTGTGAAATTCTATAAAGTAATGAAGTGAGTTTATTCCAAGAAACCTTATGACTTTCAATCTGAACCACTATCACAAAATTAAAACATGTTGAAGGGCAGTAATAATTTATGTATAAATGTTAGGGAACATAAGTATATATAAAAATAAAGTTTTTTTTTTTTAAAAAAAAAAAGAAAAAAAAACATTAGCCATTCTAAGAATGACTTTAACTAAGATAGTTGAAAATTTAAAAATAGTAAGAAAATGTTTATGAAATGCAATGTTTGGCCTAGGATTTTTCTATATGCCGTAAAAGTTTGGATACTATATAAATAGCTTATTAAGGAGGCCAGAACCTTGTATTGTACACTGTCCATCAGTTCTGTATAAGAAAATATAAATAGCATTGAAAAAATACAAATATTATATGATAAAAATAATTTTATATATGTAATATTATATATAAAGATAATTAGAAAAGTTTATTAAATTTTTAATAAGAAAACTTCAAAAATCAAATTTTTAAAATTTTTGTGCTGATTTTATACGAAATATATATTATATACAAAAGTATCAATTATATAAGTATATATATATATATATAAATGAATCTCTCATATTTTGTGATAATATTAAAATTATAATATAAATCATATATGATACTTACGTGTGAAAAAATTAGTTAAAAATATTAAATACGTTTTACTCGAATCTGGGTGTCGTGTGATTTAATACAGAGGTAGAGCGGTGGACTTTGGGAAACAAAGTTCATAGATTACGCTTTGTTCCATCATGCCCAGTGATCAAACTTTTTCTAAACTCTAGAACAAAATCATTCAATTCTTTTTTTCTATTCTTTTATATTAATCTCTCTTAAAGAATCCTTTATTATTAAAATAAATTATTTATCTGAAGTACTAAACTGTGTAGCATATTTTTATTATATTTCATAAAAAAAATAATTTTTACTTGTCAGTTACCTGTCTTTTTGCAACTAAATTTTATAGTAAATGCTTTCCCCAGTAGTTTTACTGCAAGATTACTTTCAAAAAGTATATGCTATATTAAATTTCAGATTTCTAAGTACTTTTCATTTTTTTTACAAATTATGTACATTCAAATGGAAAGACAAAATGGAATTAAAATATATAAGATTTTAAATATAATTTAGTAGTGGTTATATATACATAAACAAAAAGCTATAATACGTACCAGAATTATATATTTCTCTCTTTTTTTTAATGGTGTTAAATAAAGTCAAATTGAAATGCAATTGTTTAAATGAACTTTTTTAAATATAAATATATAACTGAAACAGTTAATCATCATATCTAAGTATGTATTTACATGTTTTAGATATAGTATTTCTCTCTAAGAATAGGAATCATATACGTTTAAATTGTAAAAAAAAATTTAAAAAAAAAAAAAAAATAGATTTTTCCATTTATAAATAAACATAAACTGTAAAATATATAAAGATAAAATGAAAATAATTAATACATTATGTTTCATAATTTATTATAGACAAAAAAAAGGAGAAAATAATACAATATAACAATTAGCGGAAAAAATAATAAATCAGATAATTTGAAATCTTGAAAACTGGCAATCAAATTAGTTATCAAAAATTATGAAACTTTTCTTTATATGAAACAATTTAAAAGAAAAAAAACCGGATATCACTAAATATAATAAAACTAAAAACATAAATATTTGCAACAAATGTTTGCAATAAATATTGATCAATCATTTATTACCGAATAATACATTATATATTTATGAGTATGCATATAATAATTTTATCCATAATTGGGCAACCACATGTGTGTACTGCAATTTAATACATTTTATGATATATATAATAACATTAATTTTAACTCCGTTCCTCTTATTATATCAATGCATGAAAAATACTGTCACAGATAAATGTATCGTATCATCATAGTTTTCATGATCCATAGTTTTTTTATGTCACACCAATAATCTTTTTAATATTCATCCATCTAGTTTGCATGTACTCTCTATTTTGATCTTACAATCTCTTAGCATTTAGTTTAAGACTTAAATAAACCACTTATAATCCTCTTCTCTGACAATATAACCACCTCAACTCCATTTCAGTCTCTTAATCATTCCAAGAGTGTCACTAAAATGTAATAAAGTAAAAAATTACTAGTAATATATATACTGAGAAAATATAAAATACAACTATATTTTATTGTTGAGTCTTGTTGTCAAAAGCAGATATAATATAACAGTTGTCCACGACAATGGTGTTTGGCATTAAAATGCATTAAGGTTGTGCTTTATACTTTCAATACTTTCTTTGACTGAACAGTATTGGTGTTACTTTTAATTTATTCATGATATATGACAATAATATTGTTCAAAATGAATCTGAATGTCATTTTATTTAATTAACAAAAACATTTCTGAGCAAATTTAGGCTCAAATATAACATAAAAATTATTACTTGTATATTTACATATTGTGATTTTTATTGCTATTTATCCACATACAATTTATTTAATATATTATTTCTTAAGATAAAGGCTTTTTATTGTAATAATCATTTTAATTTTCACAACAGTTTCTCATTTCTTATTTTCTCTCATAGACAAACCTATACTTTCTATTATTGTAAATGACTTCCATATATATTTTTTATTTATTTGTAACAAATGTCAATTTTTTTATTTTTTTCTGGCATAATTGTATTCCTTAGCTATCCTCACTTAAACAATAATTTCAATGCATCACTCTAGCTGAAATTAATTATCAAATATTGAATCACTTCCAAATGTTAAAAAATTTCAGCTACACCCTCTGCGAATAAATATATAAATGTCTGCATTTCAAACAGTCAGTTCACAAAAGCTACATTTTTAAACTGTAAACTGCAATGATGTTATATATTGAAATACAAATATATTCAAACAAAGAGCATGAAAGTAAAAAAAAAAAACAATGACCCTAAATAGTTCATAAACAAGCACATTTATTATACATATACAAAGAAAGAGTAAACACTAGTCATTGGAGTGTCAAAGCACAAAACCATTGGTCTGGGATTTGGGTGTGGTTTCTGATAGAAATATTTTAATATTTTCTCTTGCTAAGCATTTATCACAAAGCTTGTTGAGCTATGAGCAAAGCTCTTTGTTTATATTTTACAAACTTAAAAAAAGAAATGTGGTCATATGATATATGACTATTTTTTATTTATTACTCTTTTTAATCTTTCCAAATTCCCACAAACATATAAAAAATAATCCCATTTCACAATACTACCTGAAATTAAATATCAAATCATCTCCAAAAGTTAAGAAATTTCTGCTATGCCTTCTGTGAATAAATATATAAAAGTCCACATCTCAAATGGGCAGTCTAAAAGAGTTACTCTTTGCAATGTAAGCTGAAATAATGTGTGTGAGATGTGAACATTTGTATATTGAAGCAGTCAATGTCTAATCACATCGAGCTTCATGTTTAACCATCTATGCTAACCACTTACACAGCATTCATTGTATGTATGTGCCGTCACACACACACTTTAATTATAATAATTAAAGAAATTATATAAATGCATATTTTTAACAAGGCTGTAAACCTTAGCAATGAGCGTCTGAAAAAATCGTCACTAGGGACCTCTGTAGGTCTTTAAAACACATGCTTACGCTATGAAGAAAAGAGAGAATCCTAGCGTAAGCATGTGTTTTAAAGACTAAGTCGTTTACAGCCTTGTTAAAACTATTACTGAAATAATAGTGAGCGTTTAATAAATTTATAATTATAAATGCATATTGTAAAAGCTAGCAGTTGTGTGTGTTAATTATTGATGAAAAATGATATAATTTACATATATGTTAATTCTAATATATATATATATATACAATTAATTATATTTATTGGGCTTAGAAGGTTCGAGATACTCTTAAGAGTTTCTTACTAGCAGAAGTAATCATTTATCTAATGTCAAATTACTTTAGCTAATTTAAAAAAAGATTTTAATTAAAACACTAATGAATTCCTAGTTATTTCTTTGCAAATCTTTTAAAAATCTGAAATATTTAAAAAAGTACCTGCAGCCTTATCAGCTTTTATATTTGAATTAAACAAACACTAATCTAATTAAATAATATATTACTGAGATAGCCATGGGCAAATGAAGATGCCACATTCCTGAAAGGATTAATGAAAGATATAAAAGGGGACAGAGAACAAAAGAAATTTTAGTTAGTAACATTTTTAGAGAGAGTTGAATCTAGGCCCTGTAAAATAGATCATGGACATCTATAATGAGTAGAGGGAAGCCAAGCATCTTTCCCCAGACCTCTCAGAGGCTGTCTGCCCCTTCCACTGTAATGCTTTTTCCACCTGGCTGGCCATGCAAGATGACCAGCTGAATGCTGACTATGATTGCTGACTGCACCATATTATACCAGATTCATCCATGTGTGTCAAACACAAGATCTTGAAGTAAAATTGTCCATTGCGTGGAGATGATTTAATACATAAATCCCCTTTTGTAATTTTAAAATAATATTTAATGAAGCTTTTATATTTTAATTCTTATATCGGTTTATAATTTTCTTTTAAGTGTGCTCACTAATTCTCTCTTTAACCCAATATTATCTCAATGTATTTCCGACCATCAATTTCGTGCTTAATTTGAATTATATAGCTCTGCGCAGCTATATTTTGTGTTTTATTCTATTTTATTTATATATGTGATTCTTTTACTTAATTTTCCAATACAACTCAATCTCATGAGTTTAAAATGGGGATTATTAATTGCTTAACCTGGGGAGAAGTGGGGATTCATCTAAAATCACTAATTAAAATTATTACTTGTTTTAGTGGAAACCACTTGCTGATTTTACTTAAATATTTTATTTATGGATGGATGCTATTGAATTTATTGCCTATTATTAAAACATTGTGAAAGTTATAATTATAATCATCATCACCTCCTGCCACTGCCTGGAGGGTCATATATATTTTAATATGTATATGGGAATCATAATCAAATATAATTTTATGTTGTTTTAATGTAATAATTGCAAACTTAATTATTAATTATAATTTTCTTGATGACTCAGTATTCCAACTGATCATTGTGCAGAGGTTAATCCATTTTAGGCTTTAAACTATAATATATCAATTTTATTGGTTGTGTTATAGCATTACTAGCATATTCTACAGGTTTTATTATGATATTTATATACTTTATGCTTTGTCATTTGGAAACATTGAAAGTCTAAAGCCACCCATCTTACTCTAAATCATTCATAATCAGGGGTATACATTACTCCTGCTGAACATGAGGTTTGTGAATTGATAGTTCTGTGTGAGATCATATGCTGGCACTGAGTCTTCAAGCCCAACCTCTCCATTTGGTATCGCTCTGCTAGAATATGCAGGCATATCACAAATTTTATTTAAGTTAAAACATGAAATGATAAAGTATCCAAACAACCATAGGATCCAAATTTCCTTTGATGTCATGCTAGTACCATTACTCTTCTTATAAATTTAATGTACTGCCTGTTTGATCTCCATTAGTCACAATGATGTATTGACAGTAAGAAATCGTTCATTTAATTAATCAGTCCATAATAATTAGTCAAGTATGCTTGATTTGAGCTGCTCCCTCCCTTTTATAAATAATGAACAAATCTCATAGACATTAAGCAATACATTTTCTTATGTAAATATCCTAAAGAGTTTGTTACTCCATGCTATATAATATGGCATCAAAGAGACACATCTCTGAGGAGTGCCAAAGCATGAACTATGGTCAGGGGTTTGGGGAGGGGTTACTGACAGAGATATTTTAAGTGCTGGCTCTGGTTAAGCATTTATCATAAAGCTTGTAGAGGAATTGGAAATCATCACTGTTTATAACTTACAAGCTTAAGAGATAGGGTCATGTGATCTATGACTCTTATTTTGACTATAAACATTGTTTGTCTATTGTAAATATTGTAAAAGATTTTGTATATCACATAGCTTCAGAGATGTAATGCATTGCTTGTTCTCATGTAAATATTCTAAAGATGTTATTTCTAAACAATGCCATTCAAAATATATTAATTTTCCATATTGTAAATAAATGATTGAAATTATATAAGCAACTGTTAATTACCAAACCATTTTTGTTAGAATGTAAAGCACATTTAAGTCATAGGTAATTCAAATTGGTCACAATCTTTTATATTTTATACATCCTTCGCATGAATGCAATCTATGTAAATATCTTGAAATTGGCATATTAATACCACACCAGTTATAAATACTTCTATGTAATTATGTGTGTTGTATAATGGGATTTAATAATGGTGAATCCCAAACTTTGTAAATAACTAATCATCAAGCGTGAAATATTTCTGTAATATATATATATATATGTGTTTCTCATTATGTTATATTAATTTAATATATAAAATGTAAATTTTGTGTGCAAATCTTCTTTTAGTTAATAATTAAACATTAATAAATATAATTTTAATAAATGGTAATTCCTGGGCTACTTTTGGTCATGGTCGTCATCATCTACATGTTAAACTCCACTTGTGTTTTTTTTGTTTTCTCCTTTGTGTTGCTGGGCCTGGAATTAAAAATATTCATGCTGTATCACCGGGTCTGTTGTTCTTAGTGTCAGAGACTCGAAGAATAGGCAATGATCCACATATCTTGAGCATGATCAGACTTGAGGTACTATTGCTTGGACTTTTGGTCTTGTTGCATGGGCAGATGATTTTGACCAGTACAATATTTATTCACAGATTGCTTAGCTGAATTTTCTTAATGTTTGGAAGTGATTTGACATTTGATATTTAATTTCAACTAGCATTATGAAATGGAATTATTTTTTAGTGCTTTAGTGCAGGAATTATTTCTTATATATTTGTTTTGGGAGTTTGCAAAAATTAACATGACTAATGTTTAATTATTCTTTGTATATGTATATTAAAATTGTTTATTTATGAGATATTATAGGTTATTTTATTTAAAATTTGCAGTTTGTTTGAATACATTTGTTTTCAATATTTAACATCATTGTAGCTTATAGCTCAAATAAATATCTTTTTTGGACTCAGTTTGAGATGTGGACATATTTATATTTATTCATAGAGGGAGTAGCTAAAATTTATTAATGTTTGGAGACAATCTACCACAAGTATCTTTTGCACATAAATCCAATATGACATGGCTAAGCCAGGGCTTATTTTATTACAATTATTATTTATCAATTTTAATACTGAATATACATATGTAATGACTATTATTATCAATTTAATACACAAGGTATCAATTTGTTGGCAGGATTGTTGGCAAACCATTTAATAAGTATTATAAATTATTTATAATTATTTAAAATTATCAATTACAAGTATATGAAAGTATATATAATGTCACAAAAAACATTATATTGGGATGCCACTGTTACAAAGTATAAATGATGAGCACTAGTCTAGAATTTGCAGTTTAATGCAATGATAGAGTGATGATTATAGTTGTAAAATGATTGACAATAAACTAAAGATTTCTAAATTAAATATACGCTCTGCAATTTGTGTGCTAGAGTCAAATTACCTCATGGAAGACAAAATATTCAATAAATTCATTTATTTAAAAGATAATGATCTCTGCGTCTCTTTCAAAAGGTTGAATAAATGAAAGTGAGGCATCATTAATTACATATGCCGAACTTAATTACTATTGTTAATTTAATTATAAAAACCAATTTAGGGGATTTGAATCCAGGCTTTCAAGCTCTCTTCAGCTATCCAATCTATTTTATATAAGCAATACACATGGCAACATGCAAAAAAAAGATTAATGATTCTTCAATATATGTACTTCATGTTGAACCAGAACTCATCAGTTGGTCCAGATTATTATCTTGCATGCACATATATTATCAGTGCTTGGTTTATATTAAGACAGCAAATTTTCAAAATTTAATAGACAGGCTTCAGTCTACTCTACCATGTAATCTTCAGCCATCCATACCATTGAAAATCTGATCATGCACCACCCAAATCTCTTGAAGGTACCAATATTATTGTCATGCCCATGTTGGCAATAATATTTGCATTATCAAGGGATTTGGGCATTCCATCATAAGATTTTCAATGGTAAGGATGGCGATGAGTTGCAGAGGAAGTAGATAGAAGCCTGTCCATTAAAGTTTGAAGATTTTTTATCTTAATATAAATCAAATACTGATTAGATGTGTGTTTGGGAGATGATGATCAACTGATGAGTGTTGGTTCAGCATAAAATGCATTAATAATTTTCACTTGTGTGTGGCCATCATGTGTGTCAATTGTTTGAGATATATTGTATAGCTGAAGGGAGCTTGAAGGTCTGGGTTCAAATTTCTCTATAATTACATCTAAATTCCAGAGATATAAAGAATACCTGTATTTAAATTTAAAATAACAATTCTAACGGTAGACTCAGTGGTAATGGGGTATATTTTTTATTATCAATAGTCTAAACTTCCATCACAGTTTTGATTGAATTTTTTATTGTTATTGTTATCAAAATAGCTATCGAAAAGAATTGCTTAAGTTACTAGCCAGAAACCTGATAAAATTTGGTCTTTCTTAAATTACCATTTACTGATCTCCCTCCGAAGCTTATGAGTCTTTTAATATAAGGTCACTTTACTTAAAATAAGTTACTTGTTTTTTATTTTTAAATTATTTATTTTGGAAAATATCTGAGTTTAAATATCAAGTAAAATTTTAAAGACTAAAACTCGAGATATGGTAAAAATGGAGAAAGAGCCGATTATTTTTTTTAAGTTTTTAAAAAATGTTTCGCTTCCCCTTCTTCCCCTCCCACATCCCTTTTTTTTTCAGTGCATGTTTAGAATCTTTAATGGTCATTTAAGAAGTTCATATTTTTATTTCAAAACGATAAAGCGAAAATAACAAAAGAAAGTAAAGAGAATAAAACATTTCCTGAACAAGCCAATGACTCACTTGTATAAAGCGGCGCAGGAACTTCTCAATTATACTAGCACTTGTATGACATTATTTTTGGTTAAACTTCTTTTAAATTCACGTTTCATACACACACGAAATATTTATTTATACATTAAACACTAAAAAAAATTAGGTAGTCACGTATTTACCTTGCTATGACGTCATTTGCCTGAAGGCATACTACTCAAACCACCCGATTTTTAAGATAACGTCACCTAGTGATTTGCCGACACATGTAATCGCAAAAATTTTGTGGCATATCACGTGGTGACGTTACGTCAAAGATCGGTAGATTAGAATAGTATGCCACTCGGCCACCAACGCTTAGAGAGATCATATTTTCAGTATTTTAGAAGTATTTCATTGCATAACATTAATTTATTGTATACCAATAGAAAAGAAATAAATTCAGTTGTTGTAAAACATATATTAAATTCAGCCTATGTACCTCAACACAAAGATGAGGGAATATACTCATTTTCCTTGTGAATGTTTGGAAGAATTTTTATAAATAATGAATAGTCTACATTTTCTTTAACATTATAGCCAATTATATAAAAATAATAATAATTCTATGATTGGTTGCTCAGGATAAAATATGATATCCAAGTACTCAATTGGAAAGTTGAGCATAACAGTTTCATCCAAGTGGCCACTCTAAGTTTACAATTGCACTATGTTAAGTCAAATATTTTTGTATGTAAATCTAGAAAGAGTAATACAAATGTTTTTTTGATATGTCATAGAATCAGCTGGGAGGAGAAACCACAACAACCATCTGCTACCAACTGCTTGCTTGCAATGTTGCTGTGCTGACCTCTCTGCTAACAATGCTTGACAATAGTAAAAAATGTTTTTGACAGAATTCTTGCATTATTTTACATGTTTCTTTTTGCTTTTAGATCTATTTATATTCTAGAATCACTGAAGTAAAGCAATGTAAGGCTGATAAGTACTTGGATGAGTGTATTGCTTAAAGATGCTGATTGTTAGATGTCTAGTTGTTTGGTTCCCTGTAATTTAGTGTAGTAGTAAAATGGTATACTCTGGAATTCAAGTTTTATACATAACAGTCTTGTTCTATCACTTAAAATGCTTGAACATCTTATGAACACTGAATCAAGAAATTATTTACTAATTTTTATTGAAACTATTGGCTGAACTTAATAACAAAAAATGATATGGAAACTTATCATTTTTAAATATTCCTTACATGATAACATAAAAAGATGAAATTAAGGTTTAAATAAATCACTGTAATTTGGTATCTATCAATTACAAATAAACAATGAAGAAGAAGACTTTACACAATATTACTACTAATTTAATTATTTTCTTCAATTTAAATATTAAATAAGAATTTAATACTTTTAATTGTTAAAAAATATTTAATATGATGAAATGCAGTGAGCTATTTTTTTGCAATCCCAACACATGTGCTACTGCTACTACTACTGCTACTGCTACTACTACTGCTGTTGCTGCTTCTGCTGCTACTATTACTACTACTACTTCTATTACTATTATTATTAAGTAATTTAAAATGCACTTTATGCAAAAAAGTGAAGCTTGTCTAAAATATTATTAAAGAGTTATATGGCTAAGTGCTTTCAGAGAACTTAAATCTCCATATTCATAGCCTACGTAACTTCAATTAAAGTAGGCTATGAATATGGAGACTTAAGTTCTCTGAAAGCACATGGCCATATCACTCATTAATAATATTGTAGACAAGCTTCACTTTTATGTGTAAAGCGCAGTTTAAATTACTTACCACTCAAAGGTGAAGTAGAAAACTAGTATTTTATTACTATTATTATTATAAAAATATAACAATGGTAAACATGCTACAGAAAATATTCAATAATTTTATGTAATATGGAAATGCAAATCAGAAATATTACCTTTTACTTATAAAATATAGACAAAAGATCTAATATTACTATATAATGCTATACATGAGAAATTATGCTTATCAAATTATATGAGTAAAATTAAATTTGAAGAATTAATATGAAACACTAGGTATCATGAGAAAATAGAAATATCAACTACTAAAACTTGGTATTTAAAATACTCTGCAACGAATAAGCAAGTTAAACAATACTATTGATAATAAATTAAAAATAGACAATTTATCTATAGATAAAAATAAATTTACAAACATAATGAAATCTATATTATAGAAAATACTAATTGCATGGCTATTATATTATTATGACACTGTCTGTCACTTCAGCTTTACTTAGATTATCTGCCTGTAAATGGTTTGTATATTTCAAACGGTATGGAAGATGTAAAAAAAATAAATTATCACCATCATCATCATTATCATCATCATTATTATTATTATTACAATTTTGCATATTAATATGATTTAAAATGTTTCCTAAAATTTCAAAAATTGATAATACTTAAAAAGAAATCAGAATATTTAAATAAGTTGTTTAATCAGAGACTTGTTGGTGATGTATTAATATTGTAAAGGTTATTGAAAGGGGAAATAGTTATTTCTGATTTGGAGATAAAGATAAAATATAGAATCCCCAAACTAAACAGTAAAAATACAGAACTATTTTATATACGTCATTTTCACTCTGAGTGTTTGAAAAGATCTACATTAGTTAGATTGCCAGATTTTTATAATAACGATTCAAGAACATTGTTATTTGTCATAATAGCTTTAAAAAGTAGTTCAAAAATTATAGAGCTGTAATAACAATCAAATGTAAACTTTTTTGGCCTTTGTTGCACTATGTTTATATGTTAATAAGCATCAAATTATTATTATTATTATTATTATTATTATTATTATTATTATTATTATTATTATTATTATCATCATCATCATCATCATCATCATCATCATCATCACCATCATCATCATCATCATCATCATCATCATCATCATCATCATCATCAGCATTATTATTATTATTATTATTATTATTATTATTATTATTATTATTATTATTATTATTATTATTATTATTATTATTATTATTATCATCATCATCATCATCATTATTATTATTATTATTATTATTATTATTATTATTATTATTATTATGTTTGACAATAATCTTTATTAAACTTTTAGGTTACATGGTACTACATAACACTGATTGCAAGAGTTACAAGTGCAAATTTGGTGTCACATTAAAAGTTATTTACAGTTAATCTTGATTGTTGTTTTTTTAATTGCTAATCCTGTAGAATACTAAGATGGCAACTTGTAATTTATGTAGAACAAAATCAAACCATGGGTGGTGTACAATGAACAAAGTTAATTCAAATGAGAATTCCATGTGGTAACAAACAGCAGAATGTGATAGATGTGGAGCAAATTCTATAGCCCACTGGTGGATGGAGTTGAAGGCAGTTAGTGAAGGTAAGCTTTATTGAGAGTAATGAATGGTACCATTGAATACTATTCAATGAGGTTACTGTTGGATTGTGATTTATTATAAGATTGAATGGTTGTTTAAGCAATGACCAGATAGTAGCAAAAATATATGATGGTGCAGTCTTATTGTCCTGGGCCTTGTTTGAGGTTATTAATGAAGGTAACTGGATGTCTTCTGGTGTTGTTGCCAATGTAAAGATATAGTGAGTCCATCAGAATAAATATAGGGTAAAAGTTGTTGCATGTTTTGTGATTAAGTGTACCTTCTGATAGAATTGAATTAGTTGTTGTATAGATGCAGCCAGTCATCTATACATATCTCACATGAAAGTCTTGATTTGTTTGGGGGCTGGACACTGCTGAAAGAGATATTGTTGAGTTTTTGCTGCATTATATAAGGTGCATAATGGGGGTTATATTTTTATATAGATGACAATACAGGAGAAAATACAATATTGGCAATGCATGTAGGTTAAGACAAATTAGCAAATCTAAAAATTTAGGCTCCAGGTACCATCTTTTGAAAAAGCAGAGTGGTTATTGATACCAAACATGGAAAAAGGATCATTTTTGTTGGGCTCTGGATATGGTATAACATTTGTTTACCAGTATGTGTATTTATTAGTCATGAGAAACATTGATTGATTGGATGCTGATAGGATTGATTGGTAAAGTTTTGTTAGAAATGTAGCTGATACAGGGGGAAATCTATCAGTGGGGATCACTTGTAACAGTGATTGTAGTTCTAGCAACTTGCAATTGATGCAATTGAATTTATGGCTTTTTGGATATAGAACACTTAGGTACTATGGAGGCCCAGACCATTATTAATGGATGGGCAACTAAGTCTCTTAGCTGCAATTGAAACTATCTTCCTATCCCATAATAATGTATGGCAGGGAGAGAAGATGGCAGAATTAAATGATATTGAAAATTTAACAATAGGCAAATAATATGTAATCTTAGTCATTATTAGTTATATTAAATAGGTGAATTTTTGCATAAAGGGAGATATAAGCTTTGGTGAGGGAGTTGGTAATCTGTGTGGCATTTTCTTTAAGCTTGTATTGTAAGGTGTTCTTCATCATAAGTGATCCCATGTAAAATGGGAAACCTAAGAAGGGGCTTGCCTGTCCCTGTAATATTTGAATGTATGGTTTGTTGGTCTATATAAACCATGCTATTGTTTTACTCATGTTAAATCTAAGTTTATATGTGGCAGTATATTGATTGAGGATGCTTTGCAATGTGGTAATATGCTTATGAGATGGCAGTAAGACAGTGACATCATTCATGTATGCTATGCATAAAATGTTTTGGTGAGTATGTATAATTTGGATGACTGTAAATTTCTGTTATATATGCTTTAATATGGAATTTATGTAGAAAATGAAGAGCAGTGAACTAAGAGGTGAGCCTTGAGAAATGAATTGCATAGGTGTGAATGATGGTAGTCTTTTCCCATTAAGAGTGGTATGTATCTCTATGCACTATAGTAAGTTGGTAAATAAGTAAAGCAGAGTATTTGAAATGGTAGTGTTAGCTAGCATATCAATCAGAATGGGAATAATCACAGGGTCAAATGCAGACTCTATATTTATCTGAACTGCAATTGAAGCATATTTTTTCAGTTTTAAACTGAGTTGAAGACTGCTTTTCATCAAAGCAGCATGTATGGCAGAAGAGACTTTTTTGAAAACTGCATACTGGAAATTAGAAGAATAAGATGCAGATGTAGATGATCCTTTACAACTTTTTCCAGTATCTTAATTCCCAATGGCCCCATGAAAATTGGATGAAGATTAGTTAGAATAGTAGTTAAGCCTGTTTTTTTGGTAAATGGTACAACTGAGATCAGATATAAAACTTTGAGTCTTATAATCTTTGGTATAGATAATTTGACAGGTCACAGAGGTAAAATGCATTAACATTTCTAAAATGGGCAAAAACAAAGCAGGAATATCATTGGAAATTGGATCACATGAGTTATTTATATTGGCAAGCTTTTCAACAAATTATATCATTTGGAATGGGTTGGTATCAGGTGGCCCGAATAGTTCTGAAAGTGTGTGAATGCATTGTAGATTTGTAACTTCTGCTTGAAATATCAGTATATAGGATTAATAATGTTGTAGCCTGCACCATATTACCATCAACTTGGAGTGCCATAGGAACTTTTAGTGTGAATGATTGGCCCAGGACCCAGTGAATATGCCTGGGTTCTTGTATATTGGTAAGACAAATTCTTTTCTTAATGGCAAGATATTCTTTAGGTTGGTTGGTGGTTTTTTGATAAGCCTAGGAAAGTGCATGTAACTGTTGGTGAGTATGATATGCAGGATTCATAAATGTAATCTGTGTATGCAATTTATTGATCAATGACAGAAGTCGGAAAAGTAGAGGTGCACTGTCGAGAAGATAGAGGTGCACTGTGTGTGAATATTGAATGATATTTGAACTGGATAAAGTTATATTTGTTATAATTTCTGTAACCTAATATATATTTCAGAAAAAAGAACTCTGTGGTTTGTGAGGATGGAAGAACTCGAAAAGTTTTATGTAAATGAATCATTGGTATGTGTAGTTCATCAGGTTCAGGAAGAGAGATTGTCCAGAGTGGTCAGAAAAAGACATTGGATTAAGGTCAAGTTGGATTAAATGATATAGAATTGGTGAGTAAATGCAAAGATCAATGAGTGAGAAATGCTGATTATTATGGAATATGACAGAGTTGGAAGGCTTATAAAAGCTTTGCCCACTCATAAGTGGAAATGTTATCATGTAAAGCCATTTTGACATCATTTTTGATAATCAAGATTAAAATCTTCCATTAAAACAGTTGGATGAGATGAAAAAGCAAGCAAGGAGTTAATTGTCAGAATAATAGTTGAAATAACAGTATTACCAGGAGGATATATACAAATATAATATTTAATGTTGTAATACAACTGTGAAATGTGGTGATTCAAGAGATTCAAGTCTATATAAATAATCTTGAATGATGAGAATGGGCAGATGGGAGTGATAACAAAACCAGTTCTACCTGATGGTGAAGATGTGACCCTGGAGCAGGCACAGAAGCCCTGTTTATTGAGATAAACAGAAGGGTCAATCTGGGATCTATTGTATATTTTAATCTTAAGCAATTCAAGCACATGAGGTTGTATGTTGCTTACCCACATTTTTAATTAAAAAAGTTTGGCAACTGTATTGATACCTTGAACAGTAAGTGCAATAATTTTTAGTTTCATATATCAGAGTTTTTTTAGGGTAATTAATTCTAGCTATCAGTCAGGTTGAGTGTGAATTCATAATGTTTGCAGAAGGTCTGGTTATATTATTATGAATTTATATTAAGGTTGATCAGTAACTAACAATATTTCCAGCCAAGATTTTGGGTGTATTTATTGTTTGTGAGAAGTAGTGGTAGATTGATGTATGGAGTCAGGTAATGGCATTTAGTTTGCATAAGGGAATTACTGGTTTTTACAGGATCCATGTTCAGCATCAATAGGTCAACCACATTAGTTTTTGTTTTTTTACATTGACAAGTTGTTTTGGGAGAAGGGCATTCAGGCTTTCTTTTTGTTTCATTAGAAGTGTTGAGAGGGAAGGAGTTGGCTGGTATAGGTGGTAAATATGGAGAAATTGTTTCCATAACATGTGTTGATGTTTTATTATGAATAGTAGGGTCATTGTCATGTGTATGGCTATAAATAAGAGCTCCTGGGATAGTAGTAACCATATTTGAGACAATATTGACTTCAGCTGTTACATTGGGAGTTTTTTTAAACAATATTCTCTGAGTTATGGGTTGTTTGTATATCAATTAAATTGGCACAATTATCATTGTCATTATCTGTCTCATGGAATGTCAAATCATTATGTGGTGGACTAAGGTTGAGGGTGGATGACTCTTGTCTATTTTGCTAATGACTGTTTGTTGTCTTGGGCATTAAGTGTAGTTTGGAAATTAATGCATTGCGCTGCTAAATGACTCAGCTGGAGTCAAGAGTAACACTGGGATTTCAATCATTTGATATATAAACATAGAATAGCTTCTTGATCAAGGATTTGTGTTGGAATTATGTTTGAATTTTTTAGGGTAATTAATTCTAGCTATCAGTCAGGTTGAGTGTGAATTCATAATGTTTGCAGAAGGTCTGGTTATATTATTATGAATTTAAATTGAGGTTGATAAGTAGCTAACAATATTTCCAGCCAAGCTTTTGGGTGTATTTGTTGTTTGTGAGAAGTAGTGGTAGATTGATCTATGGAATCAGATAATGGCATTGGTTTTTACAGGATTCATATCCAGCATCAACAGGTCAACCACATTAGTTTTTGTTTTTTTTTACATTGCCAAGTTATTTTGGAAGGAGGGGCATTCAGGATTTCTTTTTGTTTCATTAGAAGTGTTGAGAGGGTGGGAAATGACTGGTATAGGTGGTAAATATGGAGAAATTGTTTCCATGATATGTGTTGATGTTTTATTACGAATAGTAGGGTCATTGCCAGGTGTATGGCTATAAATAAGAGCTTCTGGTGCAGTAGTAACCATATTTGAGACAATATTGACTTCAGTTGTTGCATTGGGAGTTTTTTTAAACAATATTCTCTGAGTCATGGGTTGTTTGTATATCAATTAAATTGGCACAATTATCATTGTCATTATATGTCTCATGGAATGTCAAATCAATAGGTGGGGGACTAAGATTGAGGGTGGATGACTCTTGGATATTTATGGATATAATCATGGAAACATTTGCTAGTGACTGTTGTCTTGGGCATTTATGTGATCAGGTGTTTTGTTTCTGAAAGGGTAGTTTGAAAATTAATGCATTGCACTGCTAAATGACTCACCTGGAGTCAAGAGTAACACTGGGGTTTCAATGCTTTGATATATAGACATAGAATAGCTTCTTGATCAAGGATTTGTGTTGAAATTATGTTTGAGTCAAGGTTATTGTGTAGTTGTAATTTGAAGTCATAGCTGTTACTATTAATGGGTATAGATGGTCCCTTTTAGATACATGGGGTGAAAGGCCATAACTTTTCCAAATGGTTGCATCGTACACTGGAAATCTTAAAAGGTGTATCCCAAGTAGGTATTTTTGATTATGTCACTGATACAGGTATAGCAATTTGGATCCACTGTAATTAAGGCAAAGTTTCCAATGAATTTTTATTTGCTTTGAAATATGTCTCTCTGTGTGGTATGAAAGAACTTGATTACCATATACCTGAAATTTGGATAGTCAGCAATACATGCAATGGTATTCCACAGCCCGTGCAAGGATATTGCATCAAATAATAATTGCCTAGGAAATTTAGTTAGAGAAATGTTGATGTCTGTGGCAGATAGAATTATGGACCTAGTACAAAAAATCTTTTAAAAGTTGCAAATAATTTATCATCCTAGGACTGAATTGTTAAACCTTTCATTGGTTATCATAAGAGCATTTGTGTTCCAAACTGTAGAGGGGGATATTGTGCTTCTTGGATATTAAGATCCAGTTCTCTGATGTCCTTAGTGGTAGTTTTTCTATATCTTGGAACTGACTTGGGAATAGTTGACACATTGTTACTTTTGTTACTAATATCTATTGGACTATTATTACTTTCCTATTGAGCAGTTCATTAATTGCAGTAACATTAGCATATGGTTGATCCTTGGAATTTAGTGTTAGTAAAAGTAGAAGTGGTTCAAATATTACTTTTATTATTTATAACTATTGTATTATTATTACTTTACTACTGACTTGATGATAATTATTATTTGCATCATTAGCATCTGTTTGTGATATCATTGAGAGTAGTTTTGCAAAAAAAATATGGAATTGACCTAGGAGTCTGAAATACTGCTGATAATAATAATAATAATAATAATAATAATAATAATAATAATAATAATAATAATAATAATAATAATAATAATAATAATAATAATAATAATAATAATTATTATTATTATTATTATTATTATTATTATTATTATTATTATTATTATTATTATGTTTCAAAGGAACTTTATTGAATTTCAAAATAGTTACATATTTACAAAGATCATAGGTTACATCACAAGTTTACATCAATATAGTTAGATATAACTGATTAGGAAGGATATAAAATGTATATAAAAATTAATTATGATTATATATATTAAAAGAAAAAAAGGTTACATAAATTAATACAAGTTATATAATATTATATCATACTTTAGTATCTACTTTTTTTTTTTTCAAAGGCATTTACGATTATATACATATGTAAATGATATGGTTTTTGTTGCAGTTAGGTTATATCACCTTAGCACTGTCACACATGTTGATGCATTAAAGATCAGGTATCATGAGAAATGTTATAGAGGGCAAGTTTTCTGTCTCTTTCCATAACAATCTCCAGTTTAATTCAAAATGTATTAGGATATCTTCTAGGAGTATTATTATATATAAAAATGTATCTAGCACACCATAATGCATACAAGATGAATGTAATGTACTAGCTCTAATCCTAACAAAAATTCTTATTGTGTTGGTTTTCAAAAGATATGCAATATAAAATAAAGAATTTTTAAATAGATTGGGAAGAGCAATGTGTATATTATCATAACACTTACAATCATAGAATATATGGTCTTGATTTTCAAAATCATTTTACAGAGGGGACAAAAAAATCTATGTTAACATAATTTCTTCTATATTTATAAAAATAAAGCATTGGTCATGATCACAAGTTAAGCTTTATTAGAAAATCAAAATATTTTGGCTCAAGCTTTCAGAATCTAAATCATCTAACAAGTTGCCAATTGTTTAGGCCCAAAATGGGCTTTCTTTGACTATTTAGTGTTGTTGGTTGGTTTATTGATAGATATTTTTGCCAATATTTATACTTATTTGTAGAAGGACAGAAGGTTAGTTTATCTATGCTCAATAGTGGTTTTGTTAGATCAGTGCAATAACTAGTCCCAGGAGATCTATCTGTTGGTGTAATTTTTAATGATGTAGCAACATGATTATATAGATTTGATAGGGAGCTAATCAGATTAAAGCATTTCTGTATTTTAAATATATTTAATGATTTTAGACCTATATCTTTATGAATTAATGGATTTTGTAATTTTTTAATGGAGATGGAGGCAATGTGTCAGCCCCACAAAAGTTTTTTAAGAATGGAGTAAATATGTGAAGGCTTTAGTGTAAATGATTATAAGGTTAAAATAAGTAATTCTTGTCATAATGAGCATATTAAACAATGTGACTCTAGAATAAACTGAAAGTATGTCTTTGAAAGGGAGCAAATATTTTTTTCTATTTTTCCTTTAAGAGAATTCTGTATTTTTGTTGACATTCCAGTACTACTAAGATGGAAGGGAAACCTGAGAAATGAGACAGTGTTTCTTTTAAAGTTAGATAGTATTAGTTTGCCTGTGGACATCTGCTTTCTAAACAACTTGTTTAAATTGAATTTTAGTTTGTATTCCTGTGAATAATAGTCTAAAATTTGTAATAATTTGGGAATATGATTTTGTGATGATAAAAAAATGATAATGTCATCCACATAAGCAATATATGAAATGTTACTTTTAAATTGTAGTACAAAATTACCAGGTATCCATTCTTCAATCATTTTAAGAAGAGGAATTATGTTCCCTATAGACAGTATGCCACTAATAGTGGAACCCTGAGGGATAGAGCAATGAGGTTTAAACCCTGCTGAGTATTTTCCATTCATTGACACATGGATTTCTCTATTCATCAATAGATTGGTGAGTATATAGATTAATGATTTGGGAATAGACAGCATTATTAAGAGGTTTATAAGTTGGTCTATTAAAATTGAATCAAATGCTTTTTTTTATATCCAATTAAATGGCAATAGAGTTATATATATATATATATATATATATATATATATATATATATATATATATATATATATATATATATATATATATATATATATATATATATATATATATATATATATATATTTCTAACAGTCTCCACACCAGACTTAAAAAAAAATTGCAACTAAACCAGTAGATGCACTGCACATAGCAAATTGCATTTTGGCTATTGTTGGTAAGATAAAGGATTTAAGTTTATCCTTTATCACTGATTCAAGAGTTTTGATGCCAATTGGACTCATGGATATAGGATATATATTTTTAACTGTAGTGATATCTTCAGATTTCTTAAGAAAAGGTATAAGCATTATTGGATACAATCCAGGAATATGATGGATTTGTCTGGATAATAAATTGGTAAGATTCCTTAAATAAGTTGTAGTAAAAAAGCTTAGGCATTCATAGACACATTTTAGAATTCCATGCATATCTGGGTGGCAGGTGTCTGGGACATTAGCAATTTATTTGATTAAATCATTTATTGTAAAGATATCATCATCCTCTTTGTTTCCCAGAAATAATGTGGTAAGACAAAACATTTTATTGTTTTGTAGACTATTTTTTTAAAAAAATTATATAATGGAGTTATCATGCTGTCAACATGAATTTTTTCATTATTGATTCTAACTGCTGTAGGTATGGGGGGGGGGGGGGTTTGAACTAATTACCAGTGGATAAAATGTTTAGAGAATGAATGTGTGTGATCCAAAAAAAAAAAGCTTTTATAAAATTAGTATGTATTCCTTCAGAGTTTCACAGGTATTGTTGTATAAGATTTTTAGGGCAGCTATTTTATTGCAATTGTTTTCAGTGGCATGGTAATGAATAATTTTTTTATGAATGTCATATGCAAGTGCTAATAATTTATGAGGAGATGTGGATGTTTGGGTTGAATGATCAATGTTAAAAGAAAGAACATTTACAAATGCTAACCAGGTTTGTGCATGGTCTAACTTAATTTTAACCATTTTAAAAAGTCCTATATAGATTTGTGAAAATAAATATTTATTAGTCCTGAGAGGGGGTAATATTCTTATTGTCTTTCCAGCTGACAGTACTTCTCTATATGTGAGATCCAGCTCTAGGACTACAAACAATGCTAAATGGCCAGTAATGTTGAATTTTTTAGAGAAGGTCTAATTAGATGATGCAGTATTGGTAAATAGAATACTAGATCTATTAGTGAAGAGTGTATACCATTGTAAAATGATACAGAATCATTTGGTAGAAATCCTTCTCAATTCATAGGAGGGACAGCAAACTTGTATCAACACTTAGATACAAATTTACTGTAGGGCATGTTAAACTCACCCAGTAGGGAGAGGAAGCTAGGATTGAATTAAGTTAATATTAATCTATTTATTATTGTTGGCCCTGGAGGTATATATGTAAATATAATATTTAAAACAAAAGCTTTGTGATGAATAAGACAATTAATATTATGTGCATCAAGGTATAAAATATTAAATGATCTGAATGGACAAGCTTTAGATATTATAATATCCATGCCTGCAGATGGCATAAGTGATATTTTTGAAAATATTGAGAATCCTTAATTGTGTAGATAATTTGAAGGATATGTAACTGAGTTGCAATATATTTTTGTCTTTAACAGGCCAAGTATGTGTGGCTGGACTACTTCACACCATTTATTTAACTGTTGGATTTTCTGTTCAGAGTTCAAGTATCTGATGCTACAAGCTCTGATATTTAGGTGCATGCTCAAGTGAGTTTAGATTTAAATTTAAAAAAAAAATGTATATAAATATGTATATTATGATTATGATTTACACTTAAAAGGAATATATTCAAATTTAGCTCTATAGTGTGATATATATTAGATTGTTCATCTCTCTTTCTGTATTTATATATCTGTGTGTCTTATGCTTATTTATGCTAACAAAACCTACCCAAAGGCAGTATGTGTATGCTTTTACACTTACAATATTACTAAATAAACAACCCTATATTTTAGTTTACTGTGTATTAAAAACTTTATTAAATAAATACCATTAGCAAGTTTTAAAGTATCTTCTCTAGCTCTACAGTAAATTAACATATTTCCTGCTATTTTTTCATGTTGTATACCTGATCCTAAATTGAGGTTTGAAACACTACCGTAGTGTACTAACCTCATTTATTTCAATTAGTTCATCCACAATTTCTTTCAATTCAGACTCTTGACTTCCATAATGTACTGTTTACAAGTTCATCAGAAGTAGAAAGTTCTTCATTATCATTGCAATTTATTTCTGAGGCAGGATTTCTTCTACACTTCACCCTAACAGCATGACCGGGTTTTCATTTCTCTAAGGGAGTATCAACAATCTTATCAGTCTTGGATTTATTAGATTTTGAGGCTTTATCCAGTATTTCAATTGTGGTTTTATTTATGACAATAGCATTCCCTCCATTGTGGAGGCTTACCAATTGCTTCCTGTTAGAAATGTCATCAATTTCTGACAGTCCGCTATGATAATATTTTGTCATATCCTTACCGTTCAAAACCGGAAATTCTTCTTGCACTCTCTGGTGGTGGATTACATTTATTAAAATATGATTCATGCAATTGTTTTTTTTTTTTTTTTCATGTTAATGTTTTTTATAGATGGTTTTATTATTTCAGCGTTTATTACTGAGCATTGATGTCTTGGTGTAGCAATTCGATTATAATATTTACACAATAAATTAGCACATATTGGTCCTGGGTAGATAAATACATGGGCAGACATATAGATACTTAGATAGAAGGATAGAATCAGGTAGATTTACCATTGGTAGATATAGAGATGAATAAATTTATATATAGATGGATAAACAGATTGATTGATTCATAGGTTGATAGATTTTTATATCTTCAACGTAGTGTGACAAAGACAATGAAAGTGTGATTAATAAAATTTAAATAATGGATAATTTAACATAAAATAGCAGCTTATAATAAGTTATATTTAAAATGTAAAGTATTAGATTCATAGCAATTATCATTAAGCAAATGCAGTCTGCTTTTTATTAGATTACTCATTTTAATTAAACTTTGACTTTTAAATTTACTTTTAATTTCGTTTTTTAATATTTTGAAACTATATAAGGTTAAAAAGCAATTAAGGCACTTGATCGTTATTAAAAATTAGTTATTGGTTGATTTTTTTAAAAAAAAACTCATTACAACATAGTAATTATTGAGCGTTTGTTTATATATGTGATTGAAATTTTTTAATTAATACAATTTTCTTATTAGCAGAAAATTTTATACGATGACACACACATATGCACCCGCATATATATATATATTCTCCATTTGTCAAGTTAAAAAGTTTTAAACAACTATAACAAGAAGACTTATTAGAAAAGTATATGATCTAATTATGTTTCAAATGGGCATATAAAAGTTAATAAATAATTATCTCAAGTCTTTTGTCACATGCATTTTTGTTACTGTCACTATTATTAGCTGCAAATACGTTGTTAATCGAGAGGTCAGCGCAGCTTCCTTTCAAGCAAGCAGTTGGTTGCAGACGATTTTTGCGGGTTCGCCTCCAGGCCGATGCTATAACATATGGAAAATCTAATTTTCCTAAAATATGCTAGGAGCTTCTCCTCCAATTATAGATTTGTAAACAATTTTACTAATACTTATTAAAAAAATCCAAGCATTGAATATTTTTTGACTTTTTAAATTTTTTATCTAAAATGAATTAACACTTAAGATATTTAATGTGTGAATAAAAATTACTATTGATTAATGTCTTGTTCAAGTTTATGTCTGTTTTTCTGGTGCTAGAACGCATGTATTAAAACTTTATGCAGCAATACCACACACAGTTTTTTTTAAGTCTGGTAATAGACTTCAAATAATACCATATTCTTTTAGAAAAGTTGCAATCAGATATTATAATAAAATTAATTTGATTTTAATTATCAAGGACTACTCAAAGACATTATAGTATTTGCATAAAAAATTTGAAAATAAATAATTATACATTTCAAAACATATATTGAAAAAATGAAAAGACTGAAGTGGATTTGGGTTGGATATATTGCTAGAAGAGATGATAATATATTGACAATTGAAATCTTAAACGGGATTCCAAAAGATTGTAAAAGACCCAGAAAAAGACCATATGTGAGATGGATGGATAAAATAAGAAAGTGAACAGGGGTGATGAGGAGAAGAGAAGCTAAAGATTGGAGAAGATGGATTGAAATTGGAGAGACCTTCATCCTGCAGTGGATTGATAATGTGATGATGATGATGATGATGACATTTCAAAAAATGGAGGAACAAAATTACTTATATTAGACCACAAGCAGTATGACATTCAATAAACTCCAAAAAAGTGGCATAAACATTAGAATATGTAAGGTAAATTTAAATTTGTTTTTTTTTTTTTTAAATAGAGTTATATTTAGAAATTTAATGAATGAAATATCTATTTGATTTATAAAAAAAAAACATTATGAAATTGTATATAATTCATATATAGCTAATACTTATAACTTTATAAATTATTTGTAAACACTGTCCTGCTAATATTCATATTTAAATGTTTCAATGAATACTCAGTAGGATGTTACTCTATCTTTTATTGATGGCATTTTCAATGGTAGCATTATTACATGCTTATTTTATCTTTCTTTTTATGTCATTATCCATAATACATAATATATATTCTGAGCTATTACATTCAATAGCCTACATAATTTGAAGTAACTGCTTTTTTCTGATTTCATCATTAGTATCGCTAATGAGACTTGATTTATACATAAATCTCTAAAGATATAGTTAAATAAATAAAATTCCCTTAATATCAAATGCTCTAATGATCAGATGATAAATGAATCTATCTTAATCTTGCTGTTAAAGATTATATAGAGATATATAGATTAGACAATAATAGCAGTAAGAGTAAATTTTAAATTAGCCAAAACATTCTTTTACTTTAAACATTTTATATCTAAATGCATTTATATACCAACATAAAAGAAGATCTTTTATCTGAATAGCTTTGATATCATGAGGTATTGTATTTTAAAAGTACTTCTGTGGATTTATCTTTCCAAGTATTACCTATTTATGAATGCTGTAATAGTTTTATATAAACAAATAACTCCCTAACAAAATTAAACAAACTAGCTACTAAGTTTACATAATTAACTTTCACCAACATTGAAATTCCACTAAAATAATCAGTCAATCTGTGTTTTCAATACAATTATTTTATGGTTCAGTTTTCAGCTCATTATAAATCCCATTGGAAGCATAATTTGCAGTTGTTTTCAATTCTGCCTTCAGCTAATTGTTTATAATGGGTAAGAATTACTTAATATTTGAGAAGTTGATATAATGATTATTTTATGTTTTAATATCATGTGGGTTTTTATGTTTGTAATTTATAAAAAAAAATCTTTCTATATAATATTATAAGCTAAATGTGCCCTCTGAAATCAGCTGAGAAATGATACTGTAAGCCAGGGAGCCTTGTTCTGAGGACTGGATTGGCTGATTTAGAGTGATATCAAAACTAATAAAAAATGGTTATCTTTATTATGATATATACCTAATTCTCTTTTTGTATAAAATAATTAATTGTATATATGGAAAATAAGGAGATTGGTTCTGGACCTAAGAAATCAACTAAAATAATTTAAGTAAACCATATGAAAAATTTTATTAGAATGTTATATTTTTGGTATGCTATCAAATTTTACTTCATGTACATTGAACATAAATAAAAAATGAATTACAGGAACATAAATTTCATTTGAAAAATATAAAAAAATTGAAGTGATAATAGTTACAATGAAATAATCATTGGTTTCTCTACTCCAACTATCGAACTTTATCTCATCCACATTATAAGTAAAAAAAAAAAAAATGAAATAAAAATTATTAATGTAATATATTAAAATTTATTGCTTTTATTTCATTTAACTTATTTTTTTTTTATTTTTTACAATAAATATAATCAGAAAGAGATATTATAGGCCCCCAAAACTATATATTTATCAAAAATATGGGTCACATCTTGCTTGCCTGTAAAACAGAGAAGTACCCAAGATTTTTATTTGCTGTCACTGTCTGACAATAAATGGATATGATTGCACATGATTGGGATATCATTGATATCACTAAAACCTGCAATGCTTAATTTACTATCTACTGATTTTTGGAACACTTAATAAATATCAAATTAAACAAATTAATCAATTAAATTTAAACAAAATTATATTTTTTAGCATCAACACCAACAAGGATTTTTTTAAAAAACCAAATGTCAAAATACAAATGAAGCATCAATATTAAAAAAGGTACTTCACTTTAAAACAAAACATCAAAAACATTATAATGCAGACAAACAACTTTACCTGTTTGCAGGAATATTGCCAAGAAAGGGATTTTTGTTTTTAAAATAATGGGAAATAAAGACATGAAACATTTTTTAAATAGATGATAATAATCGACAATTTTTTTTTTTTAGTTTTGTGATGAACTCGATTTCAAAAACAAATCTGTAAATAAACACAAAATTAAAAACATTTACAATCTTCTAAAAAGCAAACAAATTATTTAACATTACTTACATGAAATTATTTAGAATTTTAAAAAAAAAAGTTTAACAACAATTTAAGATAATCTAAGAATTAATATGAGAATATAAGATGATTACTAGTGTTATTTCAAAATCATGGGGAGAAAAAATGTATTCAGAGTATTAGGGGTATTTAAATTTTGTTAAGAAGTATTTAATCATTTAACATTATGCATTAATTTATATATATATATATTCATAAATTATTTAAGTAACCATACACAGGACCCGACTTTAAAGTAATAATTTACAATCAGACAATATATATATTATCTGATTTGTGAGCTATTAAAGTGACTGTGAATTAGAATAAAGATAAATCTAAAAGCGAATTTTTAATTTACCAAAATGCTATCAAAAACTCTATTAGAATCAGCTTAAATTTACATGTACATGAGATAATTAATTAAATCTGTCTTGTAGATGCTAATTTAAACTGATTTTAGTGGTGTTAGTAAAATTTCAGTCATTTAATTGTTCAATTTTCGATTACACATTGTATTATTTTATGGCCAGTTTAAATATTGACTTCAATCGACAAATGGTTACTCCTTGTCTGTTCATAAATTATAACTTTAAACCTAAACGGAGCGTTTGGATGATAATTTAAATGTAAATTACTCTGTGAATGGTCATATATATATATATATATTATACAGCAGTTTAACGTTATACGTATTTGTATTTATAGTAAATTTAAAGATTCTTAGTCAAGCGTTGGTTGTCGAGAAGTCAGCACAGCTGCCTTACAAACAGTTGTCCCGGGTTAGCGGCGTCGCTTCCCGGTCGATGCTATGACACATGAAAAAAAAAAAGAGATTAAATGATAATAAAGTTTTATTGATTATAATTATTTTAACTTCTTGAGTTTTTTTCTTTACATTAAAGTTAGTCAATTCTTTTTTTCCCCTTTAATAGAAACTATTAAAATTATAAACTTTTTACTTTAATTTTAAAACTTTTCCATTCTATTGAAACCATACTGAAATCAATATAAACTACTTAATATTAACATCTAAATACGCTCTTTAATTAAAAAAAGAAAAATAATAAAATGTTCATTGCATAAATCATAAATTGAAAACTTTTTTTAAATTATAGATTCTGTTTCTTTTCATCATTAAAGTATTAAATATTTTTTGACAAGTTCCTCAATTGTCCTATCGAGATAATTAATATCTTCCATAATAGTATTTACTTTGGCAAGTTTTTGGATTATTCTCTTTGGTATTTATCTTTACTAGAAGTATCTTTTTTAAAAAAATAAAACCTAAACGTAAATTTTAATATTTTAAATGGAACAACCTTACATTTTTTTAATCAATTTTTATCATTTCAAACATTTTTTCTCAACGTAAGTCAATACAGAAATTTTTATTTAAAGAAATATAACTAAAGGCAAAAAGAAAAAAAAAGACGAAAAAAGACTTTACTTTTAAAATAATTGCTACGTTAAAATAACACTATTTAATTAAGATGTCAAACGGCATCTGGAATAAATAATATAGCCTCAGACAATACTTTATTAAAAAGAAAAAAAAGATGAATTTATGATTTGAAAAAATATTGTAAGAAACAAAACAAATATTCTTATTTTCGAAAAAAAATATATTAAATTTTAAATATATATTAAAACAAAAAAATAAATAAAGAAAAACTGAAGAAAACAATTATCTGCAATTAAACGCTACTATTTTTAATGGTGGAAAAATACGTGAAGAAATGTCGGGATCGAATATTGTATCTTGATAATGCAGAAAATCTTTAATGCTTTTGATTTACGCTAAAATCGTCATTCTAAAATAGATCACGTTAATGCATTGATTACAAACAAATAGTTCACCACTTTTTATGATGATCAAATTTTATTGCTCAATCCTAGCGTTCTGTATATCTGCATATTTCAATTGCCTATATAAAGATAACTGATATATATATATATATATATGAGCTAAATAGTCTCAAAATAGTTCAACTGTGAATAAAAAATACATCTAATAGTTTTTCTCTACTTATAGAAAAAAGGAGAAATTATTGGTAATTGTGAGTGCTTTAATATTTCTGAAATTAACCCTTTAATTAATAAGAGTGCATATGCATTTGCTAATGAATATTGGATTGCTAGTTATGTTGTTATTAGATAACTAATTGAAAAAAATTGTGTAAATCTTATTTTCAATTTTGTCTAGCCAATATTTGAACCTTATTTAAATCATGAACATTTACAATTAGATGAAATCGGGAACTTTTACAATTAGACGCCGTAACAATCGTAGAATGTCTCTTTTTAGTATATACTGTGTAAGAATCAGATTACAAAAAATATTAACATTTTTTTTCAATTGCAAATGAGCACAATTTAAACTCCAAAATCATAGATATCAATCTTGTTAAATACTACCATATTCCTGATATATTTCAAAATGTGCACATTAAATTTGTAGATATAAAAAATATGTAGTTTAATAAATCATTTAGAATTTGATGAATAGATGATGATAATGATAATAATAATAATATAAAGAATGAATTAATAATTATTCTATTGCTAGGTCAGAATGTTCATGGAGACTAATGAAAATAATCTTTCTTAGATATTTCTCCCATAGTGCAAATTATAATATATTTAATTAAAAGAAAGTCATAGTGCTTAAAGTAACTTTTTAACTATATTTTATACTATATATTGTAAAAGTATAAAAGTAAGAGGGGGAAATATATTCAAGAGTAGAACTAGCCTAATTGTAACTGTCAAAATGTTAGGCTAACTAAATAAATGCTCCTTGGAAAATATGTGGTAACAGACACTCTCAAGGTTTTATAATAAATAAATAATCAAAATGAATAAAAATAATGACATTGCAGGACTTTATAAATAATTATTAATTATGAATGAATATTTAATTGATACAGCTGGCTAACAAAAGGCACATTATTGCACTCAATTATATTCTACCATAACTAGATTTCATGTTTTAAAGCTATAAATGATGACATTATAAATTGGTGTAAATAATGTAATCCTACATTAATGATGTGTATGCAGGGTTACCCTCTCCTCCATATATTTTTTTATAATATTTTTTTAACTTTTCTTTTTTTTTTTTTTTTTTTAAAAATAAATAAAAATGTGGAAATAATAATAAAATATAATCTATGAATAATTATATTATAAAATAAATATATATTATCATATTGTAAAATATATTTTAAAAGGATATTATGTACAATAAATATCAATTATATGATAAAAAAAATTAAAAAAAATAAAAATAAAAATAATTTAAAAAAAATAAAATTTGTTTTATTTTAAAAAAAAAAAAAAAAAAAAAAAAAAAAAAAAAAAAAAAAAAAAAAAAAAAAAAAAAAAAAAAAAAAAAAAAAAAAAAAAAAAAATAAAGAGGATGATGGTGGGGGGGATGATTATAAAAATAAGGGTGAGGGTGTTTTTAATTGTGTATTTTTTTATATTAAAATTTATAAAAATTTTTTTTTTTATTAAAATTTTTTTAAAAAAAAAAAAAAAATAATTTTCAAAAAAAACACTCAGTGATGTTTAGTGGTTTAAATCCTTTATAACTAACAATTCTCTGATTTAATAATTAAGATATTTTAGCTGGTTTATATTTGAGTATTCTGCACATAAAAAGTAAGTATTATAACTATTATCTTTACATTATAATTTTTAATTATCATATATTATCAATATGCATCTGGCAAAAGAGTAAAGTCTTTTGTCAAAACATCAATTTGTTTAATTTTTAAAAAAGAATACACCAAAATAAGAAGTAATACATTTTAAAAAATTCAGAAAAGCCATAAATTGTTGTATTTGTTTCTTTAACAACAGCAGATTTTTTTTTGTATAATATTTTTTCCAATTTTTGTGTTTTTAAATCAGTGCATCTTTTATTTCATATCCAAAATATTACAATATGTTCTAGCACAGAAAATATTTGGTCTCATTGTTTAATGTTTATTGCATCTTCCTACTTTGCCATGACCTGGGATAGTCATACATCTCTTACTTAATAAGTATTAGTTCTAAGTTGATTTTAAAAAGATGAGTGTAGATTAATTAATTGTAAACATTTGACTGTAATATGATTTAATCTTCAGTATTGTTGGGGGAGATTCCACACTTCTATGACCATTGCATATATAATTACCTTTATATTTTACTTTATGATCAAAATGTCATTTCTTATTTGAAAGATCATATGTTCATGAATTTTAGATAATATGCTATTAAATGCATAACTGAAATATCATTTAACTTTTGAGTAAATACTTTTAATAACATTTAGTTATTGCAATTATCATTGAAAAAATATTTGTATACTTCATCTAATTGTACTTTTGAAGATTAAAAATGCAGTGCATACTTTATTATTAAGCTCATTAAAATTAATTTCAACAGTGATACAATTTTATTAATTGACAGTGTTGTAAATAAGGTGATATAATAATAATAACCAAATAAAAGACATGAAAAAAATAAATGATCTGCCTCTGCAAAATATTATGCAGTTTGGTAATCATGCAATGTTTAGATCAATAATTGTTGTAAAAAAATCTGCCAATACCTAATGTTTTTTTTTCTTTTTATTTAGCATCACAAACCACATAAAGCAATCTAATTTTATACATGTTTTTTTTCCAGATATAGATATTCTGAATATCTCAAGATCTCTAAATGTAATTATTGAATAATTAGCAACATTACCATTATTTTAGTAGGAGATAGTCTGGGACTTTCTAATAAATGTGAATATTTCTTTTCAAAGTGGAATAATTTTATTAATATTCATTTAAACGGGAAGTAAATAATGATATATATTTCCATGAATTTTAATTTAAGAACAGAAATTTAGTTATTTCCACACTATTATAAAAAATCATTAAAATACTTCATATCCAAAAGAGTAAGATATAGTATTCATCTAAAGAATATCAGAATACAAGTAAAGATTAAAATTGTGACTGTATATTGAAAAATTATACTTTTCAATGCTCAATTTTAATGATCTCTATAAGATGAGCAAAACCCTGATTTTGTGTAAATTCATTATTTACTTTATATAAATGCCCACTGTTCACTTAGTTAAATGAATTGAAATAAAAAATTATTACTCTTGAAGAAAATATGATTTGTTATCCATAGATTGCCTTGTTAAAAGATGGTATTCTTATTAATACATAAAATAATAAAGACATTGACATTTTTTGTATATTTGCAAAAATGTAATTATGTAATGAGTGGAACATATTATTTTATTTGCAATAAAATATATGATAATAATTGAAATACAGGCTTATTATATATCTGTACCAATATATGTAATATGTAAGGTATATGAGCACAGACTTTCACACGACCTACCATTCTCCACTCTATCTCATAACACTGATAATCACCAATATACATACTTCATGCTAAACAAGTAATCATCAGTTGGTCCAGATTATCATCTCTACACATATATGCAATAAGTGCTCAGATATATATTAAGATAGCCAATGTTCATATTTTAATGGACAGACTTCAATCCACTCCACACTCCAACTCTTCAACCGTCTATCCAATTGAAAATCTGATGATGAAATGCTCAAAATATATAAAAAATATATAATAAATATATATTATTATTATTATTATAAATATATAATAAAATATATGGCAACAAATCTTTATAATGTAATTGATCATGCTTTTGTGCATAAATGCATATTAGACAAACTTAAAAAAAAATGTAAACTTTGCAGTATCTGTTATTATGGCATTATATATTTACACCCCATTACTAATAAGCATAATGAATTTTTTTGATTTTTAGTCTTCATATATATTATAATGGTGAATAGAAAAATGAATCTGTAGACATAAATTACATGGAAGATGATTGTGATAAATGTCAATGTGACATAGAGGCAAAGGGTACCTTTACATCTAATCAAATTAAGTGTTTAATACAACCATAATGTCTGAATTTGAATCTAGCACAAAAATAATAATTAAAATTATATAAATAACATAAGAGATATCACTTGTAATTTAAATAAACATTTTATTAATATATATATATATTTTCTATAGCTAATCTAGGAATATATTTATGAGTATATACATGCAATATAAATATATTTTATACTACTATGAGATTATCAGACACTTGGTTAAACTATATCACACATTCTCCACTTATCATCCACAATAGAGCAATGCTTCATGGTTGTAATCTATATGTGCAAGGCAAATTAATTCATTTTATATCTAAGCAAACATATCTTAACTAAAAAAATATGAAGTCAGCTTTAATAAATTAAACATATATATATATATATATATATATATATATATATATATATATATATATATATATATATATATATATATATATATATATATATATATATATATTACAAAATCAAAACAAACAAAAATAATTATGTATTATAATTTGGGAGGAAATAACATGGTTCTCTGATCCAATATATTTTGATTCCCCTTTATGCATGGCACATAAATAAGTGAATGCTAATTTGATAACATTTTATAATCAAACCCCTAAAACATAATAAAGTGCAAAAACAAGCATGTATGTTTGTGAAACAAAATGGTATATGTCAAATGAAGTGGATGTGTGGTTAATAAATCTAATGATTTCAAACTGCCTTATGTAAGTAATAAAGTTGCCTGAGTTTGGTCGAATGTATCACTTAACTTTATTTTCACTAATACAAGAAAGCAGCATGTGTGTTTAAGAAGTTCAGGTAAGGATAATTAGTCTTCGATTTTTAAACTATAAGTTTGAATATCTAAATCAACTATTAGTATATAAAATTTTTCTGTATAAATAAATAAATGAATAAATAAATCTTAAGATATTTGGGGATAATTGTAACATTTATAACTGGCCATTTTCTTTTTTTACTTGAGAAGAATGAACACAAGTCTTTATTTAATAACTACTTCAATGACAACCTATCTATAGAGAGTCTTCTTTTCTTATCTGCTGCAGGATTCCTCTTCCATTAAGATTGGCTTAAGAAAAGTCACATATTTAGTAAACATAAGACCAGGTATTTTATTTCTGATTTACTAAATATACATATAATAAATAAAGCAAAACCTTCGGAACCACAAAAAACATTCTATCTTGGAATAAATACAAATATTACTTAAAATTAGAAATAGTATTAATAATTTAAATTAAAAGTGAGATTTGTCAGTTTATACTTTCATGCAAATATATATTATATACACAAATAGTTGATTATAATTTTTAAAATGCAGTGACTAATCTGCCTTTGCTTAACCATGCTTATTATTGATTACATTTCAACTTTGAAAACTGAAAAAGAATCTTAATTTTTTTGAGGAAAAGCAGTAGCAAAAATATTAAACTTATGAATAAATTCTTTTTTGTATAAAACAATAATAAATGGTTCTTTTCTTTCTTCTTAAGATGATTCCTGGTAATGAGGATGCCTTCCTGTTAATGTCCTGTAGGCAGGAAACATTAGCATGTAAATAAAGCAGATAACAAGTACAGCATGAGATTCCTTTGGAAATTCAATTAACTGTTTCACTTTATATATTTTATTAAATTATTAAATATTTTTAACGAACATGTGAAATAACTTAAATGTTGTCATCAGTTGATGTTGCTATTATTATTTACAACTCTATAATTAGGTTTTAAAGTTAGAAAATTCAAACCAAAACTTAATGTTAAAATATTCATTTAGTTTTACATGCAAATTGCTAAATGATTGAGTTTTAATTTAGTTGTTCTTGGGGTTAAATTATTTTTGGCTCTTATGAAGCATGATGATCTTAGATAATAGTTTGTCTAGGTATTATATAATGATGAAGTAAACAATGAAAAAATAAATTATTACCCCTATCTGAAAATGTTCTCTGCTCATCTATTATTTTATTTAAATAAGGTTTTACTTCAATGACTACATAAATCTATAAGTGCTTTGCCGCAGACAATGAAACTCTAAATTTAATTGTATATTAAGCAAAGTGCTTTCTGGAGCTATGTACTCCCATATTCAAAATTAGGGATGTAATGAAAAAATATCTATAATGTATATGATATGCAAATATATGTAAATTTGTGTGCATCATTTACAATATCAATTTTCTTGATATGAAGAAGCAAGCTTCTTTTCTGTTAATTTCTGTAGGATCACTTGCTATATAGCAAGCCTCTTTAACCTTGCAATTTGCATAATTTCTCTCAGAACAAACAATACTTGCTGCTGATGGTTGAAAAGCATAGCCAGTGTTTTTCTCATGTTTGGCAAATACTGAATTATCCTGTGCCTTGGTTTTGGTCCTATTATATGAGTATATGTGCTGGGATAATCTGGTTGTAATATTTGCCTTGGTTTCCTCATGACAGGTGGCATGACAATTATTATGGGGGCAGATGATTTTGTATATGACATGAGTCAATTTCAATGTTATTTTTTCCTTAGTATTATTTATTAATCTATTAGTGGAGGGGAGTGAATGAAAAGCAATTTCAAATTCATTGGAAAGTTTGTTAATTATTTGTTTAGATAATAAATCGATGTATGGAATAAGGATGCATGGTTTGTTTGCTTTCTATTTTTGGTGATTTATTTTATAGAAAAATTGATTGACCTTTTTGTTGATGACTGTCTGTTTATTTCCTATATTGATGAGATCATCTATATAATGGGTCATATTGTCTATAATGTCAGCTTTGTATTTGCATAAAAAATGGTTCCTAAAGAGAAACACTGAGTTTTGATTTTGGGGTGCATTTTTTATCCATTATCAGTGAGTATTGTTTGTACTAAGAGAAACAATGCAAAATGCAATGTTAAAGAGGCTTGCTATATAGCAAGTGATCCTACAACAATTAACAGAAAAAAGCTTACTTTTTTATATCAAGAAAATGGACATTGTAAATGATGCACACAAATTTACATATATTTGCATATCATATGCATTATAGATATTTTCTCATTACATGCTCAGCTATGAATAGGGGAGTACATAGCTTCCAAAAGCACTTAGCTCAATATACAATTAAATTTAGAGCTTCTTTGTCTGTGAGCAAAGCACTTATAGATTTATATTATTTATTAAAACCAGAAGAATGATAGAATAGATAAATAAAAGAATATCTGACTATCATTATCAAAAAAATTAACTTAAATTTATAACTTTTAATCACATCGGTTATATTATGTTATACAATAAATATATAATGATCATTTTCAAATGAAATATAAAAATAAAGTGTGGTGCATATTGTTCTACTCTAAAAATTGTTTGAAAATTATCCCAATGTTATAGTACAATTTTTATTTACTTAAAATATATAAATAACTTCTAAACAATAATTATTTTAATCTTTAAAAATATGTGTAAAGTTTTTAAAGATAAATTACATAAAATTATATCTAGATAAACTTTGATGCATTTCAAATAACACAATTTGGAAAAACATTATTTCCGTTTCCTTATTATACAATATTGTTCTTAAAACAAAATTTTAGTTAAAATAAAGTTAAACATTAGAAAAATAACATAACCTTTCACACACCATTTCAGTTTTTACTACTAACATCATTACCCTATAAATTTCAAATTGAATACAAGCTTATTAAAATGAAATGTGTACTTCCACATACTTTTTTCCTTTACACACGTGTATAGATAAAATGTGATTATGTAAAATAGACATTTATAATAAAATCAAATTTGTTTATTAACTTCTCATAAATTATATAATATCAATAATTATGCGCTTTGAACGCTCGTTAAAGAAGTTATATATATATTAATAATTTATTTAAAGCTTAGAGCTTTCAAAGCTCCATGGGTTCATACTCATAGCTGTGGGCCGTTGATAGTGATGAGGGGAAGTATTCAAATTTATGTTAATTAGATGTTTCAGTATTTTATTTAAAACATTGTTTGAATTAATTTGTCCATCTTTTTGAAATAGTGAAACAGGTGTCCTTTCTATTAATTGAATGGGTGTCACTATTTATGAAATATGCCTCCTTTATTTTGTGCCTATGGTCATTTCTATCTTTGCACACTATTTTGGAGTTGGTGGATTTAAATCTGTGTCCAGTAGATTTTTCATGTTCCAAGAATGCTGATGTAGACTTCTTGTAGTTCAGTGCCTTTTTATATATATATGTGTGCTGGAATGCTCTGTTTGTATTGGTAGTTTTTTCCCCCATAATATGAGGCTCTGCATCCTGCCTGAGGGCATTGTATTTGGTACACCACTTGAGATGTTGATTTGGGATCAAGTTTATCTTTTGAATTGTTTATTAGTCTATTGGTGTTGGCTGAAGTGCAGAAACCAATAATAAATTATTTTGATAATGTTTTAGCTAAATGTTTGGCAATGTTGGGTATATATGGTATAGTTATTCGTGGTTTATTATCTCTGATTCTGCCTTGCTGGTTTATTTTTGTTTGAAACTGTGCTATTCTCTTAGTTATGTGTCTATATTTATAGCCAACATATATTAGTTCTTTGATGTATTTTAATATGTTATCTCTTTTGTCTGAATTACATTTACACAAGTAATTATTTCTATGTAGAAATGCATTCAGTCCAGAATATTTATGTGAGTTGGGAACTGTTGCACTCTGATGCATGTATCCTCTAATTTCTAGGGGTTTGATGGTCATGTGGTAGATTAATTGTTTATCTTCTTTTTGTATGTCTAGGTCCAGGTATTTTAGATGGTGTTGATTATTTTCCCATGTGATATTTAGTGTGAGTTTAGACATCAGCTGTAATTCTTTGGTGATGTTTAAGATCATACTCCTTTTGGCAGCAATAAACACATCATCCACATATCTAAGATAAATCATTGTGGAGTTATCTGCTTGTATATTTGGTATTACTTGTTTCTCATGGTAGTTTAATAAGATACTGGACATTATGCCACTAATGGCTAAGCCCATTGGCCATCCCTGCTTCATTTTATACCAATTTTTCTTCAAAAATAGTGTGAATATTTTCATTCATCCATTCCAAAAAGGCCACAATAAAGTTAAATTTACTATCTGGGCATTGTTTATTGATTAATTCTGTTTTGACTATGTCTATTGAGTGCTTTCTGTCCACTAATCCATATAGCTCTCTCACATCTAGAGCTGCCATTTCACACTCTTGATCTAATTGTACATCTTGTATTTTGTCCACTAACTCAAATGATGATGCAATAGCATAGTCACCAAATCCTATAGTGTCAACCAGCCACTGGTTAATCAGTTTTGCAGTTTCTTCATAGTGCACTCCACCAAAGTCTAACATAAGGTGAAGTGGTGTTCCTTCCCTGTGAACTTTGGCATTTCCAAACATTCTGGGAGGTGTGGTGGCAGATGGATATATATGGTAATATTGTCCTTGTGAATCCTGAGTATTGTGGAGATGAATTTATCTTTATTTAGTCTCAAGTTTAAAGTGCATAATTGTTGATATTAAATAAAATCAAATATAATTTATATAATGTTAAAATTTTTAGAATTTTTTTTTAGTATGGCAAAAATATTAATGTCATTAATGTTAAATAAATTAATAAAATATCATGGGATGACTAATTTCTCTCAATGGATTTAAAAGTATGCTTTTTAAAGTATTCAAAATAGGCTATTTGAATGGTATGAATTTAAATATAATAATAATTCCTAGGTTTAGGCTTTCCTTTTTATGAATACATTCTGCAAACATACAGTTATAAAATATATATTGAAGTGGAGATTTTCGTTGGGAATAAATGCATATATTATAATTCATGTAAATTGTCTAATAACCAATGCATATACTTATGATATACCTAAAATTGTTAGCAATTGTAATATTTTTTAGTTTGTTGATGATATAAAGCTATTTCTTAAAATTGATAACTTATGTGATCATTTAAAGTTACTGAGTTCTATAAATAGCTTTGTAATTTGGTGTAAAAAAATCAGATGATTGTTAATATTAAGAAAGCATTTTTGTTGTCTCATTTTGTAATAAAACATCCAGTTTTTGTACTGTTCTGTTAATAATATAGTTATTTCTCAAGAGTTACAATAAAAGATTTAGGCATCTGGTTTAATAGAAATGGTCTTTCTTTGACCCACATTAATGAAATTATTTTTAAATGTAATAGAATTACTGGGATTATAGCAAGCTCAAAAACAGTTTTGCATATGTAATCTTGCATTTATTTATTTTATATAATACTTGTTCCAGCAATTAATGTTCTATTGTTTGGAATTTTAACACAAAATGTCATGAGGAATGATTGCAAAATATAAATCGTACTTTAAGTATATACATTTACAATTATATTTGGGTTGTGAAACATATTTTACAAAAAAGAATGTTAAATAAGTTAGTGTTTTTAAGAAAATTGTTTTATGTAAATATGATGTAACAAAATTTATTCATAATATAAATTATATAGAATTCCTACAATAACTAGAAATAATTGTTATAGAAATTATCCATGATTAGAATGCCTATGTTGTATAATAAGTTATTTTTGGATGTTGATATAGTGTAAACTAATTTTTGGTATGTAAAAGCTGCATTATAATTGAATTGTTAATAGTCTGTTGTGACATGCTTAATAAAATTGCATAAAATTATATTTTCTGATGTTAAATTAGAATAAATTATACTCAGACTGAGTCCAAATTGCATTACTAGTGTAGTGAAAACTTCAAAGTACTAATTATGTGGGAGAGTATCCTTATATGAATAAATTAAAACTGCCAATTACATTTAAATGTAGAAAAATATGTTTTCAAATATATTCTGTTTGATTTTCACTCCGTGTTTATTATTATTTTGATGGAACAAAAATGTGATGTTCTGTTATGGCCTGCAATTTCAGATGTACTTATTTAATAATTTTTAATTAATTGTTTTAAAACTTTATATATTTCTGCAATAACAAATAATAACATATATTTCTAGTGGAAGGCAGATAATAGTAAAAATAATGTAATTGTATAATTTATTACTTCACACATGCATGCATATATATTCAGAATTATGACAATGTGATTTGATTAGCATTTTCATGCAAGTATTAATAAATTGCATGTTTTAACCTTAAATAAGTTTTTTTTTAAAAATTACACACATGAATGTTAATTTGTTAGTTTATTTTATATATAATAACAGTAGTTTTGAAAGTAATAGTTAGTCATTATTTTGTTGATTACCTTATTTATTAATAAAATCATATTAAATCAATTTCACTTATACAAAATAATATTATTTTAACTAATAAAAAGTTTTTTCTGCATATAAATTGTACCTATTAAAATTGGATGTAATTTCAGTATATTGGATATAAAATCTAGCACACATTTATTAGTATTATTTTCTAATTAATTTTAATATGGAATGCATTAATCTGGGAGTGTTAAAATGGTTGCTATGATAACAAAATAACGGAAATAATGTCTTATTATTATTATTATAACATGAATTAACCAATTAGTCCTCTTCATTTGAAATACACACAGAAATAATAAAATTTATAATTTTAATAAAATTATTATTATTTCTTTATTCTATATATTTTTATTTAATGTAGTCATAAGTAGTATAACATAAACATTATGACCAAATATTCAATATTTTAAATGTGTATATTTTTGTGTTTATATTATGTATAATGTTTAAATTAGAATAATATACGTAAAATATATATTTCGAATGCAATATTGTGAAAATATAGTTTAAATTGTGTTGATATGTGTCAAGTTAAAAAGTGTCATTTGTGTTTCTAATGTGTGAATATTATTTTTTATCTGTAATCATTATGAAATATATTTTTTTTATTATTAATGTAAAAGAAATTTTGTTTTGGAACGCAGGATGAATTTATATTTTATATTCAAGGGAAAAATGAGCATAGCCTTGATTTTAATGACAAATATGATATCAATTATACAAGGTTATAAATAAGTGTGAATGATTCAAATTTGCTATCTAATACTTTGACTCTCATTGAAGCACATCCAAATCCTTTTATATAATTTATTTTTATTTTATAAATGTTGCTTGATAATTATAAAATAATAGAGTAAATAGGACTAGTAAAGATTGGACTGGTTGCTAAAGGAAGGAGAAAAAAATTATAGCATTCAAATTCATTTTAATATTTTTCTGTGGAAAGATGATTGCCCTGGATAAGCATAACGATTTAGCTATGAAACATCGTAATTAATAATATACTGCTGTATATGAGAATTATTTCTATTTATGGATATGAATTTATAATGTTGCTGAATTATATTGGCCTTTGTTTATGTATTGAATACACTAGAATTATAAGTCAGCTTCTGCATAGATATAAAGCTACTATAATAACATGTGTTTTGCTATATAACGGATAATAAATACTTCAAATATACTGAAATTTAGTAATATATTTTATTTTGGGTACATTTTATAATATATTTGACCTTGATCAGATTTGTGGATATTATTTAAAGCACATGGAGTTGAACTATTGTATTGCATTGGAGTACCTATGTGGAAGAACTATGTTCCGATCGTATATAAATATGTATTTGATTTACTTCTTTATTTGTATTGTACTTTCTCAACATTATTGATTATTATATTAGAAGTTGGTAAATTGTTTGTTTCTATGTATAAATATAAGAATGTTCAATTTTAATTTAAATTTAAAATCATTTTCTAAATTTTAATGGTTAATATTTTTATTCAAGATATCATATGCTAAAGTAATGTTCAATGGATTTTCTCATAAGATGAAAATAAAGATTGATTATGATGAGTTAGAAGAAATTAACAATTACTAATATCTTGGTCAGATTATTACTACAGAAGAAAATATAATGGATGAAATTAATCATATTATTAAACTTAGTATTGGAGTGATTTTGGTAGAAATAACTTAATACTAAAAGGAAGCATGCCTATGTGTCTGAAAATGAAGGTTTTAATAAATGTGTTTTATTAGTTCTTACTTATGGATCTAAGACTTGGATACTTAATAAAAGAGCAAGTCAAAGACTTCAAACCATTCAAAAATGTATGGAGAGATGCATGTTAGGAGTAACAAGAAGAGATTGAAAACACAATATATGAGTAAAAGAACAAACAGGTATTAGTGACATTGTTGAAAGAATTAAAAGACTTAAGTGGAGTTGGGATGGACATATTTTTAGAAGAAATGATAATAGATAGACAATTGAAATCTTAAACTGGATTGCAAGGGATTGTAAAAGACCTAGAAAGAGACAACATGTGAGATGGATGAACAAAATAAGAAAATTTGCAGAGGTGATTTGGAGAAGAGGGGCTAGAGATCAGAGAAGATAGATTGAACTTGGACAGATCTTCATCCTGCAGTGGATTGATAATGTTTGACAATGATAATGATGATGATTTATTAACTGTGTGTTATATTTGATACACATGTTATGAATATTGAAGAACTTGAACAACTATATTAAAAACTATTTATTGATATTATGTTTTGAAAATAAAGCAAGTGAATAATTATACTTATTATTTTTTTGTTTTAATAAATTGTTATAGGGTGGCTACTATATAATAAATTATCAGCTTTCTGGTATTATAATTATGTGAGTGTGCATCAACATTTTTGTGTTAGAAGTACTCTTTATATTATACAGTAGACATAAGATAGGGGAATCTGTGCTGTCTAAGTACTTATATTTATTAATATTAATTCAGATGAAGGATATACTTCATGATACATAATTGAAATGTTATATATAGAGCTCACAAAACAAGCTCTTAACAAGCTTTGTAGAATACCCCCAACCTTAGACTGGTTTCTGCTATTAGCATCCTCAATGATATGCTAGGATATTCAATCATTAGATATGATGTATCTGAACTTAGTTCAGTTCCATATGGCTATTTAAGTTAAATAGCTTGATTGGAAGACATATGGATGTCTGAAAATTTCAGATTTTCTACTTAATAGTTATACATTAGATAGAGCACTGGAATTGTTCTGGTGTTTTTAATCTAATGATTGGATGTCCTTGCACCTCACCGAGGATGCCAGTAGCAGAAACTGGTCTGAGGTTGGGAGTATTCTACAAAGCTTTTTAAGAGCTTGTTTTGCAATTTCTATATATAACATTTGTAAATACAAGCTTACTAAATTAGGTCATATGACATATGAATTGATTTTTTTGTAATTGTAACGTGTATTACAAACATTTTATTGTTTATTTATATATTTATTATTAATAAATGTTAATTTAGTTAAACAAACTAACTTGTTTCAGTGATCATTTCAATTAGCTATATAAACCCCTATTGTCTTATAAAATTTCAATATTTAATAGTTATGTATCGACTTACATCTTACATTTTATAATAAATAATTATAAAATAATCCAGAAATCAACTGATTGCGTTGGTAAGTGCATATATTGTTAGGTATTACTCTTTTTTTTGTAAATTCAATATATAATTATTATTTGAGCTAGGTACATATTTTATATAATAATAGATTAAATATTTTATTATAGCTAGATATTTGGTAAGAATATCATAATAATTATTTTAATATTCTATATGATAGTTATTTTGAAAAAAAATATATTTGAGCTAGTTTAATAATTTATAAGCCATAAGTATCTTAATTTATTTAAAGTAGTCAAAGGCGATTATAATTAAATGTTGATGCATTACTGTAAATTATTACTTATTGGATATGTGTTATAATAATTTTATTATTTGATTAGAAAAATAATATTATTTTTTTGATATAAAATTAGTAATGGTATGTATTGAAAATTGATATTTGAATTATACTAACTAGAACAATTTAGTTTGTTTAGATTTAAAACTTAGTAATGCAATCTATTTTTAATTTAGATATTAAACCTTTAATATCCTCACCTATTTAAAATAGATTATTAATAACATCATGCATATTATAATTAGTTATAATTTGGTGTTTAAGGTTTAGAGTTTGTCAACTTTTTTTTCATATGTCATAACATCAGCCAGGAGGCGAACCTGCAACAACTGTCTGCAACCAACTGCTTGCTTGCAAGGCAGCTGTGCTGACCTCTCGGCTAACAATGCTTGACAGGGGTTTGTAAATTTGATGGACAATTTGTTACAATTTGATAAACATATTTAGGGTATTAAATAAGAATCTTTCTTTGTAATTATGATTTGGACACCATAATTTGTAGGGCTATTTTAAGTGTTGCGTTTTGACTTTTATGTCATTATAATTTGGTGTATGGCACGAAGTATGTTTAATAAGTTGACTTTGTATATTCTGTTATGTTATAGTATTAGCATTGTAAACATTTTAGTCCATTACAATTTGATGCTCTAAATTCATGGGGTATTTAAAAAGAATTTAATTTGTTATAACAGTTATAGGCTGATGTACACAAATATATAGGATGTAATGAAACTTCTTATCATAATCACATTATATATTTTATATCATTAAATTTAGGTGTTGTAATTGGCAAACATATTGAATAGAAACAAGCCTTGCATTCAAGTTTTGTATTATTATAATTTGGCATCTCAAACTGAAGATGTGAATGTGAATTATTTCATGGATCTTCATCTGATCATCATTACCATTTTTATTCCATTACAATTTGGACCTCAATTCTTGAGGCATACTAAAGTCTTTTTTTTCCATCCATATCACATTTTTATTCCACTACAATTTGTCAATCAAATCTGTGGGGCTATTAAATGAAAGCCTATACCATTTTTATTCTATCACAATACATACATACACACACAAAGAGACACATTATGCTAAAATTTTCTATCCCTTTATTATATCGTTTGTTCCAAGTTTGATCACAAGGCAAATAAATTATATTTTTTAAAATTTTTATCAGATTTGGGATTTTTTAGGCAGATTGATTGTTGTTAATCTATTCAATTCTTCAGTATTGGTTAGAAAATGAGTAACTATTCATTATTATTTATAGAGTAAAATAATGATGTAACTAACATTCAAACTCTCATTACTCAACTGTTGATTAGTGAAAATTTTATCTGAACAAAATTTTATTGTGTTTAATTATTGTTTTAATTATTTCAATATTTTTGCTGATATTCACATAAACTATTCTGTATGTTACTGTATTCTGTTGTTATTAATAAAATGAATTCATATAATATACAAAAAGTATATATATAAAAACATAAATAATTAACGGTATAAACCGTTAATTATTTGTTTTTTTATATAATATTTTCTATAACGGGTATAGTACTATATATATATATTGTAACGGGATATATATATGCGTTACATTTAAATTCTAATGCTTAATGTTTTTATAAATATCTAATACTGAATTAAAATCGCAAACGTTCAAAATGTACAAATAACGAATTATTAATTTATTAATATGTTTGATTTAAATATTAAATCAAAGCTTTAAAAAAATTATAGAATCGAAACAAAGATTCTAATCTTTAAATAAAGTATAAAATAAAAACCTTTTCAATAATAGCGAAGATTTTTTTTAATCATAAAAAAATTACAAACAGATCCTTAAGGCAAAATCACAATAAAAGAAATGATTACGAAATAGATGAGTTCCCGCCTAGAGATAGAGACACAGACCTCAGTGGAAAAATTTACTTAGCCGTAAACCCAAAATCTACTTGGCCACAAACTGAATTAACCAATAAAATAGAGATATGGAATATGTTTGATGAATCCTGCATTCCAGAGATAAGGAACCAGAGTACTATAAAAAGAAATCCAAACGAAATAATCAGAGAGTTGGAGAATCAAAAAATTAAAGTTTTGAATTCATCTGTAAAAATAATTTTAAAAGTTATCGCTGTCACCAACAAAAAAAATGTAATTAGCTTCATAGTGCTTCCTTCGATGCGGCCGGCCGAAGGCAGCTTTCATCTCCATGGATCCCAGGATCAAACCACTGGTACCATCTTAAAAACATCGTAAATGCATCTTCATAGAATGTCATTGCCCACAAGAAATGGATCTTGTATAAATTTGGATCTTCCTCGCGAAGGAAAGAGCACGAACAAAGGAAAGTATAAATTTATAAATGAAACATAAACTTTCTTAAGTTTAAAATCTTCAAACTTTATGTGTTTTTTAAAATGAACTATAGACTTTCTTTCTGAGCAAACCTGAACTTTTATCATTCTATAAACTTTGTGATTTTAAATACTTAGCTAAAGTTTTCAATGTAATCTTTAAAAAAAAAAAAGTATTGTATTTTATTTTGTTTATTCATGTTTAATTAATATCTGTTTGTAATAGGGTAGGGGTTTGCGATTGCAAACTTAAATTTAAAAATAGAAACACATCGTTATTTGTGCATTATTAAATTTAAAAGAAAAGTAGGTTATATAATATTTGCAGTAAAAAAATAAGTTAAAATATAAATGTTATCTTAAAAATGATTTTAAAACCTTAATTAAACTAAATATTTTTTTATTTTGAATTAAATTAATAAAATGATTTTAATATTAGTTGAGTGTAGATGGCTGCTAGACTAGTTTAAATATATGTAAGTTTAATGGGGTTTTGATTTCGGACTATTTGTTTTGTAGTTGTGTCAATGCTGGTGGAGAGATATATGGATGTTAATATCAATGAAATGTGAAGTTTGTTAGCACCTAGGGTGATGAGCCCAACTGAATGCATGACCCCAAAGAGGTAGTCATATCATTGAAATGGATGCAGACGTATTTCCTGCACCATTGACACATTCCAACTCTATGGATTTTGGATGATAAGCCGGCAAGATAAGACCGCTCTCCCATCCATACGTAGCATTTTTTTTATTATTTTATATGCATGTTTCCTTCACCTGACAGATGCACATTCCTGCAGGACAAAGGCCATGTTTTCTCCAATAATATCACGCCATTCAGATGCACATTCCTGTCAGGTGATTCTATGCTAACATGTTCACATTGCATTGGTTGCTGATATATATCTGGAAGTGAGTATTGGTGTGGCTGCGGATTTTTAGTCTGGAGTCAAGTGATTTGAAAATTTGTGAGTGCGTCTAGGTAGCTCATTTATACTCAACATTTCTAAGATTAAAAATAAAAGTTAAAACAAATAAAACTAATAATAATAAATAATAATGAAAAAATATAGTTTTTTCTTATATAATAATTTTAAAGTTTGTGTGTTATTGATTATATATGTAAATAAAATCTCTTTTTGTGTTATTAATACTGACAGTGATTGCTTTTATTATTATTTATTATTAAAAGTATATTTTAATTAAATATATAAGTTTCTGCATCTACTTGAGCTAGTGATTTGAGCTGGTGGTCGTGGTCTTAACAGCATGTATCTGTCAACTCTAAATTTTCTAGGTCAAAGTAGCCTAGTGGCGCTCTGTTGGCAGATGCGGTAAGACTGAATAATTTCATCATCATCCCTGACCGTTATAATATATATATATAGAGAGAATATTTTTTACATTTTTTATACATTTAACTGAGGGGACCAATCCACCTATCATACAATGTTTTTAAAATAATTTGCTATGTATTGATAATTTTCACAAGCTTTATTTTTACATACATGCATTTTGTTCTATATATTTTAATATAAAATTTTAGTTTGAAAAACCAAAAAAGCAAAAATTCAGAAAGAAGGCCTAAGCTTTGACTGACAAGTGCCTCTTTTATATATCTGACATCTTCTGATGGCACTAATTTTTATGACATTATTTGGAGAAAATAGTTTGAATAACCAAAAATAAATTTATTACAATTGATTGTTTTTGTAGAATAATTATTATCAATAATTTATTTTGAATGAAAATATTTTACTTTTACAAACTTAATGTTATAATTTTGGATAATGTAAATTAACCCTGAAACTATGTACAAGCTTATCTACTATGTAATGAGTGCAAAATATTAACAGCAAGTGTAAAAATATTGTTACATTGCAAAAAAATCTTTAAAATTTTAAACTTTTAAAACATAATTTATTAGATTTAAGATAAATAAATATTTATTTGTTGACATTTTAAAAACGAATGTCATATAATGAGATTTTGTTGATTTTGAAAATGAAAATAAGTCTCCCAGAAATGATAATATATAAAGCATTTTCTTTGATTACATCTAATTTTTTAAATATTTTCAAAAATAAAATGCAACTATTTAGAATTTATTTCATTTGCAAACAAAAACATCTATAAAATGAAATCAAATTTATTATTTTATGATAAATAATAATGGCTTGATCTTAAATTCAATGTTGAATGTAAAAACAAAGAAAATCACAATATTGTGAAAGGATTAAATGATAGAAACTTAACTGTGAATGTTTTGTAAATTTTAAAATAATTTTTCATTTAGGATATAACAAAGCAAAGCACCAATTAAAACAAATATTGTAAATTAATTGATGTGATTTCAATTTGCAATATCTGTTCTTAATTAATATTTTTTTTTACTTTGTGAAATCAAAGTAGGAAAATTACTTAAATGTACACTAAGAATTATCAATGTTTTAAACATATATATAAAATACAAAACCATAAAACAATACAATACTAGATAAAAATTCAAATTTTACCAAAATCCTTACATGACCATGGTTTCATCTACTAAAAAAATAGGATTTTAGTAAAATTTGGATTTTTATCTAGTATTGTATTGTTTTATGGTCTTGTATTTTATTTATTACTATGATAGTGTTAGCCAGTTTTGAATATATTTAACCAGATGCTTTATTTGCTTCAAATGTTACATCACAAAATTAATACTAACTTTTATTTTTATAAAGTTATTGAAAAGTTTTATATGTCATAGTGCACATATGTAGCTATATTTTAAAAATTTTTAATTTTATTTTTTAGTTTAAAAATAAGTTTCTTTTGACATTATTTAAAATCAAACTGTAAACATATTCTAATTAAAAAAGTTTTAATCCTTTCTGGATAAAGCATTTTAAATTTGGAAAGTTTTAATCTTTTAAAGCAAAAAAAAGCATTTTAATTTTGAAAGTTTTAATTGCATTCCTGTTTTTTTGTTTGTAATCTAATTTTAATACTTATTTGTAAAAAGAAAGCTGAGACTTAATTTTGCATTTACTTTTTTTAATTAATTTTGAATAAAAGCCCTGATCAGATTTTAAATTAAGACTGAGTCTGAGATAAAGATTTGCCTTGGGCAAAAACTGCTAATTAAAAATGATTCAGGAGATAAGAGTGCATATAAATAACCCTGGGATTTTGGGCTATTTATTATTTAGCTATTCATTTTATTCTGCTTGTTGAATATTATCTTTTGCCGTGCTGCCTTATATTTTAAAGAGTGCTGTCTGCTGAGAGGAAATTTTGCTGATATCATACAATGGATGACTTTTTGCTAAATAGTATTACTCTCTGCAGAATGCAAAAATTACCTACCATGAGAAATCTTTTCTAGAACATGCAGTGCTAAATGAACCTAAAGACAGTCCCTGGATCCCAGATTGTTTCTTCAAAGTTCATGCCATAAAAGCTTAAACAAGAAATGATACCTAAGATTGCCTCCAGCCTCCTGAACATAAAAATGGAAACCAAAATATTTGTAGGAACTTTCAAGTTAAATAAACTATGGGTGCTGCTGAAAGACATTCACTGAACCTAATCGTATGCCTCTAGGTAAAACATTTTCATTTTCTAACCAGGGTTTAAATCTTATATTAAAGTCTCAGCTTAGTCTTAAAAGAAATCTCTCTTTATAATATGTTTTTCTTATTCAATTTGAATATATTTATGTATTTCATTAGGTATTTTATTTAGAGGGTGTATTGGAATCTTAGTTTTAAGATTTCATATTTTTAATTTATTTATCTGAGAGTGCATTGTGAGTTTCTATTTTTATATGCTTAGTGGGTTTTTATTATTATTTATATTACTAATCTTGATAGATACTTGGGCAGATATTAGTAATTTCCTTTTATCTCACTGTCCCCTTTTCAGTATAATTAATTTAGATAAACCTGGTTTGCATTTCCTCCAGATCATAAATCTTTTGGCTGGTGGTTTATCAAGTGTAGTTTTTTTCTTTTTCATAGATTGGGGATTTTATCTACTTCTCTTTAAGACTATATAAAATCATAATCTTCTTTAGTTCTATTTTTTTATTTTGTATTTGGGTCAACCTTGATAAACTTGAACATGATTTATCACGAGCTGTTCTGCAGACATATGACATTCTTAGTCCTGATTCTCTATTCCAGGCCAAGAAAACCTCACCTGCACTGGTTTGTTGTATTTCTTGCAAAATCATTTTATGTTTGAAATCTCTAAATAGGGAAACTGAAATTAGTTTTTATAAATCTCTAGCAGGAAGATAGTATAAATCCCTTTTTAAACTATAGTGAGAAAATGAAGTTATCTGCCAAGGCATTTATTCTTGTACACTCTTTGATAAATATACTGTAGAAATCTAGGTCAAACTTCTGTACTTTCATTTGCTTGAAATTTAACTTTTTTTTTTTAGAATTAAATAAATTATGGAATTATTTAAACTTATTTTGGCTGATGTTTGTCTTGGTGTTTCTTTCTCAATTGTCTGAACAATGCTTATGAACTTTTTCTCTCCCTGGGTCTATCTGGTAGCAATCATCATCATTATGAACTTTTGATCACAATAAATTAAATTTTCTAGGTCATTAGGAACCTAGTGGTGCCCTCGGTGATGAAAAGAAAATAAAAGTGATCAGTACAATATATATATATATATATAAAGATTGTCAGTGATACAATATATATATATATATATAAAGATTGTCAGTGATACAATCGAAAGTACTTCCAGTAAAGAATATATTGTTTAAAATTTGAATACTATGTTAAATAAATTTGTTTGAATTATTATTATATGATTTAAAAATGCAGACATTTAATGGTTATAGTTATATATATATATATATATATATATATATATATATAACTATATATATATAGTAACCTAGTGTTATTGACACTTGGTGTATTTAGCATCGTTTCCACAGGAAAACAATGCTATCCTGTTTTAGAAAATAAAGAAATAAAATAATAATAATATTAAGTGATTAATAAAGTATACTAGTTACTCACTTTAAAGTGTTTTAAGCAAATAACTAAAAAATTTTAGTAATTTGATGTCATTTTGAAGAAGAGCATGAACAATTTAATTAAAATATTAACAATAAGAGCAATTTAATATAGTATAAAAGCACATATCATAAACAGTAATTGATTCTGGATGGGTAGAGGGAGAGTTGAGTATCTTATCATAACGCACAATAACTTCTGATAATTTATTTTTATAGAACATCATATTTAAAGGAAATATACATCACAAATTATTAATTAAGTATATTTATCATTTTTCATTATTTATCAAATTACTTTGTATTTTTTTTTATCATACGGAAAAATATAAGACTGTAATAAGTTTTTTTTCCTTTCCTTTGTTTATGTATAATTAAATGATTTTTTTTCTGTAAGAGGTCGCTAAAACAAGACCGCCAAAATTTGAAGAAAGCTTAGTCTGACATTAGTTTTACAAGGAGAAAGCAGTACTGAAATTCGGTAACAAATTTTTTTTATATTTTTTATTGCAGAAATAAATATAAGTCCAGTAAATGTTTAATAATATCATGTGTGGCTAATCCTATTTGATAAGATATTCTGTTTTCTGTGGCCATCTACCTATTTTAAAGCTTTTTATACGCAAAAAATATACTATCGTATGCTAAAGTTCAAAATGACCGTATTGACTACAGTAATCACGGAAAGCGTCATTATATTTAAATTAAGCAATATAAGTAATTTCCAGGAAATTAACAATTATTTGTTAACTTTACCTTATTTAATAATCTTTTCATGGTATAAAAGAAAATTTATAATTTAAAAGACATATTATAAAAGCCAAGGAAAGTTAACTATAAAATTCCGCGCTCTTTCTAACAGAAATTGTCTGCGTTTAAAAATAATGTAAGCTCCCCACGTTAAAATATGTTATATTCACTGAAAATTATCTAAAAATAATATTAATAATCAAGGATATTTACTTATGCACCTGTATATTTTTTAAAAAGAAAATATAAATTTTCTCAAGGCAAATATCAGAAAATTTGTATGTGTGCATTTTACGGAGAATTATTTATTAAAGACAAATTACAATTCCTAGAGTAGGAAAAAAAAAAAAACTACCAACATTAGTAACTTAATTATAACCATAATATAATATGTTATATTATAAATCAACTGGAGTCATTAAAATTTTATATCTACATAAGTCAGCTGCAGTCCTTATAATAATATTGTTTTGGAAAATTTGCGCATTAGTTTTATTCCTAAGCCAGCTAGCTAAATAAAAATGATATGTATCGCCAATAGTAAAAAAAAGAAAAGAATTGTATATGTGATCGTCAATCGTCAAATATTCGTCATGTTAAAATATGTATTGTTTTCTTGGATCCCAAAATTATATCAGTTAATTCAAGGAAGAGTTAACATCCAACGCTACTATGTTTTCTTTGTATTAAATGCATCAGAATGGAGGCAACTTTTATAGAAATGAAATAATAAAATGTGTCTCTTATTTTAAAATTTTGCTTCGTGAACTACGGATGGATCAAGTTCTTCATCTAGATAAATTTCCCAACGGAAAAACATTTTTCTAGTGAAATAATAAGCACTTGTTAAGTAATGATTTTTTTTTTTTTACTAATTTGTAAAATTATGTGTATTTTTTTTTTATCAACAGGTTAAAGGCTGTATAGTTAAGTAATATTTAAATGACCTTGTAATCATAAAGGTATGTTTTCCTGTAATTATGCTAGGTTAAATTTATATTTGACATGGAAAATTTTTTTTATAAAACGTGTTTACTTATGATATGCAATTATGGGTATAAATTTATATGTTAGATGCATAAAAGAAGAAAAATTTAGATACTTAATAGGTAAAATAGCTAGTTAAAATTATCAGAAGTAATTAAAGAGAAGTGCTATACAGGATATTACTTATTTAAAGTTTGAAACAAATTTATACTATGTTAATTGCGGAACTTATTCCCAATTAGTCTTTATTAAAGCATTCACTTAATTAAATTCAAGATATTAGACTACCAATTACTTTTTGAACATTTCTTTGGCAAAGGTGAAAATTATTATGTTTAATTCTGTGATATCCATTGATTGCAGACGTTGATCTAAGTATACCCCGGAACATAAATTTAGTGTAATTAGTGTATTTGATTGTCTTGCCCCGATATAGCATCAGTATATGATTAATATTTGCATTAGTAATAATTGTAATGTATCTATTTTGTGGGATGGAAAATGATCTCCCCAAAAGTTTTATTTTCCATGAGGGGAATAGATAAATCTAGAATTCGGGTATGTTTATAACCGAAATGATCGCTTCTCAGAGTTAGGACGATCAGTAATTTATATCGTATTTAGTGTATTTCATTCGTTAAAATCCCAGGAGAGGATTATATTGGTGTGTGTTCCTATTATGCCCAAGTAAGAGGCAAGGACCCACCAAACTATTTTAATGTAGTAGTTAACTCTACAGACCTTCGGTGTTATTCCATATTCCTCATGAGAAAATAGAGATAATTCCACCACGGAAGGTGTTGAATATTGTGTTTTGTTTAGAAAGTTATGGCAAGATAACGGGTATATTGGAGGTTAATTCCTCAAGATACATTTAATAAAAATAGCGTGCTAGTATATATGATCAATGTCTGGATTGTGCGGCGGAATGGTGCTGGAAATATACACGTAAGTCAATGGAGAGAGTAAGTTTAAAATTGCGTGATTTAAAAATTTTTGTTTTGCCAATGGAGGGTTCAAATACTAGGTTTAATTCGGATTAATTATTAAGTAGCACTCACAATATAACTTATACTGAGAAAAACAGTGTGTATAACAACTTCAGTTGTTATTAAGGTAAATATTTAAAAAAAAATAAGTGTAACTTCTGATAAATAACCCATAAATTATAATAAGTTATCTAAATAGAAACTATCATTTAATTAAAGATATGATTATAAAAATCGTTTGTACGCATTGCCTAGAATCAGATTATTTTATTTTAAAACAAATAGTTAGTTAATAAAGTTAAGCAGCCGTTCATATAAGATACACTAAACGGAGGAGTTAATGTATCGATAATAATATTTATTTTTATATTCAATTTGCATAAATGTAAAAAGAAGATGAAGAAGTAGTTCGAATCCAAGTCTAAAAGTATAGACGAATTAATGTTAGTTATATTTTGTTTTATCCATATGGGATCGAATAAATTGTATATGTTTGTTTATTATGTTAATCATAAAGGATAGTTTTGTTAACTGTAATAATAAATTATAATCTTGTTAAAATTTAATAATAAATTATAGTCTTGTTACAAGTTGTTTTGAGTCATTTTTCTTGTGTGCTAAATAAAAGTGTATTGGCATAATACTTGCAATACTTTCTTGAGTCCAAAATAATTTATGAAATCTTAAATTCAATACACCAGATAGACAATTGTAAGCAGATCAGAATATTTCATTATATTTTAATTTAATAAGAATTATTTATGGAATTAAAACTTCAGACCAAGACATTTTATTTTATGTGTGTGTAAAATCACTTTATTCCCAAACTAGTAAGTTTTGGTTGCACATTATTTCGTACACATTTAAGTGAAGTATAAGTAATAAATCTTAGTTAAATTATTGTGTTGTCCTGGAGGATGGAAGGACACAAAAGCACCCTTGTCTTTTCATCATTCCGACTGAGATTCTGGATAAAATGGCTGTATTATTCAAAATTATTCGTTGTTATTGAATATGGTTATCATCTCGTTAAATATCATAATAGTTGATATGTGGATGAAGACACCTGGAATTTAAATAAGGTAAATGTTTCCTATAGCCGACCAGAATGTCAGTCATATGCGACAACACAATACTGCTGAGCATTTTTCTTTAAAAATAACAGAGAACCCTGAGATTAGTGTCATTATTATTATAAGTGCTTTTAAATTAAGAATTGATTAATTATGATCAATATTACAAGCGTGGCATGGCTAAAGAAATTGAAACTTCTGATTGTATAATAAAAAAATATTGAGATCATATTGGCAAATTAATGAATGTTTTATTTTAGTCAGTAATATTAACAATGACCTAAAATCATCATCATCATTGTCGAACAGTGCAAGTACTTACAGCTCAGAGAATGTGTTTTGGATAGAGAGAGAATGTTAGTTTATTCTAAATTTTCTTTTTAAAATTATTTTATTAATGATAATTTTTTTTTATTCTATCTCTGTCTGAACTGCATATCGCTGTAGCTGAATTAGTACAACTAACCTAACGTAGAGCTATATTAGATAAAAATAGAGGGTTTGCTACCCGAAGCATAGACGGAAGAGTTTAGGCTTTCCGAATTCTCTTTCATAATAGTAGAAATCCGTGCTCTTTTGATATATATATATATATGAGAATTTACAATGTTAAATATTCAAATATAATATTTTAAAATTATCTCACTGCATTTGTTTTTTTATATAATTAGTTAGTTCCTTCAGTGTTACTACATGTGCATACATTTTAAAGATAAAAGAAATATCTATTTATTTTCAACGTCTTTCATATATCTGTTAGATTTTTTACATTGCCTTTGATATAAGGGATGAATTTTAAACCAGAAATTCATTTTTAAATATGTTTAAATCTAATGTTTGATCTTGCCAATGATGATTTAAATACTAATATTACATAATAAACAAGAATTCAGAGTACTAAATATAAAGATGTCATATTTTGAGATTAACTCATTGCAACAATTTTATATATAATTAATACATCCTCTAGCATTAGCACATAACAATAAATTTGAAAGGTCAAAAGATATATCTTGAACTTTATACTTTCTTATATATCTGCAAGATTGTCTACAATATCTTAGCTAGAACAGATAAATTTTTATTCAATCATAAATTTATTTCTAATTATTTTTAAACCTGATTGGCATATATATCTGGAAAATGTAAAATTCCTCTCATTTTAAATCTTATCAATGATGAAATAAATACTAATATTATGTAATAAATAAGAATGTATAGCTATAAATAACAAATGTAATATAAAACAGTTGCAATTGCAAAAGATTGAATATAGGAATTTAGCACTGTAAATTCTTATTTATGACATAACAATATTAATATTTAAATAATTATTGATAAAATTAAAAATGAAACAAAGTTTATACTTGCCAGATATATATTCAATCACGATTTAAAATATTTAGAAATAAATTTGGGAGTGATTAAAAATTTATCCCTTCTAGCAAAGGTATTGTAAGAAATCCTTCAAAATATATGGAAGAGGGCAAATATAAAAATATATATTTTTTATGTTTAAAATTTATTGTCATGTGTAGATGCTGGAAGGATCATTTATTATATAAAAAATTCTTGCAATTAGTTAACCTCAAAATAATATATATATATATATATATATATATATATATATATATATATATATATATATATATATATATATATAATTAGTTTCCAACCAGTAACCACCTAAACATTCACAGTAAATATAGCAACCAATATCTCTAACTGCTGTCAAGGCAACCTTCACACCTTTTAATAGCAAGAATGGAAATCCATTCTTACTAATGATCCATTGAATATATATGGACACTTAAAGATTGCAACTTGACTACAGAGTATGAAATATTGTTACAATGAAGTTTAAATAAACCTCTTTAAACATGAAATAAACATGTCACTATAATGCAGACTAATAAATAGTCATCTAAAACATTATTTAATGCAATACTTTTAAATTGCCCATGTATTATTTAGAAATAATAAGCGAAATAGTGCCTAAAGCTAATCTGGGATAATGATATAATTAGTTTCCAACCAGTAACCACCTAAACATTCACAGTAAATATAGCAACCAATATCTCTAACTGCTGTCAAGGCAACCTTCACACCTTTTAATAGCAAGAATGGAAATCCATTCTTACTAATGATCCATTGAATATATATGGACACTTAAAGATTGCAACTTGACTACAGAGTATGAAATATTGTTACAATGAAGTTTAAATAAACCTCTTTAAACATGAAATAAACATGTCACTATAATGCAGACTAATAAATAGTCATCTAAAACATTATTTAATGCAATACTTTTAAATTGCCCATGTATTATTTAGAAATAATAAGCGAAATAGTGCCTAAAGCTAATCTGGGATAATGATATAATTAGTTTCCAACCAGTAACCACCTAAACATTCACAGTAAATATAGCAACCAATATCTCTAACTGCTGTCAAGGCAACCTTCACACCTTTTAATAGCAAGAATGGAAATCCATTCTTACTAATGATCCATTGAATATATATGGACACTTAAAGATTGCAACTTGACTACAGAGTATGAAATATTGTTACAATGAAGTTTAAATAAACCTCTTTAAACATGAAATAACGGATGTCACTATAATTCAGACTAATAAATAGTCATCTAAAACATTATTTAATGCAATACTTTTAAATTGCCCATGTATTATTTAGAAATAATAAGCGAAATAGTGCCTAAAGCTAATCTGGGATAATGATATAATTAGTTTCCAACCAGTAACCACCTAAACATTCACAGTAAATATAGCAACCAATATCTCTAACTGCTGTCAAGGCAACCTTCACACCTTTTAATAGCAAGAATGGAAATCCATTCTTACTAATGATCCATTGAATATATATGGACACTTAAAGATTGCAACTTGACTACAGAGTATGAAATATTGTTACAATGAAGTTTAAATAAACCTCTTTAAACATGAAATAAACATGTCACTATAATGCAGACTAATAAATAGTCATCTAAAACATTATTTAATGCAATACTTTTAAATTGCCCATGTATTATTTAGAAATAATAAGCGAAATAGTGCCTAAAGCTAATCTGGGATAATGATATAATTAGTTTCCAACCAGTAACCACCTAAACATTCACAGTAAATATAGCAACCAATATCTCTAACTGCTGTCAAGGCAACCTTCACACCTTTTAATAGCAAGAATGGAAATCCATTCTTACTAATGGTCCATTGAATATATATGGACACTTAAAGATTGCAACTTGACTACAGAGTATGAAATATTGTTACAATGAAGTTTAAATAAACCTCTTTAAACATGAAATAAACATGTCACTATAATGCAGACTAATAAATAGTCATCTAAAACATTATTTAATGCAATACTTTTAAATTGCCCATGTATTATTTAGAAATAATAAGCGAAATAGTGCCTAAAGCTAATCTGGGATAATGATATAATTAGTTTCCAACCAGTAACCACCTAAACATTCACAGTAAATATAGCAACCAATATCTCTAACTGCTGTCAAGGCAACCTTCACACCTTTTAATAGCAAGAATGGAAATCCATTCTTACTAATGATCCATTGAATATATATGGACACTTAAAGATTGCAACTTGACTACAGAGTATGAAATATTGTTACAATGAAGTTTAAATAAACCTCTTTAAACATGAAATAAACATGTCACTATAATGCAGACTAATAAATAGTCATCTAAAACATTATTTAATGCAATACTTTTAAATTGCCCATGTATTATTTAGAAATAATAAGCGAAATAGTGCCTAAAGCTAATCTGGGATAATGATATAATTAGTTTCCAACCAGTAACCACCTAAACATTCACAGTAAATATAGCAACCAATATCTCTAACTGCTGTCAAGGCAACCTTCACACCTTTTAATAGCAAGAATGGAAATCCATTCTTACTAATGATCCATTGAATATATATGGACACTTAAAGATTGCAACTTGACTACAGAGTATGAAATATTGTTACAATGAAGTTTTTAAATAAACCTCTTTAAACATGAAATAAACATGTCACTATAATGCAGACTAATAAATAGTCATCTAAAACATTATTTAATGCAATACTTTTAAATTGCCCATGTATTATTTAGAAATAATAAGCGAAATAGTGCCTAAAGCTAATCTGGGATAATGATATAATTAGTTTCCAACCAGTAACCACCTAAACATTCACAGTAAATATAGCAACCAATATCTCTAACTGCTGTCAAGGCAACCTTCACACCTTTTAATAGCAAGAATGGAAATCCATTCTTACTAATGATCCATTGAATATATATGGACACTTAAAGATTGCAACTTGACTACAGAGTATGAAATATTGTTACAATGAAGTTTAAATAAACCTCTTTAAACATGAAATAAACATGTCACTATAATGCAGACTAATAAATAGTCATCTAAAACATTATTTAATGCAATACTTTTAAATTGCCCATGTATTATTTAGAAATAATAAGCGAAATAGTGCCTAAAGCTAATCTGGGATAATGATATAATTAGTTTCCAACCAGTAACCACCTAAACATTCACAGTAAATATAGCA